>JAJDMX020000012.1:0-242460 GCA_022345685.2 Nothomitra cinnamomea | reverse complement strand
AGGATAGTGGTTCGACAGCATCAGAAACAACACGGGCAGTGTCAGATAGTTGTTGTGCGTCGAGCGCTGCTTGGCGACCGTCCCCATCTACCCGAGGCAACCAAAAAAAGGCAGCATGGATATCTCGATCCATTGATCCACCAGCGTTTGTTTACACCAAACACCGTAAAAAAAAGGAACAAACGAATTCCGCCACCCCACGACCTTCGAAGACATTTTCTTACTTTCCCTTCATTCATCCATTCACTGAGGAGAGCGAGGCCACTCGATCTAACAAGACCTCAGTCGAGGAAGGAAAGCCCATCCAACCCACAACAAAGACCAGACGACCAATCCCCACCCCCCCTAGCTATCACAAACTCACAGCAAACCCGCTGCTCCGACGCCGGCGATAGTTAATATACTCAATAGTCCAACTCTCACTCCCTGGTCGGCAGAACTCGCTTTCGTCGCACTCGCACTAGCTGAGGCCGCCGTCGCAGACCCACCATTCGTCCGATTCGCGTTTTCGAAGGGACCTGTATATGCGATTGTCGTCACGCCGGTATTATTCTTGCAAGGTGGGACAGATGAGGCGTCGATGCTGGTGCGGAACGTGATATCTGCGCACTATCCGGGTGTCAGTGTTCATATCGTGACGCGACGTGGAGAAAGAAAGAGAGGAAAGAAAAAGGCGGGTGTTACGTTATAAAGCCCACCGGCCGGATCCCCATTCGTGACCACTTGAATAGTGCCATTCACCCCATCCGTAATGTTCAACCCCGCAGGCACACCTAAATCCGGAATACAAAACCCCCCCAACCCCTGCTCCACCACCGTCGGCAAGAGCACCACACTAAACCCCTCCCCGACCTCATTCCCCACACCCAGCAGGATCTGGAGTAGTGATTGGTCGTGGCCCATGGTGAGTTCGATGGTTCCTCCGGATAGGGGCCAGGCGGTTCGGTTGGGGGATGTGGGGTAGCCGGCGCAGGGGAAGGTGGGGAGTTTGTCTTCGTCGAAGCCGCGGGCGGGGGGGTAGTTGAGGATGAAGTGGGCGGAGGGGAGGAGGGGGAGGGTGAGGAGGGTGAGGAGGGTGAGGAGGGTGAGAAGAGAGAGCATGGTTGGTTGGTGAGGAGGAGAGAAGGTGGTGAGTGTGAGGGGTTTGAGTGAGATGGAGGTTTTGTTTGAGGTTATTCGGAGGGCCCGGGTTTGGTGGGTAGAAATAGGTCAATTGGATGAAAGAACGCAGGGTGTTTTGGTTGCAAGCTGGAGATAAAATAACTTTGTCCATCTGTCGGGCACCCCAGCGTACAAATAAACAAATACCCTTTCCCCAAGCCAAGAAAACTAGACTGAAAGCACGAGTTCTAGGCGTATACCATCAGCCAGTATGTTGTTCCATACCGACGCCCGCGAGCTTAACCACCACATGTAGAGTTAGACAGAAGCCAAGATCGGACAAAGCCAAACAAACCCCCTCTCCCGGCACGGCCCTGCCGTCGCCATCACAACGCAACACTAGATACACACTCACAGACTTATATCTACCTCGCGCGGCATACACCCCCCGACCAGCTCCAGGTCCCCCTTCCAACACCAAGTTCCCACCAGCCCTCCAATCCAACTTCATCCCCATCTCCATTCCGCGGCAAAGACACAAACCCTCCAGTCCAGTCCCACCATTAGTTCTCCGTTCGAAAACACGGTGAGGACAGTGAGCGAGTTTGCGCGTGTTTCCTGTAAGGTCCCGAACCAAGACCCGGCGCCAAGGGGCCAAGGCAATCCATAGTCGCGTGCTCGCTTAGATGGGGATGGGGGGAGAGAGACGAAACCCTATTGGGATGGATGGATGGATGGTGGCGGTTGCGCTTGTTTTGCTGACTGCTTTGTTGTTTGGGCTGTGGTGAGCATGTTTTACTGACCACTCCGCAGTGAGCATGTTTGACGACGAACATTCAGCGGGATTTCTTGTGGGTTAAGGCTGCGCTATTTGTTCGTGTTAGATCACCTATTTACGATGAACGAGTAATCTTAATCTACTCGTCTCGTCCGTAGTGTGTTCACCCTAGATCGGTCATTCCAACATACCAGGTTTTCTGTTTCGTTTCCGAAATATGGAATCTTGGTCATATCGCAGTATCTCTTCTTGGCGGCTATATATATTTGCTTCGGCGGGAGCAGGTAGGAGTACAGGTGATTATAATTTACAAAATGGAACAAAGACGCCAATGCACCTCGCTATGTAGTTTATATATAAACAAAATGTAGGGGAAGGGGCGTGGAAAATGTGCATCTAGTCGCAGTGAGGATTATGTGTAAGTATGCTGTGTGTGTATCTACCCCAGTCCCAAAACGGGCAATGAGAGGTAGATAGTAAATGCGAGTGGAGCAATAAACCCTCTCGACTCCGCCAAACCCCCTCTGCCGAGAAAAATGCCCTGTCTAAAAAGAAATCCCACAACCCCGACCTACTTCTTCAGCGCCGGAATCTCACCCTGGGTACACTCCTTCATCTCCCTCAAAATCCTCACCTGCTCCTCCCCCCTCATCTTCGACACCCTCCCACTCCCGCCTCCATTCCCCACCCCCACACCAGGAGCCACCGTCCTCCAACCCCCCTTCCTCCCACCACCCTGGCCAAACATACTAACTTTCTGAATCCGTCTCAACTTGTGCAGGCCGTACGCACAGATTATGACCGCAAAGCTGAAGCTCCACATGGAGACACCCCAGAAACCGAGATCGGATTCCTCGATGAAGTTTTTGAGGTTCATGCCATAGAGGGCGGCTATGAAGGCGCCGGAGCCCATGCCTAGGGTGCCGATGGAGAATTTGAGGTCGAGGAGCATGAGGGAGTTGCGGTTTGCGTCGAGGATGGCGCGGACGCTATGGGGGAGAGGGGGGTTAGTTAACGTAAGAGGATATATATTGGGGATTGAGGCGGTGCGATAAAGAGGAAGGGGGATGGTGGTACGATACGGATTCAAATAGGGAGGGCAAGTAGGGGAAGGAGTGGCTTACATTTCTTCTGTGTTGCGGATGTTGTTGACTAAATTCCCGCTGTTCTGGACGATTTCGTCGCAGACTTTATGATAACTCTCCAACAGCATTTCTACCTCTGTATGGTCCTCCTCTGTTCTTTCTTCCCCCTTCGCCTTTGCTGTCAAATACATCGCCGCCAGGTCATCATCCGCCTCCAACAGCTCGTCAATCGCATCTCGGACGAGCTTCGCCTTCTGCTCAAACGTCCCTAGTTTCTTCGAGTAGACCAAAAGATGTCGAAGCTTCTCTCTATCGATATCCTCCTCCAATTCCCGCAGAACCCTCACAACAGGGTCTCGAACCCCTTGGTATTCCACTTCTAGTGCAGTTGTCACGCTGATAAGAACTGCCTCCAATGCCCGCAATTCATAAGGTAGACCGCCCGCTTGTCGAGACGTGTCGCGCTGGCGAAGCTTGCCTTCTAGATCGTACATGAAGACCGATTGGGTGTATGAATCTGTAGACCCATATGCGTCGAAAACGAGAACGCGGTCGTACTTGATGAGGGCTCGGAGGTGGAGGAGGTTAACGAGGATTGCGGAGGGACGGACGAGTATATGAGGGAGACGAGAAGAGTCGATTTTTCGTAGATCTCGGGGGAGGAGGCCATACTGTTAGATGAAATATTAGTAAATGGATATTCTGGCAGACACAGACAGTGATCCTCTGCAAGAGCACCACGGGAAATCCCACCTTCGCGATTAGCTCCGACTTCTTAAACTCCCCATTGACCAGTGTAACATTCCCATTCTCGTCAAACTCTGTACATCGCATCTTTGGCTCATTTGCCGACTTTCCAGATAACCCTCTCCCCAGACTAAATATCGAACTATCAGTCCCTTCGTCGGGGAATCCTCCAAGAGGTGGTAGATCATCCGGTTCGAGTGTTGCTGGGGGCTTCCGCTTCTTTCCTATTCCCCACAGTCTCCGTATCCATGGTCGAGTGTCAGTTGAGGCATGTCGGATGGATCTGCTTGTAGAGACAGGAAGAGGTTGGAAGGGCACGGCAAATGAACATGGTGTGGAGAGTGCTGATATAGTTGACGGGGTGAAGGGATGACGAGAGGAGCGGGGTAGGGGGTATTTGGTTCTCGAATTGACCAATGTCTGTTGAATAGAACTGGCGTTTCGCCCAGTCGCTATAGAGACGGATGGTTGTAGTATACTCGGCCTATACCGTGCCTGTGCCGCATGCGATACTGCATCATTGGCGCAGAACGATGATTTGGTGTTTCCTGAGAACAAACACAAGTCCTCCGTTTGTGAACGGAGAAACCGCAGTAAGCTTGAAGACGGAGCAGTCAGCCTCAAAGCAGAGGTTGAACGCATGTCAATTAGCACACCGGGTCTCGACGCCCGGGGGCTATCGTTCTCTCGATTACTTGCTTGTGTTCATGGGGAAACTTGGATAATTTTCTCATTGGCTGTGGCCGTGCAGATGCTTACCAGCCACGGTCACGTTACTCAGCCTCGAAATACTAGCGGTAAATAGTGCTCCAGAGGGATAAATGCTTCGTGTATTTATAGCATTTTGGAACGCGTGGGTGAGTGAAGAGACTTCATGCCTGCAGTGCTGGGATATTGTCATAGGCCTCAAGCACTCCAGAAACTATAACAGCTTCACATGGGCATATTCACGTCACGACAACAGCATTCGAGGAAATGGATATTTGGGGATTGAGGAGTAGATATCCCATTCATATTTCGAGAAAACTTAGCATTCCGCCAACGCCGTCTCGATGCCAAGGGTATACCGGAGACAACAATTGATAAAAGATAATCATGCAGACGGGGTATCATGCACTACCACAAGTAGAAATCTTGAATCTATATGTAATCAGCGCCTCCAAATTCATGTCTCCATAGGTCATGTGGCATGAAATACCTGGCACAATCACAATCTCACATTTCTTCGTTCGCAGCCGCAGGAGCTTGACGTCGTCCTACAGAATCACAGCTGTTAGATATGACATCTATTGAATCTACCCTCCAACCCCATAGCCTTTCTAGAGCAGATTTATACCCACTTCCGCATCTAGCCCCCTCACCAGTCCCCCAGCACCCTGTACAAACGCCCAAACCATAGCCGCATACTCCTCCGCCGACCCCTTCGCTGGTCCCGTTGTTGTCACTGGAGCCCCACCACCACCAGCGACCGAATCTAAATTCCCATGACTCGTACTCGTTGGTAGTGTACTACTGCTCGAGCTCGAAGAGGCGAGAAGCCCAGATGCGCGCACAATAGCTCCTGTGTTCCGGTCAAGGATGAGTGTGGATTGGACGCCGGGTTTTTGGGAGAGACGGGTGAGGAGCGTTTGTGGATCTAGGTCAGTAGACGAGCCGGTGGGGTAGGTGATGTGTTGGGCTTGTTGGGTCATAGTTGCGGGTTCTTCGACGGTGTTTGTGGGTTTGAACGCGTGGGTTGGGATGTGGGTATTGGGAGTGCTGTTTGGAAAGCTAGAAGCTGCGTCGCCTATTTGGGAAAATTCCCTGGAGCACAAATAGCTTCAACGTTTTTCGCGAACTTTTATTCCACGACCAACAAACGCCAATAGATATCCTACGAAACTTAACAGAAGGCTTTCGAGGCTGTAATTGAGCCTGGAGGCCTGGTCCAAAGTCTTCTTACGGGATGGGTTCAAGTACTAAGAAAAAGAATGAGAAAAAGAAGGATTTCAAGGTTTGTGAATCTGTATCGATAAGACAAAACGTATCTAACCTTTGAGCTACGCAGAAAGCGAAATTGAAGGTCGGCAAAGCAAAGGCCAAAGCTGCAAACTTTACAGATACAAGCTTCAAGTCGAAATGTACGTTTATCTTTGTTTCTGTTCATTTTTCAGCTGCCGCCGGATTCGGATTTTTTGTCTTTGACGGCAATGCTAACGCTTCTAAACAGCCATCGTAATCTCCCAGCAGTCACTTACCATCTCTGCACCACAGGAAAACACAGTCTTCTCCCGCCATGTATCCCTGCTATCACATCATTCACCTCATCAACGCAAGGATGCCCTTGCCCACCTTACCACCATGATTTCCTCTCGACCTGTCGGCTTCCCTCTTCCTCAACCTCTATCGACCTTCCTACCGAAGCTCCTCCCTCTTATTCTCGACCAATCTAATCAGGCACGGGCGCAGTTGCTTGTGCTTCTCAAAGCTCTACCAGGGGAAGAAGTGAATGGGCATGCAGAGAGGATATTACTGTTCGTACAAAGCGCCATGACACACCTAGCTGCTGATATCCGAGCGGATTCTACTGGATTCTTGGGATGGCTGCTCGGTGTTGCAGGGGAAGAAGCCGTAAGTGCCTCTGCAGGCTGGGTCAAGACGGCGAAATGTTTTCTTGCACTGCTAGGTTGGGAAGGAAGCGTGAAGACGTCTGGCGGAGTTGGGAAGGCGGCTTTCGGAAAGGCAGGCAGGGAAAATAAGACAATAGTTGGGCATCTGAAAGTACTTGCAGAGTTTTTGGGTACTGGGCTCTTGAATCAGGATGTTCTCACGGCGTTTGCAGATGACATGGCAGACGATGCAGCACATTATCGCTACCTTAGTGAGAGAAACCTTCTACTCCCACATATTACGATGGCGCAGCATCTTCTCCCAAAGCAATCAAACTGTTACGCGCATCTCAATTTATTCACAGTGGTTACATCTGGGGATGAATTATCGGAGATGGCAGGTGATGTTGACGCTAGACGGCGACTTCTCCGACCGTATCTTCCAGCCGTACGGACAGGTTTAGAGAATGCGAGACAGGAGGGAGGCGAGATTGGAAGAGCAGCGCTATCCGTGCAGAATATCCTAGAGGAGGGGATGTCCAATGAGGAGGATGGGGACTGCAATGACAACTGAAGCCCACCACGTCGACATTACCGAGATACGCCGATTATATGGCGCGTTATTAATATTCCTGGAGTCTGCTTATCTATACCTAGACAGAGGCGACGTTGTGACCAGCTGTCCAATATCACTAGATGGAAGGACCGCGGTCGCTTCAGACAAGGGTCTACCTAAGGCAGCCCTACATCTTCCCAAGCACGGCCGAATTACTCTACCGTCTACGTTTGGAGTCGTATGACCGAGAGATGCCCAACCCCCCCACAGGAATCAGGGCGATATCGGACTCGCTCAGTACTAGCTAGCAAACATGGGAAATGGCCAGGGAGGGTTTTGTGTGTGGGGTTGTTTAACCGTAGCGCTTTGGAGTGTCTCACCCATCTCTACTCCGTCTTTGGTATCCCACAATCTCTCGTGTTTTCTGAATCTCCCTTGTGGACATGATTCACGTTTGGGGAACTTCGCTGTGTCTGGTCAAAGTGCCTTTGAATTGCTGTCCTTCTACGCAACTCACACACTAGAAGGATTAGTTCATACGGCGGACTGCGTTTCGACAACTACTACTTTACAGTATATATATTGAGTCTCTCTTGCTCGTCACATACCTGACAATAGGACGTCCTTATAATCCGTTGGAAGGGATAAAGTCGCACAATGTCTCGCTTCCCTTGTTCTTAGCACGGCTCTACGGTCGACCAAACCCTTTTCGTTACACATCTCTATACATTCGGCTAGTCGCTCAATATTGCTCTGACCTATTTGAAACTATCCTGCGTCTCTTCATCTTCTCTAATTCCAACTCCAGCTGCAACCCTTCTCCTCGCTTCTGTATTACCAACGACCACTTTTCAAGCCGGCTTCTCGCTTCACCTCAGCTTCTCTTGGTTCATTTATTATCGGTAACTCTCAATCCAGCTTCTCACTTCAGCACAACTTCTTCTCACTCAATCATCATCAATGACAGCTTATTAATTGGCTTCTCATTCTACCCCAACCTCTTCTCATTCAATTACTTTCAACGAGAGCCCACCAGCGAGGTATCTTACTCTACTTTACTAAAGACGTGAAGTCACAGTATTTTGAGTGAATGCAACTGCATAATTTCATAAGTCGAGTAAGAAGACTGTTTTGAACCTGAGAAGACCTTGATCGCACCGCGGATCCGTCTTCACCAAGCCATTGATTATTAGTTTGTGTGTGTGAAACTTAATTACGCTACTACTTGATACCCACCTTCAGGCCTCGCGAGGCTGCCTAGGGCAGATATCGTGCTCGTTCACCAACTTCTTCGGTTTCCTTAGCTTGGGTATGATTCTTCTCCGCTTTTTCCTCTTTTCATTCAAGACATGCCCGTCCTTCTGATTTGAAATGGATAAATCAAGCGTCAAGTTCATCCTATGTGTCTAGTAGTTGGCTACACAGCCCTCACTCTCCTAACTCCTTTTACATGCCATGGAGTATTTATACGCGTCTATATTTAGATGAGATTGGCCTATCGAGTTCGGCATCGCATCTCAAGTTAAAGCACTTCCTCTTCTGAGTCATTCGCTCTTTGTGCTTCTGTCCATTCAAACGCCAACCAGGCTACCACACCGCTTCCCCTCCTCTTCATTCAACCATAAATGTCACAGTGAGATGTTTTCACCCTTCGCCCAACTATGCCGTTCATTAGGATCTCATCCAGAACTGCTTTAAATCTAACTGGGCAATCACAGGCATTGATCTCGATCTACTCGCTCGGGATATATTACAGGGGCCCCTGACGAAGCTTTCTCCGTACGTATCTTTTGTCGCGTGTGCGTGTAGGAGAGCTTGTGTTCTCTATCGTTTTACTACTTTAAAGTACGATGTGCGCTGTGATGAGCTAAGCTATTCATAAATGAGTCGAACTGTGGCAAATGCAGAGATACGACGTGAGAATGTAACGTTGAGTCTTTATGGTCATCTGATCAGTTTTTGTGTTACCCTATCCTTGCTTTTCACCAATGAAAGTGGTGTTTACAGTTTTAGATGTGCAGTGTTAATCTATTTTTGAGAAGTTAGTACATGAGTCACATGCTGGTGCCTGGCAAAGCAGTGAATTTGATGTTTTGATTTTTTTTTTTCTTGGCAAAAGCCCACCTTAAATGCATACAGCCCTGCAACTTACTCATTTCAACTCCTCAACACTCACACAAAATATTCCAAAATTATTAACTTCTTTCCAACACCATTTCTTCTTGTACTCCAGATAGTTTCTGGATTGATTTCACTATTTGCAACTAACTTATCACACACCTACTTTTTTTGCAGGTTGTGGGAACTCGAGCTGCCGCAACACGACTGCGCCTCGACGCACTAACGCTTTGCTCAGCCACAACGAAGCTCAACACCATACGTATCATAAGGTCATTCACTTTTTGAATTGCTAAGATTAATCTGCTAAAGGCAATGCCTCGCGCCAATGCCACTGGCCGGGCCAACGCCGGTCGTGCGTCTGGCAACAATTCAAATTCACTCTTTGTTGAAGAAGGGCCGCCAACCCCGCAAAAACGTAACATGAAGCCTGAACCAGCATCGAATGAGGACGATGAAGATGATGAGGAACTTGGAATTAGTGGAGATGAGTCAGATGACGGAGACGGCCTTGCCAATTTTAATATCCAAGAAACACTACCGACTCCCACGACAACTAGAAGGAGACTATCTTACCTTCTTGGTGAGTTCTTTTGCATCTCGGGACTAGTTTTACCGCGTCTTCTATCTTAACGGAACCTTTCCATTCGGAGTGTGCGGTTTGGAAACATACTTACTATCTTACAGATCTCATGGACCAGGGGTTGATAGACCTCAATCCTGATTACCAGCGAGAGGTAGTATGGACCGTAGAACGTCAGTCCGGGCTTATTAACTCGGTCATTGAAAATTTCTACATCCCTCCTGTGATTTTCAACATAGAGAGCCGGCCAATTCGTCATGGGGCAAAGGGATCCGACTCATCGGAGCTTGTCCGTGTCTGCGTCGATGGAAAGCAGAGATTGAGTTCCATCCACAAATTTGTACACGGGGAAGTCTGTTGCACCGATATGGAAGATCAGAAGTGGTGGTGGACACGGTCTGGTAATAGGAGGGTTGTAGACCAAGCTTTTAAAGATGCCTTTCTTAACAAAGTCTTCATCTGTGTGGAATACGAAGACCTGAACATGGACCAGCAAGAGGAGCTTTTCGGTCGTGTGCAGAAGGGTATGGTCCTCACGGAGGCTGAGAAGCTGAAGGCCCGGAGGGGACCCTGGCAGGATTTTGCCAACGACATTGAGGAAGACTTCAAAGCAGTTGTTAATCGTAGGTTCACCTATCCGAACAATCTTATGGTTAAGTACTAGTTTTCTGATTCATCCCAGTCTCCCAAAATAAGAGAGGGTCGGGTTTCCGAAATGTTCTGAGTACAGTGGCCCAGATTATGGAGTTAGAGACCATCGACACGAGAATGGACCGTCGCAGTGCTAATACGCCAGCGTTGCAATCAACGGCCCCCAATCTCCGGAAGTTTACTGACAACTGGGGAGACAAGTGTACCATTGAGAGTACGAACAGTATTACGTGGATCTTCCGGCTTTGGGAAGAGATACGGAGCGCTGATCCAGAGATATTCAGAACTGGAAGTTTGGACCATGCCAAAAAATTTGCTCCTATCGAGTTTGTTGCAGTTGGGACACTCCTGTGGAGATACGGGCATTATCGGTCTATAATGATGCTCCGTGGTGACGTTAGGGCTTTGCGGAATTGGGTCCGCGATAAGAACCTTGATCTTCGGTCAAATTCAAAGGTGTGGCGTGACTGCTGGGCCTTCATAGACCATCTTGAGGGACATCGAGGAGATAGCGGAGATTGGAGGGATCACGGGATTCTTCCTGTATTTGCTCCGAATGGAGACATCTACAAGCCCTCAGCCGCAGAGAAAAAGGCCTCGAGGAATACCGTGCCTGTCACGGCAATTATGTTCCGGGTCCGCAATGGAATTTCCAGCCCGGTAAATAGAACACCAGCATCGAAAGAGAAAGCCAAGCCTAAAGGTCCGCCACCGTCCACGCAAGGAAGGAGTGCAGGCAAACGCCCTGAAACAGCGACATTGCCTACGAAACCAAACGCAATTGCCACTTCGGCAACCGCAGCGACAATACCAGCGAAACCAAAAACAACTGCGTCTTCGGCAAACCAAACGACAAGCTCGGCCCCGGTCCACAAGTCGACTCTCCCGCCTTCGACTTCCCGCACGACTAGGAGCAGGCCGATGGCGCTTCCATCACACTCCTCGAGACCGATCATGGCCAGTACCATGAGAACTTCCTATTCTTCCGATGACGACGACGAAGACGACGACTCTCCTGCGCCACGAAGACCTCGTGCTCCCATAGCGCCGATGAGCACAGGTTCCGATTCCGGCTCGGGCAAGCGCAAACGCCTTCCCGTCGAGACGACGCCTGGAGCTTCAAGTCTTTTGAATAAGCGTTCTCGTGCGGGTGCCCAAGGCCACGGCGGCCGCAAGTAGTCCGATGTGGTAACCGGAAGCCGAGATTACGGAGGTCAGAGGTTGAATCTTTAGTTCATTAATTGAGCAAATTTCTTCGGCTCTACCCTAGTAGGACAAAGCCGCAGGCGTGAAGATACCCAAGGCCACGGCAGCCGCAAGCAGTCTGACGTGGAAAGCACAAGTTGGGATTGCAGAGGTCAGACGTTGGATCTTTCGTTCATTAAATTGGACACATTTCTTCCAACTCTACCTAGTAGCACAAGAAGACTATTCTTTGAAGCCTATTTTCTCATAGAATTGACCCTTCTCCCTCTCCTTGGACAAAAATTTTCTATTTTCAACACCCTCCTGGATTTCCTTATCTTTATTCCAAAAAGAAAGGTGTACTTTTCTCTTCACTTTTAACCATCAGTGTCACACTCTATGAAAATAAGATTCTGTGCATACACCAAAGTTGGAACCCAACATCAGAAATGGGTTGAGCCAGCATGTTGGTGACATCATTATATATGAAGTTAAACAAGGCTGTAAATAGCTTTGAGTTTACTTCTTAGAGGGGACACCAAATGCAACAGTAGTCGACTCCTAGGACCCATGGCCCATGCGCTCGCCGTGTATTTGTGGATGCCGAGTCGCTGTCATGGTTATACAAAACAGTAGTCGCGATTCATCGGCACGTTTCGAAAACCTCACGTCACAAGGCAAACGAGATCCCAACATAAATAAAACTGTAGAAGTGTATTGGTATGTACGCTGTGACGTCTTTAAAAAGAAAAACAAGCAGCCCGACACCACCAGAAGCCATTAAGGAGAAAGAATATATGAACGAAAGGGAAATCAGTGGCCGTAGGCCTTGTAACCCAAAACCCCCTAGACATTCTAGCCACTAGGCGGGACAAAATCCAAGCCATAGTACCCAACGTTTCTACATCTCTCGTCGTCATTTTCACGTTCATCCAACTTCTATGGTTACTTTTAAAACCTCCTCACCCCCCTCCCACCTCGAACCAAAAACGGACTCGGCATCTCGTCTCTCTCGGGATCCCACATCGCCACTTCCCGCGCGTTCTCCGCCATCCTCGCCGCAAGCTTAATCTCCCCCCCTGCCATCGTCTGTCTCTTCTTCATGACTCCCATTCGCACAGTTGCAAGATCGGTGGCAATACTGTTGCTTCCGCTACCGCTATCACTGCTGTCCTCAACGAAAGAAACTGGTCGGCCGCCAGCGCGAGCTTGAGCAAGCTCGACGAGGGTACGACCTTTCATCATGTTGTTCTTGATGGCAGTTTTGTGCATGTCTTCGTTTGCAGCGTTGGTTGCGGTTAGAGGATTGATGGTTGCTTTCTTTGAAGGTCTGCGGGTCGGAGAGCCATTTTCAACGGTGGCAGCCGCGAGGAGGTTGGTTGATGATGGGATCTTGGAAAGGCGGCGGTTTGGTGAGACGTTGCGTTTCTTCTCATTGAGGATTCCGTCTGTTTGAGAGGGAGGTCGCAAGTCTGGTTGGGAAGGCATGGCTCGGAGAGGCCCTCCCCGCATTGCAAAGATGTTCGGTTGATGGTTCAGCTTTGGGAGTTGTGGGAGGGTCTTCTGAGTGAGGAAGTTTGGTCTCGCGGGAGCTTTGAAGGGGTTGTTTGCGGAAGACTTTTGGTGGGTTGGTGATGGAATTATTGGGGTTCCGTCGTCATCTTCGTCATCTGATGAGAGCTGAAGTGATCGAGACAATTTGCTTTCTGCGGCGGCCGCGAAAATGTTCTTGCTGGATCCTGAGCCACTGCCAGTCCGGCGAGGAGAGAGTGACAGTGAAGCGATAGATATTGGGGAAGGTTCTGCCATTTGGACATCCATCGGAGAGCCCACGAACATCGTCTGAGAGCGTCCAAATGGAGTACGAGTACCACGCTTCTGCGGCTGTGATTGGCGAGAGTCGGGTGAGTCTATCGAAAGACTTGTCATGTCTGTTTGTGATGGGAAGTCCACATCTCCGTTGGTGCTAATAGATGACTTGTGGTCAGAGGCGGCGGCCGATGGGGGTCGTCGATCTGCAACGCTAAACTCGAGCATCCGTCTCTCAACCTCGGCATCAGCCTTAGCCTGCACTTCCGCCTCAAACTTCTTGCGTAGTTTCTCCACTTCCAGCTGAACTAGCCTATCTATCTCTAGCCTTGCCTTGACCTCCCACTCCCGTCTCACTTTGTCTTCAAGCTCATTTCGGCGTCTCTCTTTTTCTGCTTCAAAATGTCGAAGTTGGGCTTCAATTTCCTTTAGTTTTTGCACAGCGACATCCTCTCTTGACTTTAAAGCCCGTCCAAGATCAACCACTTCTCGTTCCTTCCGCATGAGCCTCACTACTGGCATGTTCAATAATTGGACAGTGTCAGGTCTTTTAGTCGGGTTAACTTGCAAACATCTCGAGATGACACTCTGGAGCTCCGGCGAGTAAGCGTGAGGAAGTGGTGTATATCGCCCAGATTTGATCTTTTCAACGAGTTGGAAATGGGTTCTCGCGTTAAATGGTGGCTCCTTGGTGCAAAGCTCATAGACGATGCACCCTAAAGCCCATATATCTGAGTGCAGTGTGTATCTCTCGGCTGCACATATTTCAGGCGACATGTAAAATGGTGTTCCTACGTAGGTAGAGGCAAAATCGTGTGATGCCATAATCTTCGAAAGGCCGAAATCGCCCAACTTAACAGAGTTATCCGCACCAAGAAACACTGAAGCAAGGTTAGTAACGATCCCTGCAAAGATCTGTTGTGGTCATACCATTCTCGGGTTTCAAATCTCGATGAAGAATCTTGATTGTGTCCCCAGTCGCGGTTGGGGGCTTTTGGTAACCTCCAACTTTCATAAAGTCCCTTCCGACATCGGGAGGGTCGACTCCATAGTGACATCGGTACAGCGCCGTGACTAGCTGCGTAAAAATACTCCAGACGAACTCTTCCGTCGCAAGCTTGTTCCTTGCCTTGAGGTCCTTAATTACACGACTAAGATCCCCATTTCCACAATATTCCATGTATAAATGGAGATCTTTTTTGTCTTCGATATGCTCTTGGTGGTAGTATGCAACAATATTGGGGTGTCGTAGAGTGCTCAGGATCCGGAATTCGGCGTGCAGCTGTTGTTTCTCCTTTACAGACATTGCTTGGTAATTGATCTCTTTGCGACAAAGTATCTGCACGACAGGGACTTAGTAAAACTTTTGAACAGCACTCGAGGCGATTGTACTAACATGACCATCGCTCTTCCGTCGAACTTTGTGGATCACGCCGAAGGAGCCATGCCCTATATACTATGTGTCAGCAAGAGAGTCTCCAGTTTATATAAGGCAATGAGATGCGACGAACCGATCTTCTCAAGGACCTCGTAGTTTTCGTTTTCCGACATCTCTGTAGTCGTCTACCTTCGTCTTTGAAAACGCAAACCCCAATAGTTATCGGAAAGCGACAGTCAGTCCAATGGACATCGACAGGTTGTATAAGCACGCCCTGTGTGGTTGGGTTGTTAGTAGTTGTTATTGTTTGCAAGACGTTTTGTGGGGCTCCGGATTAAGGTTGGTTTCTCGGGACAGGTACGAGGCGCAGGGGCTTGAGCTTGGGTGTTATGTCAATAGCCAAAAACGCCATTGCCGGGGCAACCTACCCATGCCGTAGGCGGATAGAACCGCCAGCGCCACGTGACATGCTTACCCATCGATCGTGGGGCAAAATAAGCTTCGGCCCATTCCAAGTATTTTCGCGCCGAAATTGTTGCTGCTTTTTCGATAAAAGTGTGAGCTTCGACTTGCACACAACAACAGCCTGTACATTCCAGCTTTACAATAGACAGTTCTCAGTTCGTCGATACCGAAACCATGGCGACCATACCAGGTAAGAGTTTATCAACTCAGTTAAAAGCTCACAAACGACGTATCGTTGTTGCCTGCTAACCTTGGTGGCTGCTTGCAGTTGTTGTCAAACACTCTGGAAAACGTTACAATGTCGACCTAGATCCCGAATCTCCCGCTGAAGTCTTCAAATATCAGTTATACTCTCTTACTGCGGTAGAACCTGCCCGCCAGAAAATCTTGATCAAGGGCGGCCAGCTCAAAGATGACACCGACCTTTCCACCTTGGGCATCAGACCAGGGCACACATTCATGATGATGGGCACGCCCGGGGAAGGTGCTACGGATCTGCTTGATCGCCCCAAGGAGAAAACAAGATTTGTCGAGGACATGACGGACGCAGAAGTGGCTAAGTCTGGTGCAGCGATTCCGGCTGGCTTGCGGAATCTTGGAAATACTTGTTACTTGAACTCTACGCTTCAGGCGCTAAGATCGGTGCCCGAGCTGCAAGAGGAACTGATGAAGTATACACCCCAACAAGGTGGAGGCTCTGCTTCGGGTGCTGCATCCAGCTCTCTAGCGGGTCTCAGTGCCATGGGATTCGGAGGCTTGGGTGGCACAATGGATCTCACTACGGCGTTGCGGGATCTATACAAGCAAATGTCCGAAACTCAGGAAGGGTTCCCTCCTTTCATGTTCTTGAATGCGCTCCGGACCGCCTTTCCCCAGTTTGCACAGAAAGCCAAGAATCACAACGACTACGCGCAGCAGGACGCGGAAGAGGCCTGGTCACAGATTGTGTCTCAGTTACGGACAAAACTTAAAATCAAGACTACACCAGCTAATGGTGAATCCTCTTCAAGTGCTGAGGTGTCAGTAATCGATAAATACCTCGCTGGGAAATTCGAATCCGTCCTCTCCTGCGATGAGCCTGAGGCGATGGCTCTTGGGGAAGAGCCAGTTAAAAGCGAGGAAGCTTTCTTGAAGCTTGATTGCCATATCACCGCGTCTATTAACCATCTTCGTGACGGTATTATCGCTGGTCTCGAGGAGAAAATTGAAAAGACATCAACCGCGCTTGAGCGTAATGCGATGTATACCAAAAAGTCTCGAATTTCTCGTCTGCCGAAGTATTTGACCGTGCACTTTGTGCGTTTTTTTTGGAAGAAGGATACGCAGAAGAAGGCGAAGATCATGCGCAAGGTAGCCTTCCAACATGAGCTGGATGTCGTCGAGTTCTGTACCGACGAACTCAAGACACTTTTGGCTCCTGTGAGAGACAAAGTTCGCGATATTCGAAAGGAAGAGCAAGATGTAGAGCGGGCTCTCAAGCGCCAAAAGAAGAGACAGAAGCTCGAGGAGGCAGAACAAAAGGAGGCCGAACGCCTAGGTAAACCAATTGAACACAAGAAAGCGGAGAAGAAAAAGGATGGCGGTGCCGGTTCCTCCGCTGCTGGGGGTGATGTTGAAATGCCAGATGTTGTTTACAAGACTGATGCGGAGGTTGAGGCTGAGCGTGCTGCTGCCATTCTTGCTATGAAGAAGGAGCTTGTAGCTCTCATCGATCCAGCGCTTCAAACTGACGAGACCTCAAACAAGTCTGGTCTTTACGAACTCAGAGGTGTTATCACTCATCAAGGTGCTAGTGCCGACAGCGGACATTATACCGCATATGTCAAGAAAGAGGGCATTCTAGACCCAACGACCGGCAAGAAAGGTCCGGAAGATGGCAACTGGTGGTGGTTCAACGACGACAAGGTCTCGGAGGTTCCCAGCGAGAAAATTGACACACTATCTGGAGGAGGTAAGAACTTGCCAACTTTATATATTTCATAATACGAAAGATGTTGACTAACGAATTTCTTCAAATAGGAGAGACTCACTCTGCTCTGATGCTTCTCTATCGTGCCATTCCTCTTCCTACGCCTGAGGATGTCAAGGAGTAAAATTAGTTCAAATGCAAAAACACACCTAGCTGTCTCTTTCTTTCCCTCATTTGCTGAATCTGATCATGTCAAGCATTGAACACTCTGTAAATGCACGAGCGACCCATTCTTTGCATTACATTACCCCCTCAAGATGGTTGTGTGGAGGCTTTCCTCTGAACATTACAAGGCGGATACTACATACCTCAAGTAGTAATGAAAAACCACAACGATTGATGAAGGCATAGAACAGGATGCGTAGAGCGGCGTATTAGGTAGTTACTAGAACAATCAGTTACAGTGTACTTTGAGATTTGTGTATTCGTGATGGGTGATGTCATTATCTTTTCTCAGTCACGTTTACCTTTCTTACACCTAGTCTATGGGGTTCATCCATACATCGATCTGGCCTTTACCAAGGAAAGGCAATATCGAAGGACCGTTGAACTCCATCATAGCAATATCATAGCCCTTTTGTCCCTTGGTCTTTTCCCCATTACCTTCAAGCACGTGACTCATAACCCAGCCCTACCCGCAAAAACGTTCTTCCACCCCGCTCATCCAGTCAAAGAAACGGCCATCTCGATACCTCGTGAAACAAAGGCGCGACACCAAACCAAACCCGCGAACCTCCCCATCGCCCTCCCCACAAAAACACAAAGACCACCTCCACCACCACCACACTCCTAATCCAAACCAACATCACTCAATGGCAACACCCAAACCCACCTCCACCTCCGCGCCCGCTGTAGGCCCCCCATCCCTCACCTTCCCCCGCACGACCTTCGCCAAACTCTCGCCCCACCCTTTCCTCCTCGCGCACCTCCAGCCCCCCGATGGGGAAGACCGCCAGGAAATCCGCCGCCCCAATGGCCGCATACTCACCGAATCCCGCAGCATTCTCGTCAACAAAGGAAGTCTAACCCACGCTTCGGGAAGCGCGGTCGTCAGGGTGGGAGATACGGCATGTGTATGTGGAGTGAGGGGGGAGGTGTTGTATGTGAGGGATATACCCGGTGGGAGGAGGGGGGGGGCTAGGAAGGAGGAGATTAGGGAGCTAGGGCTCTTGGTGCCGAATGTAGAGTTGAGTACTGGGTGCTCACCCGCTCATCTTCCGGGCCAGGCACCTGGTAGTCTGGCACAAACGTTGGCGAGGAGGTTACAAGCTCTCCTTTACACGTCGAATTTAATTTCCGCGGAGGATTTGAGGATTACGTACCGTCCTCCTACCCTCATACCTGACGAGGAGATGCGTGACCCCGATCTCACTACTGACGACGACGACCACCCAGAGGAGGAAGTAAAAGCCTATTGGACCCTCTACATCGACATCCTTTTCATCTCCCTCGACGGCCCTCCCTTCGACACCGCATGGGCCAGCCTCCTCGC
This sequence comes from Nothomitra cinnamomea, assembly GCA_022345685.2. Classification (NCBI taxonomy): domain Eukaryota; kingdom Fungi; phylum Ascomycota; class Geoglossomycetes; genus Nothomitra; species Nothomitra cinnamomea. The sequence continues at coordinate 223,955 of JAJDMX020000012.1, read as the reverse complement.
CGCCCTCTCCGACACAAAACTCCCCCGCGCATGGTGGGACGTGGATCGTCAACTCGTGCTATGCGACGATCGCGTCGACCAATCCAGGAGGTTAACACTACGGGGCTTTCCGATCGCGTGGTCGGCAGCGGTGTATTCCACGCCCAGGGGCAGGGGGAAATGGGTCCTGGCGGATCCGGATGCGTTTGAGGAGGGGATTTGTAGAGAGGGGATTACGGTGGTTGTGGATTGTGGGGAGGGGGGGAGGGCGAGGATTTTGAGTTTGGAGAAGGTGGGGGGTGGGGCGGTGGGGAAGGAGGATATGAGAGAGATCGTTGGGTTGGCGACGGAGCGGTGGGGTGTCTGGAGGGAGGCGTTGAGGGGGGGTTGAGGGTTGTTGTTTAGCGTTTAATCGAGCTGGGCTGGGTGTGGTGGACAGCAGTCGGGGGTTTGGGAGTGGATGGTTGCACTTATACGGCGTTTTCTTGGAGGTATGTTTCTACATACGCTGTGGAGTTTGGAAGAATCTGGTTTCAACCGCTTTCGATGACGATAGATGGATGCCACAGCGGAGGAAAATAAGTTCTAATTCCCGCAAAGCGGGTATAAAACAAACCTCCTTCTAATCCCCACGCAAAACTATGCATTGCAAGAAAACAAAGAGTGAGTCAATCTAGCACCATCACCCTCTAATCAAGGGAGAGAGCTGCTAGACCGCTGTCCTGGAGTTTCCGTCCTAAGGCCCTCCACATCCATTCAGATCCCCCCATCCTTCACTCAAGGCTCTACCTCCACTCCCCTCCCATCCCAAACCCTCCCCCTCCCCTCATACGGCGAGGATCCCGTAGCGGCGCCCCATGCCTCCTTTATTTTAGGAAGAACCCCCACCAACTCCACATTCGGCCGCGGAACCGGGAGTTTATGCACCGAGTTTAAGTAACCAGGGTACGAACTATCGAGGAGGACCCCCGGCGGAAGCGTGGCGTGGTTCGTGTAGCCAACCCCTGGGTGGTCCGCAACGAAGGAGAATACATTCGCGCCGACGTCATACCGGCCTAGATTCGGGAGCGCGAAGTTAGCTTGGATAGTAGAGAGGACGGCGTAATGCGTATAAAACGTCGGATCCCTTGTTCCTCGCAGGGAGACAGGGATCGCGTCACCGAGGAGGAGGGTGAAGATTTTATTCGGTCCGGTGGCGCGGGCGGATTCATCGAAGGTGATGTGGATGAGGGTGCGATTTGTGAAGGACGTGTTGTTTAGCAGCGGGGAGAGGAAGGAGTGGAGCCAGTGCGCGGAGAAGGAGAGGGTGGTGTCGTGGCCGTTGTTTGTTTGGTTGGGGGAGAGGTGGGAGTATTGCGGTAGGGTACCCCGGCGGATATCGGTGGTGAATTGGGGGAAGTTTGTTAGGTGGGTAGAGAGGGTTGGGGGGGGATGGAAGGGAAGGATATGAAGGGGCTGGTTTTTGTACGGGGGAGTGGATGGGTTAGCCGAGTGGTATTCCGAGGGGGAGGGAGGGGACGGACTTGTGTTTCCGCACGTAGCCACCTGAGGCTGTGGCGCTGATGTCAGTGAGGGGGAGGTCCTCGAAGTAGCCTTTCCATGAAATGTTCCTGTATGCTAGGAGGTCGACTAGAGTTGAGACGTTGGAGGGGAGGGCGACGGATCCGTCGTTGTTTAGTCCGAAAGTGTCTCCGGAGATGGAGGCTATGTAGTTTGGTTGGGAAGGGTGGGTGAGGGCGTAGTAGGATGTTAGGGTTATGCCTTGGGTGGTGAGGGATTGGAAGGTTGGGTTGGAGGAGGCGGGGGTGAAGTCCTGGGGTTGGGGGTTAATTGGTTGTGGTTGGTGAGTGGATGAATGGGGTATTCTTGCCTCGTTTTCAAGCCATATCGATATGAACCGATCAAAGACCTTTCCGGGGACGTAGCTGCCCACATTGGAGGTTTGTGCGGTTGCAAGGAAGAAAGAAGTGAGGAGGAGGGTGTGCATTTTCTTTATAGAATTGCAATGGATCTAGGCATCGAAAGAGGAGAGCAAGAAAGAGAGACTAATATTACAGCTTTCATCGGTGTTGTTGTTGGAGTGAAATGAAAACTATCAAGTAGCTTGGACATGGAGCCCTCAATTGAACACACGAGATAATACGCGTAGTTCAGGTTGGCGGCAGAAAATCATCGAGCACCAAGTACATCATCAGGAAACATGTCGCTGAATTGAACATCTAGAGCTTATTCAGCCTCCCCAACCTTCGGACTGTACCTCGTACCTGGCCTGAGGCGCAACTCATGTATGTAATTGGCACTGCTTAAAAAGAATTGGCTAGAACCGCGCCGGGCAAGGCTGGGAAATAGGTGGTATTCCAGGATATATAATACCTCGTGCGCCTAACAAAAACATCGTACGACCTTTTACCCTTACCCCACCAAACGCAGGCTGTTGCATCGTATGGGCGGGAGCGTTTAGATACCATAGACAACCCGCAACGAAAGGAAATTGAAAATATATTTCTGCAACCACTACTTCGTACAATCTGGTAATCTTTACGGTCTTTACGGCCCAATGCTTCCACACACGCATTCTTGAGCTTTCACCGGCGTCGTAAGGTGGTTTGCGGTCTCGACTTGGCACGAGAGGACAACAGAAATGTGCCCCTCCTCAGTCCCGTACTCAATCACGTACGCAAGTGAGCTGTGCTACTCAGAGCCACCACAATAGTGTAGCTATAGCGCCTTAGCGGAACACCTAAACCAATCTAGAACACCTTAGTACGCGCACATTCCCTATGGTTTATCACCAAGAACCGTGTAGAGATTTCGAACACTGACTTCGCTCCTCATAAATCTTGCTACAATCTAGAAATCCGACTCGAGTTACTACGATGGCTGCTTCGACCCAGCCTGCCACCTCCACTATATCTGCCTACAAAACCGCGTTCCTCCAATCCTGCCTCTCCGCCAACATCCTTACCTTCGGTACCTACACCCTCAAATCCGGCCGACGTACGCACTCTAGTTCCTACAAGTCTCGATTTTCACTCCAGTCCTCGCATCTGTACCAATGATCGCTAATGTCCCTAACCCCGCAGAATCCCCCTACTTCTTCAACGCCGGCTCCTTCCACACCTCCCCCCTCCTCTCCGCCATCTCTACCGCCTACGCCCATACTATCATCTCCTTCCTCGCTTCCCATCCTTCTATCCCAAAGCCAGACATCCTCTTCGGGTAAGAGTTCTCTAGCATTTGTTTTCCCTCTGGCGGAGTCGTAGTGCATGTTTTTCGGGAGCAGAAACCTCCACTGCTCCTAAGACATTGCTCATGACTCAACCTTTTTTATTATTTCAGAGAGATTGCTGACTAGAGAACTTGAAGCCCAGCTTACAAAGGGATTGCCCTTGCTTGCTCAACATTACTCGAACTCTACCGCCTCGACCCCCAAACTTGGTCGTCCGTCTCCTACAGCTTTAATCGCAAAGAAGTCAAAGACCATGGTGAAGGCGGAGGTATCGTAGGTGCCTCGTTGAAAGGGAAGAACGTACTAGTCATAGACGATGTGATCACAGCGGGCACCGCCATGAGGGAGACAATAAAACTAGTGGCTAAGGAGGGGGGAAAGATAGTGGGGTTTGTAGTTGCGCTAGATCGGGTAGAGAAAATGCCCGGGCCGAGCGAGCAGGAGGAGGGGTTAGACGATGGGGAGCCGAGAATGAGCGCTATGGGGCAGATTAAACGGGAGTTTGGCGTGCAAACGGCGAGCATTGTAACGTTGGACGATCTGATTGCGGTGTTGAGGGGCAAAGGGGATGAGGGAGATATAGAGAGGTTGGAGGAATATAGGAGGAGATATCTGGCTAGTGATTGAAGGTTAAAAACGGTTTGACCGATGGAACACAGATACGAGGGCATTGGTGTCGTAGATTTCTGTTGAACCTTAAGCTCCACGCTTCATCGTGTGAAGATATTCCATTTTCTTGGGGGCGATCACCCACGCTCGGGCGACGATCACCCGGGTCGCGCATGAGTAAAGCGGGGCTCACCCTATCCTCTATGAGGGGTGATGCCGGGGCACATTTCTGATGTCTTTGCTTGGATGCGGGACTCGACGTTCCAGGCCAACCTCAGCAGGGAGTGTCGGGACTTACGGCGGCCTGGTCAAGGCCTACTCTCCCCGTGACTTCTAGTCCTACGGATGCGCATTCTGTTCCCCAGCTTCACAGTACGAGCTTCCTCAGCCAAGCAGCTCCGGAAAACGATTCTCCCATGGCATTAATTTGCCACGGCACCCGCTGCCAGAAACCCGTTCTTCTCTTGGGAGATTTGTTCAACTTCCCGAGCTATTTAAGCCAACCCCAAGGGCCAGTCTTCTGTTCCCTCCTTCTTCCTTCTTCAGCAGTTCTTAAACCGTGTGCTGAAGTCGGTTGTTGGTTCGTTGGTCACGCACGCACGTTACAAAAAAGTCCGCCAGGATTACGACATTTTGCTTTTTGTTGAGATCAACATTTTTTTCTTTCCCTTATCTAATCGAGATTCGAACGTACATCGCCGGTCCCAGTTTTCCCTTCGTTCTCTCCAACCGCAATCTTTACAAAACTACGGAATTCACGTCAGAAGTCACACAGCGGACGTCAGGAAAAGATGTCTATCAACCTTGGTAAGGAAATTTCATATTTGCACTTAGGGCCTGTGATTTTCGTTCCCCAGATTTCTGCCAAGCGGTTTTTCGGCGCACCTTTGTACCTCCGTACCATCCGTCCCTTCAGTCAACAAACTTCAATAATCCAGCAATTGCACTCCCGAAACCCCCAAACCCACCCCTCCATACGTCTCAATGCCAAACTATATACCCACCGCTAACCCCCCCAACAGAAAAAAACCCCATCAAAACCCTCCTCTCCCAAAACGCAGCCTTCATCCGGAGAATCACCAGCACGCACCCAACCCTCCTCCCCTCCCTCTCCACCGGCCAACAACCCCCCCTCCTCTGGCTCGGCTGCTCCGACTCCCGCGTCCCCGAAACCACACTCCTCGACCTCTTACCAGGAGACGTGTTCGTCCACCGCAACATCGCCAACATCCTAACACCCAGCGACCTGTCCGCACAAAGCGTCATCGCGTTCGCGGTCGAGCATTTAAAGGTGAAATGCGTGGTCGTGGCTGGACATGTGGGGTGTGGTGGCGTGGCGGCTGCGTTGGGGAATAAGCGGTTAGGGTTATTGGATACGTGGCTAGCGCCGCTTCGAACGTTGCGACAAGCGCATCTAGGCGAGTTAGCGGGGTTGGGGGAGGAAGAGAGAGCGCTGAGATTGGTGGAGTTGAATGTTCAGCAGGGAGTTAGGGTCGTGAAGAGGAATGGGTCCGTCATTGATGCGGTGAGGGAGAGGGGGTTGCAGGTTTTTGGGATGATATATGATGTTGGTACGGGGGAGTTGCGGCAGGTGGCGTGTGAGGAGAGTGAGGAGGAGGAAAAGGCGCGGTTGGTGGCGTTTGAGACTACGTAGGGGGAGAAGAGGGATGAGGGGGTATACGAGTGAGGAGAATGGGGGTAAGAAGGGGAAGGAGAGGGAGAAGAGTGGTGTGGTGGTTCCGGAGACGAAGGGGGTGGAGGAGGTCAAGAAGGAGGTTCCTTTGGGTGTTTAGGGTGCCGGAGGAGCTTGTTCTTGCTGCTTTTTGGCTGTTTGGACGGGGTTTGGAGTCGGGGCTGGACACGCTCGCGGTATCAGGTTGCTCATTTTTCTTTCCTTGGGTCTCTCTCATGTCTGCGAGAACCAGGAAGGCATAGGCTCGCTCGCCGTTGTTTGTTAGCTGCGTTTATATCGCCCCTACTTCCCTTAGCAAGTGGGCCTACAGGCCGCCAATGATTGAACGTCTTTACGGGCTTTTATACAGATTATCATTTTCATGCAGGAGGCTAAAATTTAAAGGACTTGCTGTTGCCTCGACGTTTACAAGTGCTCATTTTGGCCTTGCAACATCATTGTGATTATGTAGTTGATACGGGCGTGCCCTTGTTTCCTGCAGAATTTTAGTGAATGAGATCTTTGACTGTTTGGCGGAACGGACAGGTTTCTTTACTTGGGTCTGTTATTAAGCCGATACGATGCCATCCACGAGCGGGCTAGTTCAGCAAGTTGGTTTACAGATGTCACATCCTCATCTGTTTGTTATGCAACCTGGAGATCTTGGAGAATTTATTATCGACAAAACGCAGTAGCAACAATGTTTCTTCCCGAAGATAGAAAGGGAAAATTGCGCCTTTATCAACTCGCATGTCCGAAAATCCATGCTGGAAAGCTAAGAGGTATTCGCTGTGCTTGAACACCGTTCGCAGGATAGCGACGACAGGACAGGGCAAGAGCCGAAATTCTGCAAGATGAGTTGAACATCGAGCACGATGTCCGAGGGATGTGAAAGATTTGTGCAGGGGATTGGTGAAGGACGGTGAGGGAGATTTGGGGTAGGGACATACTGGGGCAGGGGTAGTGTATGGATTTTTAGAAAGGAAAGAATCTTTGGGTAAAAAGGAAAGGTGAGAAGCCACACGGCTACGGATAGGAGGAGCTTGCAATGCAGGACATGAAATTCCAGCTGTCTCCCTGCTGAGAATGTGAAGTAGATTTTGTGTCTTGTCTAGAACTATCAACCAGGATCCGATTAGCCATGCCAGGGTATTCAAGGCCCTGGATTGTTGAGTGGGTTCCATAGAAGTTGCCAGGCGGAAACGACAAACAAGATTAGCAAACCAGAATCAGAGAAAGAAAGTAGTAAACGCTGCAAGAAGATGAAGCTGATCAAAGACTCTTATGAAAGTCTGGCCTTTTTCCGAGAAGCACGATCGTCCATGATCGCACACATTGCAGCACCACATTCCTCCTCGATTTCTTGACCATCTTTCCCAACAGAAGCAGGCTTGTCCTCATTCAAAGAGTTTCTCAAATGCATAAACAAGTGGTTACTTGTCTCCTCGGTAGAACCCCACTTGACCTTAAATGGTCTTGAAGATGGCCACATCAATTCCTTTTGCCAGGATGGTTTTTTCGAATCTCCAATGTCAGATTCCATGGTAGCCTTTTGAAGAGTTAGCTCATGGTAGTTCCGAGAATGGTTAGTGCTGATACTTACATAGCCTTGAAAAGCTTTGCTCTCATTCACAGAGAAAAGGAGAATCACGCTGCTGCAAGTATGAAAAGCTTCACTCAATACGTCTACATTCCTCTTTTGTGTCACCCATATACCCTGCATCGATTAGTAAGGGGTAGGTCTGTGTCCGTACACTGAAGGAACTTGCCTCTTCTTGGGCCCGCTGGACATTCTCATAGTTGAAGCTTTTTATGATAAAGTATCGCGTGGCTTTAAACAGAAAGAGAAAGAAAATTTTAATAAAACGTCTTCGGTAAAGCGCACACATTACCACTTACTGCCTCTAGGACCTCCGCGACAATTCTTTCCCCGGTAGCCACGGACAGCCCGTGCAGGACGATCTCCCCCATAATAGTTCCCACGGGCGCCATTCACTCTACCAGCACGGTCCTGGGACCCCCGAACGCCATATTCATAGTCTCGAGAGTGCTGGCCTGGGGAACGGGCTCGTGGCCCACGAGAACGTTCACGATCATAAAAGGCCTGCTGATCTTTAAAGTCCTCTCTCCGCTCATGGCCTCCGAGACTAGACTCGTTAGCTTGGTCGTGGCGACGACCACCACGGGAGACAGAACGTCTAGAGGCAGGGTCGTAGTTAGAGTCCTCCCAATGGACCGCCCGGTCATACGCCGCATAGCGGTCTTGTATCAAGACTTCATCATCTCCAAGCTCTGAGTGGAGGCGCTTACGGGTCTGGGACGTAAACCCTGCTGATCCCTCAGGTCTATGGTCTTCAATGTGGCGGACTCGTACATATTCTTTCGGCTGAACCAATACAGTCCGCTCAGGTAATCTCCAATCAGCGCGGACATGCGGTTCATATGCTCGATGTACCGCTGGCACTTGCTGCGCATGACCTGTATGCTGTGGGAGATTATAGCGGCGTTGAACGTGCTCAATTCGCTGCTGCTCCCGATTTTCATCATTCCAACCTGTTATTTGAAGCCAATCAAGCAATTCTGCAGAAAGAGGAATAGAAGGAATATCCCAAGGGTCAGCTCGCACGGGGCCAGCACGGTTCGCACCGTTCCGATTGTGAGCCTTTGAATCTCTAACTTGCCCTTGGTGAGCATGTTCCAACGTTTTAAACCTAGATCCGCGTAGCTCCCTCTTGTGATTAGATTTCGGGACCGCGTTCACCTGGCAAGAATTTCTCACAGTGCCTGCATCCTCCTCGGCGTCCGTGACCGGTTCGTCATCATCTGTCTCCCCTTTTTGGATTGCCCTATTCGCTGTAACATTCTGCTTGGAGCTCCGTATGCGTTCTTGGAACGATACGTGAGGCCCAGAAGCCTTCTTCAATATACCCCGAGTTTGGGATTGTTCCTTATTTTTACTGATCTCTCTCTTCACAATAGAGGCAGTGGTTTTCTCCCCCGCCACAAGATCCTCGACGTCTGAGGAGATGGCAACCTTCCGGTCGATATGCGGTGACAAAGCGTCTTCCACAATATTACCCTGTTTGCCATTTTCTGTGCCTGCTCTAGCAACTATTCCTTGGCTGTCCTTAGGTCTAGGATTATCAGGTGCTACTTTCTGTTTTTTGAGACTAGCTTGGGCCTTGGCTTTGAGCGCTGCTAATTCAACCGCGTTTGCCTCCGATTTAGACTTTATATTAGGCTGCTTATCTTGAATTGTGACCGGTTTCTTGGGGAGACTTGGGTGAGAATAAATAGAATTCTTAGGGCCCTTCGGAGGAGCGCGCCCAATTGCAAGGCTCTTATGAGGCCCACCATTATTATTGTTCTAATCAAGATTAGCAAGGGTTCAAGAAAAGCTCAAGCAGGTGATCCCACCTGTCCGTTCATCTCCATTTGTTGAGAGGGTTGCATATTGAAATTGTCGTCCCTAGCAAACGCCTCCTCGTTAAACAGTTGTGGTAGAAAGGGACCCCCACATCCATAAAGCAGATCATCGACCCGATCTTCCTCATCGATGAGGTGATCGTATCCGGCCTGATGAAACGTCATCACCGTATCAGGGTCTATCAAAACAATATCCGAGTGGGCAGCTTGCCAAAGGCTGGTAGAAATTTTAGTAAATGGAGGCTCCTTAACTCCTTATAATGATTGAGAATAGCAAGTGTTGAGCGGTACACAGGTTTTATAGTGCACTAACACTTTTGGAGATGTAGCGGTAATAGAAAAATTGAAAGATTGCAATCGATAGGATTGTGAGCAAGTCTCAAGAGTTTTCTATGCTTGGACAAGCACTGGTGTTGGCCTGCGTAGAAGACTTGAGATATCTGTCGACGCTTTCGTGAGTAGCCAAGTGAATATTTGCCCTTGAATCAATAAGAGCCAAAGCTTGGGTCTCAAGGCTTGCCACTAGGAAACCAGTAGTACCTGCGTGGAAGACCTGCGAGTGATGCTTGTCGCCGAAGCTTTGGTGGATATCCGAGTAAAGACCTGCCTTCGAAACAACCCACTGAATACCCAGTAGATACGGTTGCTCCTCGCGATGAATTGAGCATGTGTGGTTGGCAAGAGCTTCAGCCGTTAGCTAGAAGGCAAAAGGTTGGACGCACGAAACTTGACAGTCAGATGAAGAACTCAAGAATCAGGCGAATGTATCTTGAATAGCGCCCGGAACTCCAGAGATATCTGCCTTGACTACGCAACGCCTTGAAGCAATACCGCGTGGTAAAGGATGATAATAAGTTGTAAAGGAAAGAGTGTGGCGAAGATGTGAGGTGGAGGAGGGTGACGGAATATCGAGGTGTGTGGGTGAAGGAAACAAACAATCGAATCTACACGGCCGAGCTTATAACAAACTCACTACCGGATAACAAGCAATTGATGCAAACCTGTTTGTCAAAGCTATGCCAGATTCGGATTCCGCCGTAGACTTACCTCAAGGGCAGACCCGGGGCCCATGCACCATTGAACTTGCATAAACCCCCTTAACTTCCATAGATATGACTGTAACATATTACGAGACGCTTACAGACACCGAAATGACAAGACTATGACTAGTTTATGAGAGTTCTACAATGATATTTTAAACAGCTTTACCCTCTACCACTTACATGGATACACATAGTTACTTTGATCCTATTTTATCATTTACAGGAAATAGAGATCACAGAATATGATAGATCGAGAGGTTAAAACGTTGACTAGCTTGCATTTCTTTGAAATCATGAAATGACGCACATGAAATCTGCGGAGTCAGGAATGAGAAAGACCCCGAGAAAGCTCCCACAAAAAAGTACCCAGCAAGGACTGAACATGCTCACGTTTCAAGAAGCATATATAGCAAAGAGTACTAGCAAAGATGAATCTTCCAATATGGCAATCGAGAGAGCTACTAGTCACCTTACTACTATAAAGAGCAGTTTATATACAGCACCAAAAGAGCTGTTCGGTGCTAGCAAAAACGCATCGCATATTGTATTCATCGAAGAAACTACCTTCGTCGAAACTAGGGAGAACTGAGATTACCCTGAAGTGCAAACACCGCGAAAGCATTCAAGTGCATGGGGTGAACACAGGGGCAAGTTTACATGCAAGATGAACCCCTAATAACCCAACCAAAAAAGACAGGAGGCAGCAGACAACACGGTTTTAGAAAACAGTGAACTAAAGAGCACCGGCTCCAACGGTGCCACGAGTGGTTGGTAATCGAAATGATAGCCGTAACATTAATGAGCGAACGGACGTTTCCGGGAAGAATCTATTTCAAATGCAAACATAACCCTCACCCTACAGGTCGATTAGGCTACCCCCTTGTTGTTGCTGCTGATGCAACTGCTGGTTCTGATGCCCAAACGGGTTGTTCGCTGAACCTCCAAACGCGTTTCCCCCGAACCCATTCATGCTTGCAGGCCCAGTTGCCGCTGGCATCATTCTGCTACCCTGCTGCTGTGCAAATCCGGTACTGTGAGGAACAAATTGTTGGTTAAAGAAAGGGTTGTTTCCAGTTGCGTTTTGGTTAAGTCGATCCAAGCCTTGACCAGCAGAGTTGACGAATGTGCCAGGAGCAGTGTGCTGAGCCGGAATACGCAATTGGCCTGTATTACCGAATGTATCCATACCCTCGCCGCTAGCAAGCAGCGCGTTGAGGTGAGCGTGCTGGGAATTAACCTCCTTTTGCGGGGTATTTAAGGTAGGTGAGAAAGAAGTCGAAGGATTGAAATTATGGTTATTGAATTGAGTTTGAACCTTCTGCTCTTGAAGGGTGCTAAGCGGTGGTATGGCTGGCATTGCAGGCTGCATCTGTGGTTTATTGAAGGAAGATGCAAACGGATTATTCGTGCCAGTCGGAGCAGGCTTGAGCGCCTCAGCTTGAGGTTGCTGTTGTTGCTGTGCCCACGGGTTGTGAGTTCCCACCTGAAGGAAGCTAGCCTGCTGTTGCTGCTGGTCAAGCCCACTGATCGGGCTGGTCGGCTGGGCATACGGGTTATTGACATTCCCAAACGCAGATATTTGCGGCTGACCGAAGGGTTGCTGTTGCTGCGACTGAAATAGTTGCTGTTCAAACACCGATGGCTGCGCCTGAAAAACGTTTTGTCCGTTCTGCCCGAAGCCGTTTTGATAACCTGCAGGCTGCGCCGGAAAGCCGGTCGGTTGAGAGTACACATTGTTCAGGAACCCTGTTGATTGTGCTTGCTGTGGCTGAACAGGTTGGTCCATTGGGTTTGCAAACCAATCTACGGCAGCACCTTGTTGGTAAGGCTGGTTCATCCCAGCGAACTGTGACTGGGGCTTTTGCGCGGGAGTTTCATCAAAAAGAAGAGAAGCATTAGTCTCCTCAAGCTCCCTCCTTCGAAGTTCCTCTTCCTCCTTGCTAAGTTTGATGGCCTTCTCCAAGTCAGCGTCATCAGGAACAGTGTGTTGATTTTTCTCCCGCCTCTTTTTATCCTCCTCTGCCTCATACTTACTCGCCTCGATAGCAAGCCGGTACTCAGCATCCTCTTCTTCAGTTCGCCGATTCTTCCGCTCAGACCTGCGGCTCGGTGGAGCACTGCTGGTGGCTGGAAGATGACTAGATGATGAAGGGCCAAACTCCTCAATGCCAGTTACACGAGACTTCCAGCTTTTGCGGTCGGCACGTTCGCCCCGCAGTCGGTCTTCGTCAAGGATCAAGGACGTCAGCTCTTTGGCGGACACTCGCACTGTATTTTCACATATCAGCTCGGTTCTCTAACACACGATCGACCTGGGAGATGCTTGCCGTTTTGTCCTACGTCCCGGCCGTCTTCATCAATATATATAAACTCTCGTAACGTCTTGATAATGTAAATATTTTTCCGCGCCCATGTAACGACAAGCTCAGACCCCTCATGAAGACAATAATCCAGAACCTTAAGCGCTTTCAGAACGTGCCGCCAATTCTTGCCCTTGTCGTTCAACCGTTTATCGAGCATGTCCATAATTTCGTAGAAGTCGTTTGATCTATCCCATTTTAGCACCACCGCGTCGTCAAGAATATCAGAAAGGGGGCCCGTACGAGTTAAAGGTCATCTGAGCGATGTCGCTCATTTCCGTGCCTGTTGGGCCCCATGGGTCGTTGCTTGTTGCTATAACGAGAGAGTGAGCCCAGTCATCCACAACTATCGAGTAGACCCCGCACGTACCATTTCTAACCTTCACCTGCACGGAGGAATAACCCTTCGTTACATTTTTCACACTTCTGATGACTTTCGACATGATTGATGAAGCTCGTTAAAGTCAGCGAGTTGCGCAGGTTGTTGAGCTAGATGGCGATGTAGCCGCCTTCGGTAAGTGGTCGGAATACCGCCCGCTGAAAGCCTGGTTCAGGGGACTATCAGGGATACGACTTTCGGGAGCTGGGCGTCAAACTTATAAATGCCGGCTAGCACAGATATCGCGGTCAGTTTGACGATGATGTCGAAACGAAATATTTAGTGTCAGCCAAGACCTCCGAAGAACGGGAGAGGCGGGTGTTTCGTTTGCAGAGATACGACAGCTGATCAGGCGTAAGCTTGAGCCTCCAGAAAAAATGCACAGTTAATGATTGGAGAAGGAAGAGACCGGAATTTGGTAATAATAACAGCTTTGCCTGAGGATCTGTCGGCACCGACGAACTTGTTCGATCCAAATTAGAGTCGCAGACGCACCCCGCTGCACTTCCTTGGTTGAAGTGGCGCGTTGTGGCTTGGCGCTGCAGATGGTTGAGGAGGTATAAGGATGAAGTACCCAGGTTTTACAAATCGCCGTCCAAGTTCGACAATCAATTAGAGTGCGTTGACGACTACGCAACGCCTTATGAATAAGCTGGAGGCAAACGCTTGCGTTGCGCGATATTCAATACGGACCGCGTGGTTCTTAAGTGATGTCTGAGAGATGATGGTGTGGCTGTGCTAAAGTCTAGCTAATATCAAGCTTTGCTTATTTACACCACGGAAGCGGAGATCTTAATAGATAATTCATAGCACAAACTAGTAAAATTCCCCAAAGATGCTTAAAAAAAATCTCGATTAATGGCTATGCAGACGGATGCTAGGGAAACATAGCGATCTGATTCGGAGCTTTGGTGCGTTGCCGTCGAGATTTGTTGACATCTTAGAAAAACGTCCAGTCTTTGAAAGAACAAATGCACTTGTCTTTGATGCGCAGCACTACGCGTTGGGGTAAGGCATCCGAAAAAATCCGCAGCGGCAACTAGGCTTCCTCACAGCATATACAGGTTTTAGCTGCTCGTACTCGTCTAGGACTCTCTCCCATTAACATCAACTGAAAAGACATGATGCTCTTTAAAGCGTTTACTGTATGCACAACACCACAACAACTGTAGGGTAGAGCCTCGAAAAGAAAAAAATAGGAAATAGGGGGGAAAAAATTTCCGCATTGACGGCCAGATTTCACTAGAGTGTATGCAATTGACTTCGATTGCTCGTGCTGCTCTGAGATGCAATGGAAGACTTGGGTGGAAATCTCGAGGTATGGCAGGTTCGATATATTATCGTTTGCCGTTTTAACTCCCTTCACACATCAGACTTAAAAGCTAGGGATTTCCTTTCGGAGGGCACATAGCCTTGCGTCGTCTTGCCTATCGGAGCGTTTTCAATTACATTTTGCTTTGTTTTCCACAGGGGACTAGTAGTATACGTGATACAATTGTATGAGCACTTTTGACTAAGCTGTACTGAGTTTGTGGTCGAAATTCATGTGACTTTTGTAAAGATCGAAACTATGTTATCGCGGGCAGCTCTGCTAAAGGGTTTCATGTCCCCCAGAATAGAGTCCTTACTCCTAAGGAGATAAGCAAATAAGCCAAATCATCGCGGCATCATTGGGTTTGACAACTGTGCTCTCGCATCGCGGCCTTTCCGTCCCGAGGGCCTAGGTGCTTGCGTCTCAACTCTTGTCTGAAGTACCTGATGTGCATTAAGTTTTGGGTGAAATCAATGTAGCGCATCATTCAACTTCCCTTTCCTGATGAGCGAAAATGCGCACCGCAATTTTGAAGGTGAACCGCTAAGATGTCTTGCGGGGAAGGGGGATACGCAATCCCCACCTTAGCTAAAACATGAAACAGCACGGAGCATGGCGTGCGCATGATCGAAACGTGGCCGCCCCAAAACGTGGACGCACATACCATACAAAATCTCCACAGTTAAAGGTCCTCCTTACGGTCCCTGAAACTTACATAATTGCGACCGGTTCATCTTGTCCACATAAAACAGTGTTCATCGTCCAGACGGTACTTTCCCTCCGTGTCCACTCCGGAGTCCAAGCGCCTCGGCATCGAGGTATCGAGGCATCTTCAAGTCCGAAAAAAACACCAAAGCTGAGACCAACACAACACCATGCAAGTCATGGCTCTGCTACGTTTTTCGACCTGCATCCCAACGCATACCACATGGAGTAAACCCAATTTCCGTTCGATGAGAAGTCTCCTAGACTTTTCCTCACCGCAATTCAATGCGTCGCGATGCAGCGAAAAAGCCTCGTATCAAAGCAAACTGTCGGCGAGTTATTCCTTTCCTGCAGCAACGAGCATGGAAAGTTTCGGCGTACGCAAATAATCGTCGAAGCGGTCAGGAAGTAGCGTAACACAAGGCAAGACGACGCAGACATCAGACCACGCTATTTGGATTGACATTTCCCACGTGGAAACGGAACTCTAAAATTGAACAAGCCACCAGACGCACCTCGAATATGTTCGGAGGCAAGCATGAGAGTAGAGAGCACGGATGGAACTCTGATTCGATGAGACCCCTCCCTTCCATGTTAATCGGAGCAGGATCACAAACCGGATATGATTCTCGAAGACTACTATGTTTAGCCCCCATTCGTGGCGGTGGGATGAGTAAGATCGGGTTCACGGGGCTTCCGGGGATCCCGTGTTGTGGGGTGCGGAATTCATTTTATGTTCGGCTTTTCCGTCCTTCCAATAGGTATTTGAGGGGCATTTCCCGATGCACAAGCAATTAAACCAACTGAATCAATGCTCCGTAGGCGTAGACGAAAATCAAAAAGAAAAAACAAACTCTTCAAGCTGAAACAGCTAAATCGGTTGGAAACAAGATAAGATGAAAAAGCACGCCCCCACTGCTCTTTAAACGAAGAAGGAAACGAAGAAAGGAGGAAAAAGGAATACATGTAGTTTATTCTACTCGAAACGCACGGCTGCCTGGCCTCTCTTCAGACCGTCCCGTCCTGCAGCTGCAAATCCGTACAACTGTAAACTGATCTGCGTGGTTCAAAGACAAGCCTAAAGAACAAAAATACAAAAGGAATATGTAGAAGTAACAGGATGAAAACAGTTTTAAGGTTCTTAGAGAAGGAACAGTGTGTTCTTGCCAGAGTTCATCCCACGTTGAAACGCCACAACCGGAGATCTTCAAGTTCCGAGTCGAGAAACCACGTTTTCTGCTACAAAGCTGCCGTAGTTCTAAAGCATCTTGGTGATGGGGCCACCCATGGACCGGTCATTTGGTACACGGATGAGTCCTGTCTTTGTGGTGATATTAGATACACGTACATACATACACACGATCCGTAACGCAATCATTATACAATACGGGCTGATCGATAGATACGATTCCGTCGATACCCTGGGCCGGGGGGATACCATTGAACTCTATGTCCGAGAACGTGGAATAGAGTGTGAAGAAGCACCTTATCACGGACTGGTGCGCCCGGTCAACCCAACCCCCCACGTTGGAGGTTTCAAAATGCTCCATTGCTGGAAATTTACTGCACTCTACCTTGAACGAGCCACAACCCACAACACCATCACAGCTGCTCCATATGCCATTGCCTGGTTATCCCCGGAGGTACGGATAAAGGGCAATCCCGGTTTACTCAAGAGCCATAAGGTGATATTCGCGAAACAAATAAACGTCGTTTCCCAGGTCGCCGAATGATCCTCCACCTACGGGTAAGCACCACCCCACCGCGGGAACAAGCAACCCTAGCGAAGTATGTACATATACCTGGTAAGTATGGTACGGTAGGGTATGAGGATGCCCTTTTGGCCGGTATCTTGAGAGCGGTGAAAAGGCAAAAGCAAGTTGGGTTAACGTCTCAAGCAAGCCCCAGTCCACTACATGTATGCTGGGATCTATCGGTGGACTCCTGAGGGTCTGTTTCTACAGCGGATCATGCAAAACTGTCTGCTAGTCGGCTCGTGTCAGCCTTGATTCATAATACTGGGATCCACCGATACATGGTTGTATGCGTGTACATCTGCGAGCAACAAATTAGGTTGGCATCCCAAGCCTCAGCGCATGAAATTTGCAAGGTCATAGACTTCGTGATACATGATTTCAGACTGCGTCCTGCAATCTTCCTGTCTCGTCAGGAAGGGACGAGTCAAAACAAAATACAAATCTCTCTCGTCTCCACTATAACCAACCAGGATCCGACTTTCGCCCCCCCTTTTGCCAAGGGAGAGTTGGCATCCTAGCTGAGTTGACGAAAACCAATAAGACAGGATGTGATACACGTACACGGATAATGATTTAGTGTACCCCAGCTGTTAAGGTCAAGGCTCGCACGAGCCAGCTGGTGAACGATGTCGCGGTGCTCGACCTATTGAAACGCTCAGACGCGCACCAAAGGAGCTTATAACAGTGGACAAACTTCAGGCAGGAAATGCAGCATTGGCGACTGGGATGAGATGCAATAGTTACGGGTCTAAGACTCGTGTTCCTGCTGAAGATCTTGAGACACTAGATAGAGATGACAGCGAATGGATGGAAGATGACTCCTTCGGCATGCCTAGCAGCCGGCAAGTAGCGTGTACCCCATACGCATGAATGTCCTGCTCAGCTACCTGTCACTGTCGATCGACTAGTCCAGAGGGCCTCAGTTCGCGTAGTACAAGCGTAATGCCTGAGCACAATCTCCACTCTGTAGATAGATCATCTTTGAGTCTCCTCTCAGACTCATACTAAGGAGCTTGAACGACGGTCGGGGCACGGCCACGCCCCCGCAAAAAGAGATGGTACCAATTAATGCGACAAGCTAAGGACCTGCCATACTTGGATAACCGTTGCTGCACCACAGTGGCTAAGCTGCGGAGGGCACAAGATGGTCAAGCCCAACACATATGTAGCTGCCAATGAAATAGATAATGTACATACTATGCAGAAGAGATATGCAAAACGACAAACAGAGACTGTTTTGACTTACCCGGTTGGCACCAGTCGTATGATTAAGATGCAGGAAGATGCGACGACATTCAGCCCACATAAGCTTCGAATTAAAAATTTAAAAAATCCAATCTATCTCAGAAATAGAAAGCCAATACTACCAATATGGATCCGGGATACGCGTCAGCTTCCATCTGAACCACATCGCCGGGTCTTGACCGCCCCAAGAAGACATCGTGAAGGGATGAGAAGTTGGCTCGTGTGCCCGACGCAGAGGGCGGTGTGACCTTGATGCCGAGACAAAAACGCCTACGGGCCGAATCGGTTCCTGATCAGGCGAAAAGATTTCGAAACTGCCCGCACTGCTCGATCCTCACATCGGCTTAGCTTGACACAGAGAGACTCGCTCTAACTTCATCGCTAAGGAGGAATCAAAAAGGAAGTCGAGCCTTCGGGAAGATACGAATCAAATTCTGCAGGTGCGGCGGGGTATCAAATTTAGCCCAGCGTTACACGGCGCAAAAGCAAAAAATGAGGTCGCTACGGCAGCGAACGAAAGCAGTGTGATAATGAAAGGGGGGTGACCGCCGTCAGGCGGTCTCACGCATACTGGAGAAAACAGCCTGAAATCTGATGCACCCCAATCGTGTCGATTGTTCTTCTGGTCTGTGGCTTCCGTAGATAAACCTTCTTGCAATATGCTGCAAAATATTGCCCGCCAGGTGGTGCGTGCGCAAATAGGAAGCCATTGCCCGACACCCCTTTCAGAATACCACGGAGCTAGACGGATGCGGGATTTTTCTGGAATCTTCGCGTAAAAAGCAGCGACGGCAAAAGCAATTATGTTCATCCTAGAACTTGCTGCGTCAATCAGGATACAACGCTTGTGCAGAACGTTTGGCAACCAAATGTGCCGTGAAAGGGGAGGTGCCCTTGTCTCACTGCGTCACCACCTACCGATCTCCGCACATGCAAGCAGGTCATGGAGTTGAAGGTGGGTGCGGCGGTTGTGGTGGCTAATGGGAAACTTGGAAAGCGGCATCACGGGCCTTCATTGACCGTAGTTAGGGCGATGACGACGCTGCAGACGAGCGCAGCCTTACAGTTAGCAGAATAACGTGGCAATCTCGCTATCTTTGAACGCTTGTTTCGGATCGTATGTGGGCGGCAACGAGCTTCTTTTCTTGACATAGTTGGTGATGATGGTGGTGTAAAATTGCCTAGAGTAGAAGCGTTAATGTCCGAATGCTTCCATGGTCCTTCTCGAAGAGCGTCAGTGTGTTCTGGAGTATCCGTTTCAGGCGTTCGACGCTGCAGCCCAAACTCGGCAAGCCACTGTATGGAGACTTGCTGATTAGGTTAGAGGCAAACGATCAGTCGTGCTATTTCAATCTTTATGCCACCAGGTCTGGCGGCATCTCTAGATACGCAGTCGAACGCGAAGCGTTAGAGTTCCTTGGAGGATGCTACCAGAGACGGAGGACACAGTCTGCAGCGTACCCTGGTGCGATGCCGCGAACCCGATGTCCTCCGTAAGCGCTGTAACGATCCATGCAGAAAACGTGGCATGTGGAAGGGGGCTTTGGGATGGGAATGGATCGGTAAGCACGTGTCCAACTGCGGAATGCATAAGTGTATTACGAAAGACATACGCTTTGCGAGGGGACTGCTTGTGCAGCGTACATCAGCGACGAGTCCAGGCCGGCTCGTCTCGTCCCGTCGAAGTGTGGAAAGAATACACGGGCCGATGCCCGGTTCGTGGGCGCAAAGCCGAGCGGCACACCAAGGACACCGAAGTTCACCCGGCCGAAACGCCGTGATTCGTCGCACAGGGCAAGGGGGGAAAACCCAGTGCCGTGCAGCTGGCGTCCTGCAGAGGCTGGAAAGTGCCGGAATTAGGGCGGATTAGGTTCATCTTCGTGTCCACGCACGAGATACGCTTGGTGTGTCTGTTCGTCTTGGTTTACTTGGGCGCAGTTTAACCTTGATTCTCGCCTTCGTTCTGATGAGAAGTGTTATCCTCAAAGGCGTTGGCATGAACCTCTTGTTGCAGATCATCCACACACCGCGCGATCGTGCGATGCGAGCTGCTCGACACGCCCCGCCCAATCTACTTTCATTCACGGCTGCTAGAGGTAGAGAATCGCATCTATTCTGGGAAGATGCGAGGAAAGGATGTTTGTCTACTTTAAGCACATAGCGCAGTCATTAGGCGGGCGCCTGGCTTCACACTGTACAGTATGCAGTTTTGTTCTCTTGACTAGAGGCGGTGAAAGTGAATTGACAGTGTGTTCTGGTTCACGCGAGCATCATCGCATGAACGATTTCCCAGTGCAGAACACCTATGCCGACCTACGACATCTGCGAAGTTTATCGATGCTCTCTCCAAGATTCCACACGCAGTAAGGTGGCGGCGAAGACGTCTGGAAGATTTGTTCGAATCGCGTTCAGTCGTGCCAAAACGTCTTACCGGCACATGGTCATTTCGCTGAACCCTGGTAAGGATTCGTAGGTCCGTGCAGCCTCGTGGCAGGTCCCCAGCCCACATATTCACCCCATCTCCGTTGTGGGTGGTCCTGCGTTACCTTGAGACTGCCCCATGCGTGACTTGTGCAGCCTGCAGGCCTGCAGTTTGAGAGATGCTGGCCCTTGCCGTCTTGAGGGATGTGGCTGCGCCCTTACGCCATAGTTTGCCCAGTGTGCCCATCGAAGCATCTATGGAACTTCCTTTCTGGTCTGGGGTGTAAAACCGACGTTGTGTGTGCGGAAATGATCGAAGCCCTCAGTTGGCTTCTAGGCTGTTTCTGATGTTTAGTTTTTCGCTGCATCCCCCCACCACCAACGAACCCTCGAGAGCACCGGCGGGCGGACTTCGGGACAGAAATCAGAATAAATTTGCTGCTGTTTCGTGCAGTCCATGTCCTTGGCCTTCTCAGTCCGCATCCCTGGCGTAGCTGGGGAGCCGAAGGTCGAATAAGCTGCTGCGCACAGACCATGATGTGTGAGGGACCCGGTCGCCCATGTCGTTTGGCTTAGACCCGCTTTTGACGTCTAGCCTCTTTGTCAGTGTCTCCCATACTAGAGCTAGGCGTAAGGATTAAATAACATCCCAAGACCCTTCCTGTAGCCAAAGCGATTTGTCTAGGATAGGAACTCAAGGACGACCTGCCCTGCACTCGTGTAGCTAAGCAGCTTCAAGTTCGTCACATCATCCCATCATCATCTGCACATCAACTTGACCGTCCCCATATATCTTTGTCCTTTCAACCTGCTCTCCGAAGCGAACAACACTCTCGTCGCCAAAGAAAGCCGAAATTCTCAAGCGGACTGCCCTCCAAGCCCTCGCTCACGATTCCAACTACGTGGAGCCGACACAACACTCTCCGCAAGAGCAGTTGGAACTCAAACCTCTCCCGCAAACAATAATTCCCGCGTTGATCTTTCGAGTCAATTCAATCACTTTTAGATCTTCACACCGAAGGCAAAACGTTCGGCCCGAACACACGCCAGTAAAAGAAGCTCGATATTCTACAAAAACGGCCTTCCTCTCACGCTTGTGGCAATAACCGTTGCGAATCGAGGAATACCTGCCCTATCTGGCCTATAGCGCATTACTGGCAGGAGCTTTCGATTGGAAATTCGGCGTTGTAGTTACTATCAAGCCGACCCGGTTCGAAACTGTCAAAAGCTGGACGCGATATCTGATCCTGGCGAAACCAGCGAAAAAATCTCACTATTAACCTGCCGGAAGCCGATCAATTCACCCCACACCATATTTCGCCCCAGTGGGCTTTCTGTGGTCGAATCTGACTCCGTTCATATATACTTACGAATAAGCATTCGCAAATCTCGGGGGCCCGGATATTAGGGATCACTACGAACTAAGTAAGGAACGCTGCATCACAGCAGGCTACTAAACAGAGCCAGCAACCAGCCAGAAACTTCATTCCTGCGGAACTCACCTTTTACGACCATTATTTACGGGAAAACGCCTTGCTCACCTGAGACTGACTGCTTAGTTCAGACGAACATTTGGCCCACCCTCAGGAGGTTGTGCAGCTTCCCGTTGGCCGTTCGGATTTCGTCTGAACGATCAGTTTTTATTTCTTTGTTACCTTTTCGGACACTGGCAGTCGCTCGCCTCGGGCCACGGGAAGTCGTTCAGCGCGCTCGCACTACATATTGCTCACTATCCAAGACTGGAGTTCAGATCTCTTAGGCCTAGGATTAGTGTGCAATCAACCTCGGCGTGCTTACCATCTGCACCCTAACCGACCCAGGTCTTGGATCTCGATCGCTTCCCATAACGTGCGCATTGGCCCCCCATCACTGGGAACATTGCTCGCCCGTCCCGTCAACTAGTTAGCCCGGTATGTCAAAGCTTTTCCCCTTCTCCCCACTCAGGCCATGTACCCACACCACATACCTCGCATACCTCGGCGCTCTCCTTTTAATTTTATTGGATGGCATCAGTCGAGCAAAGCTGACGAATATAATTGCAGCCCTCCTTCTGAGTCGCGAGATCTTACCTAGCACAAAGAGTACAAGGTGTTGAACTCTCTAGTACCCTGCCTCGCTACGCGCCACTAACACGGACCACGCGCAAGATACCGCTGCTTTTCACTGACCTATCCTGGGCTGGAATGTTACTCTAGCTTCTAAACCAACGAGATAAATAAAAGCTGGAAAAGTTCATTCCCAATTCAATTGATGCGACATCCCGATTTCGGGAAGCACTGCGACAAATCTGACTTTATCCTTGGAAATTGTGCCTCGCTACCGCCACACTCGAACCAGCAGCCGGGCCGCCTACCCCCGTCGCCTTCCACGCAGAACGTTGTCAAAAGCGCGTTACATTCCTACGAATCCGCACGCACAACTTTCTCGACTACCCCCTTCGATCTTGACCATGGACATTTCCATGCTCTGCGACAAGGGCACATCAGCAGCCGCACAAGCCGGACAGCAAGAGTTACTTCACCAACATTTCCCTCAGGGCTCTGCCAGGTCTCCGTCAGAGACTGGTTCTGAGCGTGGGGTGTCGCCGCATAGCTCAGAGCACTCTTCTTTCGCCTCCAGTCGATCAGTTCAGCAGGCCATGAACATCACACAGAACGGTGTTCAATATGCGTCAAACGCTCAACAATTGCAACACTCTCTCCCGACGCTAAACACCAACGTCGGACATAATTCAGGGTTTGAAAACGACATGCTTCAAAATGGGCGAGGCCCAGGGCGGCCATCTTCCCAAGATGCTTCTCACAAAGCTTTCCCTTGCGGTTCATGCGGCAAAGGCTTTGCACGCAGGAGTGATTTAGCTCGTCATGGTAAGTTCTAAAAACCTATCTGCGTGCTCAACACTCTTCTAACATCCCTCTAGAACGAATTCACAGCGGCATTCGGCCTCATGTTTGCGAATATCCTGGATGCAATAAGCAGTTCATCCAGCGATCCGCATTGACCGTTCATGCTCGAGTCCATACAGGCGAGAAGCCCCACATGTGTGAGCACTGTGGCAAGGTACGTTTGAACCATTCATACGTTTAATTTGGAACACCATACTAATATCTATCTTCACGACAGCCATTCAGCGATTCGAGCTCACTTGCTAGACATCGCCGGATACATTCCGGCAAGCGACCGTACAAATGCCCATACGCCGATTGCCAGAAAACCTTTACCAGACGAACTACGCTCACAAGGCATCAAAATCACCATACTGGAACTGTGGAAGAAGCTGCAGCCGCCACCGCGGCTGCCCTCGCCTCTCGGTCAGCTGGTGCTCGCGCAGGCCGCCCAACTCGCTCACCGTCCAACAATTTATCCAACACAGCTTCCCCGCTCTCAACACCATCTCCAAGCAGACGCGATTTGTCCCTTTCTCCGTCGCACGACCTTTCTTCCGTTCCAAATATGCACAGACAAGTGGCGGAGTACTCGTTCTATAATAACAATGGGACGTTACCGCCGCATCTTAGAGGCGACATGCAGACATCAAGCTCACGCTCTTCGAATTCAGGGTCACCTCTGCCATCGCTTGGACCCAACCAACGACCGCCTCCAAATACATCTCATCCAAATGGATTTGGTTTACCACCAATCCTTGAGCCGCCAACTAATATGGAACAACGTCAATCTGGAAGCGTGGCTGGTAGCCCTCACATGAGCAACGGCGGCTGGCAGTCTCCCTCTCATCATAGCATGGGATCGCCGTCTCAAGGCGAGGCTTTTTGCTATCCTGATCAATATCCACCAGGCGCGGCACCAGTTGGACCCCACCTCTACTATCAGAGTTCGCACATGAGGAGACCACATAGCACCGAACCTCCTGTGGACGCCTATGACAACAATCGCCGAATGGCTAGCGAAATATGGACGAGTACGGCATAGTCCCCTCTGTCACAGTCGACCGACTACTTAGGATCGCCTATGCGGTCTGTGTTCTTGCTTTCCATAAACATTCGCTTTTTCGATATCCGGTCGGTCCTGCATTTTTGCAAGCGACGCATATTTCGCTGGTGTTTGGCTGTCTCCTGCCTTTGATAGCCGTTCTGGCCAGGCGAATAATGGGTCTGGCTGTACTTTTTCACAGGATTGTAAAATAGCTCTGATATTACAACGTGGTTGGATAAAAGTACATAATGTTTTAGCAGCGACCCTCTATGGCAACAGCCCTCTTCTCAAGTTTTCCTGTATTTGTCCTTCTGTTTCCTTGGTCCGCATCGCCACCGCCTACCACTTTCCAAGGACTACCGCGCCCTTGACCTGGTGAATGGAGTTAGATCAACATACGGGGCTGGGAACTCGACTTGGTTTTAGGGTCCTGTGGCTGCGGCAACTTTCCGCTTATTATGTTCACTCAATTCCTGACTTTCTATCTCACTTGTTCTTATCCATTTCTCTTTCAGTACGCACGATCCCACGACGATGGCTACGATGCCGATGATACAAGACTGGTGTTTCGGAATGGATATCTTCCTTCTGGTCTTCGGTTGGTGGAGCTCCCTGGTAATTTCCAAACCATGTCGAATAGATGAATCAGACAGATTAAACTAGAATATCCTAAATCGTTTCTTCATGTTAATTATGTCTCCGTAGCATTCGCTGAAAACAATGTGGTCGTTACTTAGCTATGATCAAGGACTTTACCCTTGGGCGTCTAGAAATACTTTCTTATGTACTGAGTACTATAATCGAAATTATTATGTTGGAAAGAAAATAATGTCGGGGCTTTGCACATGATAATTCGACTAATTGTTGTCTGCGGGGACCTTATCGATAGTTGCTGGGGGAACGCCTCGCTTCGAGAGATTGTGTTTACTCCCTCAAGAATGTCCCCAATCCCCGCATACCACAGCCTCGCATTCTTACGACCCTACTTGTTCAAAACATAGCTTTGCACGTCCTGTCTTGTGGTATTTTGCTTCGGATCCATTACTAAAATAGCCCATTGCTAGACGCATTGTTATCAGTTGACGGTTAACCTCCCCGTTCCGGCGAGTTTTCAGAGAGTAAGTCGCCCATCCCCATCCTCCGGAGACTTGGTGCATGACTACGAGGGTTTCATAGTTGAGCCTCCTAACTTTCCTTAGATTTAGATAGAAGGGTTTGGAGCTTGCACCTGCACATAATGGCATCTTCGACACCGGTTGTGCAAGATCGACACCACAAGAGGACTAAATCCTCGGTCCTCAAATCCATAATTACTCCTCGTAGCCACAAGAGGAACGCCTCTGATGGGGCGACTCTCTCTTCAGCACATCCCAGCCACCAAGCTTTCCAAATCCCCGCAAGTACACTCTCCTTCCTCCCCATGGACCATCCACATTCACGCCCCACTCCACTTGGCGAATTATTCCAGAGCCGAGAACACGCAGCAGTGCCAACTAAGGAGGCATCTCGCACGGATGACCGACCAGCTACGAGCACGAGCAAGTCTTTGCACAAGAAGACTCTAAGCTCGGTATCCTTGGCCTCACTGGCGGCAAAGCATAAGGAGAGGGAGAGCAAGAGTAAGTCAAAGGAAGGGAAAGAGGGATCCAAGGGTGGGGAAAAGATGCCCAAGAAGTCGAAGTCTCAAACGAATTTCCAAAACTTTTTGTCCCGGCCTAAGTCCTCCAAGAGCAGTCATCAGGCTACCGAGAATAGGCTTGTGCAGGACAAAGAGAACAGGACTCCACCGGCAACCCCAGGAGCTGCTGCTGCACCTCCCCCAATCTATGCACAATTTGCTTCGCAGCCGCTGCAGACTGTAACGACAACGTATATACCACTCAACGATATCTCTGCCGTGGAGAGCGAAATGTCCCTATACACACCCCAGGCCTACACACCGTCTAAGCAGCGGAATTTCCATGGAGCCGGGGCTCATGAACAGCCTACACTTGCTAGACGAGCTGGACAAGGCAAGGATCGGCCAAGGTCAGCCTACTTACCATCCAGCACCTCCGCTAGCTCCTTTGTCGAAGCATTTACTGGCATTAAGAAGAGTAGTAGCAGTCGTATACACCCTTCAATTTCGTTGAGAGACACGCCTGGGTTGGATAAGAGGGCCTACGCCGAGCAGGCAAGACGAGCCTCTGTGGAGGATCGGGCCTCTAAACGCAAGTCTGTTGGCGAGAGTCGACCACCCGTGTCGGACAAGCCGAAAGAAGGTTTGACTATTGCCAAACGTGGAGCGCGAGTGATGGCTGCCGTGGCAGCTCTCAATGGTAGATCGAAAGAGGCGCCCAAGGAAGCTCAAGTTAACACTAAAAATATTGAGAGTGCATTTGAGGCACTGTTGGTAAGTCAAGAAATATCGTCTAGTTTTGGACCTGAACTTGTTTGACAAAACTCTTTCCGATCAGGACTCTAGAAATATCCCTGAAAATATGCGTCAGAAACTTCGTTCGCTGGATACGCATATAAAAGCAGACTTTATTAGACAAGATAAAGCCGAATCTGCCGCGAATGCTACCGCATCTGCTTCTTCCAGTGGAGGCTCCATGTGGGGTGTAACGTCGTCGAAAGCTTCTAGCCCTGGAGCACTGCCAAAGTCCGTAGATGGAGACCGTCCTACTTCTAGTGCCGTGACCAACACCTCAGCACCTCCGAGCCCAGCTAAGAGAGCGAGGCCTAGAAGCAAGACTTTTACTATTAGCAAAGGCGATGCCGCACCAAAGAAGCAGAAACCTGACTCTGGTACTCTAGGAAAGGCGAAACAGGCCTTCTCAACTTCAAACTCTACCACTTCGCTTCATTCTACTAGTGGCGCCCTCGGTACTGCAAACGGGCAACGAGAAAAGCCAAGAGCGGCTGTCCCTGAGGAATTCGTGGCCTATCTGAGAAAGGTGCAACAGCCTCAGAAAGTAGAGGTTGGCCGATTGCATAAGCTCCGACTTGTTTTGAGGAACGAGAGGGTTGCTTGGGTCGACTCCTTCATTACCATGGGTGGCATGTATGAAGTCATTGAGCTTCTGCATAGAATTATGCAGGTCGAGTGGAGGTAAGTGCATGTGCTTTGCTCTATTACAGAGAATACGTTAACGAATAAATATTAGGGAGGAGCATGAAGATAACCTACTTCATGAAGTGTTGTTGTGCCTTAAGGCCCTTTGCACAACCGCTTTAGCATTGCAGAAACTCTCTGACATTCAATCCTCGTTATTCCCTGCTTTGTTGAATATGATATTCGACAAGGAGAAGAAGGGTCCTAGCGAGTTCACTACTCGAGGCATCATCTTCGATCTCATCTGTAGGTTTCACCTACGACCCCTGTGTAAAGCTTACCACTAACGCACAAGGCAGTCACTTACCTTGAAGAGTGTGGCCCTAAGGGACGCCTATCTAGAACGAGGACGATCCTCTCTTATCTACGAGATCCTAGTCCTCCCGAAGAAGAGAAGCCTCTAGGGTTTATTATTGAGATGCACCAACCACGCCCCTATCGTGTCTGGTGCAAGGAGATAGTCGATGTCACTAAGGAAGTCTTCTGGATTTTCCTTCATGGACTTAACGTTGTCCCCACCGTCTCTGCCTCTGAAAATGCCACTGGAAATGAGACCTACGCACAGTTGCACTTCCCTAAGGAACGTCCGCCGGTTCCTGCAGCACCCTATGTTGGTGGCGTTGAATGGGAGGCTACAAATTATATTGCTAACCACCTCGACCTCATGAACGGCTTGATTGCCTCTTTGCCCACGCGCGAAGAGCGCAATACTTTGCGCAGTGAGCTCAAGGCCTCTGGATTTGAGAAAATGATGGGAATTTCCCTCCGAACTTGCAAGGAGAAGTTCTACGGAGCAGTCCACGATGGATTGAAGACTTGGGTCAGTGCCGCGACGGATGATGGCTGGGATGTCCGTGATGTCAGAATGGGTCCCCCAGCCCCGGAGAAGAAGGTGGAGAGGAAAACTTCACCGAAAAAGAAGAAAGTTGTTGAGGAAGCACCGAAGGTGGAGCTGCCGAAACTCGATCTGCTCGGCGTCACAGCGAAAGATGATGATGCTTGGGTTTATTAGGCAGGTTTGGTATACAGCCATCGTTCATCAAGCTCAGTGCCGGGAGTTCTTGGATGTTCCATTCAATTCACAGCCACATTCTAGAAACGAATGTTGTCCTTTCGATGCAGTTGAATTTGCCCTTGGTTTATTGCCAGCTCTCAACATTTTAGCCAGTCCATTCAAAGGGTTTTCGCATTGCCCGTTTCTGAGGGTTTTAACGTATTCTGGTTCCTTTAGCATGCCGCATGGATGGACATGGATGGATGGAAGGGAGGAAGTCGGACATTAAGGATCAATGACCGCAACGAAAGCAGCGAAGCATAGCCCGGAAGCTGAGTCGAAGACCAAAGATAGAGACGCTGCTTTTCAAAAGAAGGCAAAAGGGATAATGAAACAATGAATGATAATGAATATTGATGAATGGTGCGACGATAGGTACAAATTGGTTTTTCTTTTTGATGTCCCCTTTTCTTGTGATGATGCAGATGAAGCTCTCTCTGTACATACGCATGATGGAACTCTTGTCTCCCGCTTTGGACATGGGTCGCCTTAGCCTTCTTTTAAGATTGGATCCACATTGCAATAGATATTCCGCCAGGCCAGCCCTCACTAAATTACCGAAGTACCGAATCAGATGACCTACCCATATCAGCCCACGCCAACACAACCCGGCTCCAAATCCGTGAAAAGCCTCTATAGCTATGTGTACTACCATGATATATACTCACAAGCGTAGACAAAGTCTCCAAATATTGCCTTGCCTCACAGCCCTGGCACCGTCCGCCCCATGCCCTTCTCCTGCGCAATCTCAACAATCTCCCTCCCAACTACCACATCTATCAAACCCATGCCGACACTCTTAAATACCACATTTCCTCTCTCCAACCACTCCTTAAGCCCCTTATTCCCATCCGCACCCTCTCCCTCTGCCCACTTCCTCAGCATAACCAGCTCCCCGACCTCGACCATCTCCTGAGCCCCCACACCCGCTCTCCACAACTCCCCAGCCTCCTCCAAACATGCCTCCAGACTATCCACTACAACAACCCCTTGCCCCTTAGCATGCCTATGCCAATGTCTCCCCCCCCCCCCATGTGGCTTAGCAGCCTGCGCAAAAATCTCCGGCGCAAGTTCACACATGTGTCTCTTATAACTGCCTATCGCCACGACCAACCTCCCCTTCCTCCTCCCCTCTGCGCTCGTCAGCCACTCCCCCGGAAACAACGGTTCCAGGCTCGGCGTCGTGCTCACAATCACATCTGCCTTCCGGACCTCTTCCTTCAACACGCGATTATATTCACCGTAATCCCTCGTTAGTACGCTGAATTTTGCGTCTCCCCTCCACGCCACTGCTTCAGGGCCGTAGAATTGCTGGAGTAAGGCCCCGGCACGTGGGAACGTCCGGTTGATGATGTAGACATGTTTTATTTCTCCGGGACGGAGGAGGAGGGCGAGTCGGATGTGCCAGTATGCCTGGGCGCCTGCGCCGAAGATGGCGAGGTGGGAGACGGCGTGGCGTTTCTTGAGGAGGAGGGTGGTGAGGAGAGCAGTGCGGAAGGCGGTTAGATGGTTGGCGTTTAGGAGGGCAGTAGGGAGGGAGGTGCTGGGGGAGAGGAGGGTTAGGAAGCCGATTGGGTTTGTGGTGAGGGATTGGGTGGATGGTGTTGTTGAGGCTGTTGCTGTGGTCGTGCTTGCTTTTCCGGAGGAGAGTGTGATATTGGAGAGGGTCGAGGAGATGACTGAAGATGCATCTGAAGCGGACACCTCGGATTCGGCGATGGAGACAATTTTTATTCCCGCGGTATCTCCGTCGGATGCGGGCATGAAGAGAATGGTTCCTGCGCCCTTTGCCCGTGACATTGCTGTTCGTGGGGGTTGGTGGACGCCGCAGGTGGGCGAGGCGGGCGTGGTGGAGTATGTGTGAAGGGCCTCTGCCAGAGCATTTTGGAGACGGAGGATGTCGTCACGGGTTAAGGAGTGGAGGAGCGAATCCATGTCCGCATCATTGAGGAGGGTGAGAGACATAGCTGTAGGTAGACAGGAAAAATTGATGGTTGTAGTGGTACAAAGGAGCTGAGATACTCCCATTATTTATCTTGGTAAGGTGGAGTGAAAGGTGGGGCGTTAGCGGAGCGGAATGCCTCCTTGGCGGCGGAGCGTTACATGGGCGTCGGACTTCGTCGTTTGTGTGCTTTGGGGAGTTTGTAGGAAGATCACGAACAACGTAGCAATCAAGTCTGCCCATAAAATTGTAGTAAGTGCGTTAGATTCTCCTCGTTCGATTCTACGAAAAAGTAAACTAACATTTGTGATGAAAATGTATTTTTGTGCCCTCAGATGATTTGGGGGTTTGCAATGGCTTTCTGGTTGCAAAAACCCACAAAACACTGCAAGGCTGTGTCAGTTCTCGACGAAAATTCGTGCCAAAATTTCAGAAGCTGAGCAAACAGGAAATGCTTGCTTCAGCGTGAGACTTGCGAATTTCGCGAAGATTACCAATAACATAGTGACGATAGGTACCCGCAGAGATCTGGTAGGTGCGTTGTATTCTCCTCATTCTGTAGTGCCATCAGCCCAACCAAAGCTTTGGTAAAAGCGCTATTGGGGTGGTCTCTGTTGACCTCGTCGTCGACACACCGGACTTAAGTTGGGTATGGCGATTTCACTGGAAGCCAACAATCAATTGCCCCCAGGAGAATTCCGAAAAGTCCATTCGATGCGCTATGTTCTGTTGTATTAGGTTGCATAAAATTATACGTTATATAAAGGGGAAAAGGACTTCCATAGCACTCGCTAAAGCGAAAAAGACTTCCATAACCAAAAAGACTCGCATGGCTCAGTCAAGGCCGCCCGTGGCAACGCCATAGCTTGGCTCTGCTAAGAATAATTTTCAGTTTACCGCTTTTTTGAAGTTATGATCCACTGCTCATCCATGGAAAGCCTATAGCTTGTCTACACATATCTCTACATATTAAGCAATACTTAATTGATACCATATATGACAATCTGACTCCGATAAGTTCTTGTCTTCTAGTTTGTCTTAATGTTTAGGTACACAGTGAGGCATTCTTGAGGTGACCGTGAGACAGATATGTTAGTCCTGTATACTGAGATAATGAAATGGTCCTACTGCAACAATATCAAAAGATATCTTAGGTGATGATTCTTGGTATAAAGCTTTATTGCTAAACTTAACAAAATATTCAGTAAAGAGAGAAGGAATAGTACTTTCTCTAAGATCCCAACGTTATATTCATAACCTCTTCTTCACTGATCTCTTGACTACTTGTCAATAATCGACTCATACTACTTGATATGTTCTTTACTTAATATAACTCATACTTGACTTACGCCGAGTCCAATAATAAAACCTGAGTTATTGTAACTCATAACTCTTTGTCCATACCCAAACTGCCCACCACACCTAGCTAACGTATCTTTTAGCTGCCAAGTGTCTTTCAGCTCTCCTAGTCCTTCTCTTACAATCAACAGTTCCACGTCTGTAAGTCGTGGTAGTTTCTGTTGATTGATTGCTTCTTGACTAAGCCGCTTAGCAGTTGTATAGCTAGCTGAAGTTGTTACTTTAATCAGTGTAAGAGTAATTTACTAAGTTGCCACAGATTACGTTCTCAGCACTGAGAGTACTAATTGTACAAACCCTTGCTCTAGCCCTTACTCACCTATGGCAAGTACTGTCCATCCTCATATTTAGTTCATTCTTACTAAGCCATACATCCTATTCTTAACTCTATAAGTCTATAATCTAGTCCAATAGTACCAGCACCACTCTCATGTTCGTGACGTTCCTGATAAAGCTTAGGATGTTTATAATACTATAGCCCAACTATAACATTACTTACAAATCTTATCATTATTACTAAAGGTAACTCTTTTTCTTCTTGAATTAAACTTTATAATACTATAAACAACTAAATAATAAAGAATAAATTTATATTTAAAACTCCTCAAAAAAATACTTAATAAGCAATGTACTTTTACAAGTTTATAGCCTGTCTATAGAAAATTTAAGCATATAAGAAATTTAATAATCTTTATTTTGTTACCATAATTAAAAGTATTCATAATTATTATAGTATAGCAAATTTTAAATATAGTATATCTTTCTCTCAGGTATAAATTTAATATACTATCTTGTAGTATCTTTATATTATTTATATTATTACTTAATAAGTTATTTAAAAATGTATTAAAATATATTATAGAGAGAAAATTAAATATAAAGCTATTTAGTATATATAATAAAAGTTATTACAGAATAATATTAGTAGTTAACAATACAGTTTTTAATTATTTTTAATATATACTATAATTTTATTTAAGAAACTCTATGGAGTAACTATATATTTAATTATTAATTAAGATTTAAATAATTTTGAGAGAATATTTATCCATTTATAGCAGTTCTATAAAGTATTTATAATTAGTTATCAATTTCTTACCCTAAATAATATGTTTTTAAAAGTATAATTTATTTTGATTATTCTTTTAGCAATTAGTATTATGTTATAAATATTTTAAACCTTAAGTTATAAAATACTATGAACATGAGAGTAATATAGGAACTATTGAATTAAATCACCGACAAAGCTTTTTTGAGTATAGTATATAGTTAAGAAAGTTGATTACCAAATATGAATAACAATTGTTAGGGTCAGCTTTAAGGTCAACTCTTTTCAGATTGCTAAAACAGTGTAAATGACGTTGAGCTGAATGTTGAGTACTGTCACAGCGATGTCACGAGGCTCAAAAATAAGGGTCAATAGTATATAGAGGCTTAGTATTGCTATACGCAATAGATTGAATCCCAATGGCTTCAGAATGTCAATTTCTAGTATAGAACTAATTACTGCTTTTGAGAGAAGTAGCTTCCTGGATTTACATATATGTGTCTCTCAGTGCGCTAATCATATGTGGTCCAATAGTGTACCGCTGCCAAGCTGCAACTGCAGTCCCCGCTTCTTAGGGCTCTGTGTTACAGTAATGAGATTTGTTGGAGTATAAGGTTTATAGTAACGAGATGTAAGCTACTAAGCTTGTACATTGTATACTGTATGTAGGGACTTAAAAATATAAGACAATATTTCAGTTAAGTAGCTTTCACTTAGTAAACTCAACCAAGTACCACAATGTCAAGAGAGTTATATGAGAAACAACTGACAAACTACAAAAACTTTTAGCCAAGAATTAGTTAAGAACAATTCAGAAAAGCAAGTTAATAGATCTTTAATCAGCTAAAGTAGCTGAGAAACATGTTAATCAGAAGTAGTAGATTGTTGTCACAGTGACATCAAGGCCAAGCCTCGGCGACCTGGCCACTGAGACAAGCAATGACTGGGTTGTCTCAGGCAACACAGGCAGCGCCTAGGTAAATAAATAAGAAGATGGGAAGTGCTATTGAAGTTCCTTAAACCGGATGAGCGGTCTACCGTAGACTGCCTATCAGTCAAAAATCTTTTGTATATACATTACATTCATAGCACCCTTCTAATAGCTCTGTTGCTACTGCCATTAGCTTGTAAGAAGCTTGCCCTATGTGTACCGGCGACGAGAGGCCCACCAGCAGTCCTAGTACCTTCTTCCATAGTCTTTCATCATTCTGCCTGTGACAATCTGGTGCCTGCAACCATCGATGAGTATACCCACTGTCACAATTGTATAATAATTATATAAAAATAAGAAGGGTATAAGTTATATAGTGACTTAGATTTCCTTATTTGGAATTTAGGTTGTAAGTTACATTTTAATATAACTGTAATATATTATACAATTATCCAATAGCAGGTAATTAGTGACTTAATAAAGAGTACTATAAAGAGCATTTGGAGAGCAATGGAAAGTGCTTTTCTTTTTTCTTTATCAAATGTATTATTTGAAAGTTTATTACTTAGTAACTAAGTTTTATCGTCCAAGATATCAAAAGATATAATTATATGCTACCTTATTAAATTCTAGTTAGGAATTGATTTTAGTCCCTAGCAATAAGAAAACCTTGTCTACAAATTAAGTTATTTAGAGCACTGTCACAGACATCCTAAACCTCATTAAGATAATGCCATGGACATAAGAGTAGCAGTAGTTATTATTGAACCAAATTGTAAATTTACAGGATTAAGGATGGCACATACAGCTTGGCAAAGATAAACTAAATATAAAGATAAATGATACTTGTTAGAGGCAAGTAAGAGCTGAAAGTAAGGTTTGTACAATCAGCCTTCTTAATGTTAAGAGCATAACTTATAGCAACTTAATAATTCACTTATACCTTGATTAAGGTAATAATTTCAACTAGCTACAAAAATACTAGATAGTTTATTTGGGAGGTAATTAACCATGCAAAGTTTTATAAACTATAGGGCCTAGATCTGTTGGACGGGGACCAAGGACTAAGAGAGTTAAAAGATATTTGGCAGT
Organism: Nothomitra cinnamomea; assembly: GCA_022345685.2. Taxonomy (NCBI): domain Eukaryota; kingdom Fungi; phylum Ascomycota; class Geoglossomycetes; genus Nothomitra; species Nothomitra cinnamomea. The sequence goes on along the minus strand of JAJDMX020000012.1, from coordinate 189,362 downwards.
TGAAAAATATGTTAGCTAAGTGTAGTAATGTCACAGATATCTTAAGCTTCATCAGAAATGTTATGGATACCAAAGTGGTGCTGTCACTATTGAACTGGATTATAAACCTATAGGGTTTAGAACGGCATGTATGGCTAAGCAAGGATGATCCAAATACAAGTATGAATGGTACTTGCCATAAATAGGTGGGGGCTAAAGCAAGGGTCTACGCAATTAGCGCTCTCAGTACTAAAAGTGTGATCTGCAGCAGTTCAATAAATTACCTATACTTCGGTTAAAGCAACGATCTTAGCTAGCCACACTAATGTCAAGTAGTCTAGCTAGGAAGCAACTAACTAATAGGAACCATTACGACCTATGGACGCCAAATCGTTAGTCGTGAGAGAAGGATCAAGAGAGCTGAAGGATACTTAGTAGCTGAAAGACATATTAGCTAGGTATAGTAGGTAGCTCAGGTATAGATAGAAAGTTATGGGTTATTATGACTTAGGTTTCATTATTGGACTCAGCGTAAGTCAGATGTGAGTCATACTGAGGAAAAAACATATTCAGTGGTATAAGTTGCCTGTTGGCAAGTGGCTAAGAGATTAATGAAGAGGCAGCTATAAATATAATGTTGGGATCTCAGGGAAAGCATTTTCTTTTCCCTCGTCATTAAATGTCTTGTTAGTTTAGCAATATAAACTTTATACCAAGAATCATCACCTAAGATATTCTTTGATATAGTTGTAGTAGGACCGTTTTGCTATTCTAGTATATGAGACTAACATACCTGTCCTACGGTCATCTTAAGAATACCTGCCATGTACCTAAATACCAAGAAAAACTAAGAGATGAGATCTTATCAGAGTCAGATTGTCACAAGTAAGCAGCTTAAGTATAGGTGGAAGATAGTATGGTTTTAAGCAGACAAATTGAACAGTTGTCCATATAGAGTTAAATTTGTTTATCCCAGAGATCTAGCCAATACCATACCTGCAAGCACAGCTAAAAGTAATGGTGAGCATCTAAAAATGCTCACCGCTACTGCTAAATATGTCAGAAATGTTCTAGAAACTTTGTGAGAAACCATGATGGATAAATGATTAAAGGTAAAAAAAGGGAAAAGACCAAATATACTTGGTAATTAATTGAAATACTATATATACTCAACTGTTAAATAATACCAGTTCTGGAGTTTAAAGAACACTAAATAGACATTTTAGAAATGTGTACTGTACTTATCATGACCTCCTAAACGCCTTTTGCTGATTTGCCTGACTTTATTATTGAAAAGATATTTCTACTATATTTTTTACCTTCTACCTCTGGTGAAGTTCTTAGCTCTAAATAAGTTTATGAATGTCTTTAAAACTATGCTTTTAGTTAGAAATTCTGTATAGCTATTCTCAATACAATATTTACTTATATCCAATATAACTATATTCATTATGGCTATAGAACTCAAAATTAGAGAAATTTAGATAAACATAAGATAGAAAGAAGTAATAGACAGAAGGAATATACTAATATCTATACCAGAGAATGTTTCTGACAAGTATATATCTTCTATAAAGGTATAATGAAAGAGAGGTTTCTTATAACAGTTTTTTTATTTGGACATATGTATCAAAGCTAACTCTAAAGTTAGCCCTTTTTCAGATTGCTAAAACAGTATAAACGACGTCGAGCCAAACGTTGAGCATTGTCACAGTGATGTCACGAGACTTAAGAATAAAGGTCAACAGTATATAGAGACTTAGTAATACTATGTATGATAGATTGAATTTCAATAACTTAAGAATGTCAATTTCTATTATAGAACTAATTGCTGCTTTTGGGAGAAGCAATCTTTTAGATTTATATATACATATTTCTTAGTACGCTAACTGCATGTGATGTGACGATGCACTGCTGCCAAGCTGCAACTATAGTTTTCGCCCCTTAGAGCTCTGTGTTAAAGTATATAGCTAAGAAAGTTAACTACTGAATATAAACAACTACAAAACATATTAGAGGTATACTATTTAAAGTAGTAAAGTATAAACTGTTAAGTCTGTACACTGTATATTATCTACAGTAACTGAAAAACATAAGATAATATTTCAGTCAGGCAGTTTTTGCTTAGCAGATTCAGTATAATAATCTGACTTTAGTAAAGTCTTATCTTCTAGTTTATCTTAAGCATTCAAGTATATGACGAAAAGTTTATTATAGTGATAAAGACTTTTAGTATAATAAGATAAGTAATACTAGTATATGTTATTTGAACTTATGTATTCTAGGTAATTTGATTCATAGACAGAGTCTTCTTATTGTTAGAGACTAGAATTACTTCTCAGTTGAGATTTAATAAGGCAGTGTGCAATTATATCTTTTGATATCTTGAATAATAAAACTTAGATTATTAAGTAACAAACTTCTAAATAATACATTTGATGAAAAGAAGAGGAAAGTACTTTTCATTACTCTCTAAATATTCTTTATAGTAGCTTTTTATCAAGTTACTAATTACTTGTCATTATGTAATTATAAACCACATTACAGTTATGCTAAAGTATAATTCACAACCTGAATTTTAAATAAGAAAACTTAAATCATAAAGTAATTCATATCTCTCTTACCTAGAATTAATCACTATATGACCTACTACTTCTGACTGATGTGTCCTTCAACTATTTTAACTGATCAAGAATTTGTTAAATCCTTTCCCAAGTTATTTCTAGCTAGTTTTTAATTAAAGGCCTTTGTGGTTTATTGGTCGCTTCTTGAATTACTTATTTGACATTGTTTAATGATCCAATTTTAGTAAGGTCTTATCTTCTAATTTGTTTAGATGTTCAGATATATGGTAAGGTGTTCTTAGAATGACTGTAGAACAGTTATATTAGTTCTGTATATTGAAATAGCAAAACAGTCCTACTGCAACTATATCAAAAGATATCTTTGTTCGATGAATTTCAGTACAAAGCTTTATTGCTAAACTAATAAGATATTCAGTGAAGAGAGAAAGAAAGACGCTTTCTCTGAGATTTTAACGCTGTATTTATAGCCACCTCTTTACTAATCTCTTAGTTATTTACTAATAGGTAACTCATACCATTTGATATGTTCTTTCCTCGACATAACTTACACTTGACCTACGTCAAGTCCAATAATAGAACATGAGTTATCATGACTTATAATTCTCTGTCCATACTTGTTACATATATTCTAAACCTCATTAAGAATACCATAGATATAGGAGTAGTACTGGTACTATTGAACCAGATCGCAAATCTATAAAGTTAAGAATGACATGTACAGCTTAGTAAAGATAAACCAAATATGAGGACAGACGGTAATTATTATAGATGAGTAGAGACTAAGGCAAGGGTCCATGTAATCAGCACTATCAGTGCTGAGAGTACGACCTGCGGTAATTCAATAAATTACTTACAACTTGGTCAAGACAATAACTTTAGCCAGCCACATGACTACTAAGTAGTCTAGCTAGAAAGTGACTGACCAATAAGAATTACCATGACTTACGAACACAGAACCGTTGATTGTAAAAGAAGAACCAGGAGAGCTGAAAGACACTTGGCAGCTAAAAGACATATCAGCTCAGTATAGTGAGTAGCTCAGGTATAAATAGAAAGTTATAAGTTATAGTAACTCAGTTTTCATTATTTGACTTAGCGTAAGTCAAGTGTGAGTCACATTGAGAAAAGAACATATTAAGTGATATGAGTTACCTATTAGCAGGTAGTCAAGAGATTAGTGAAAAGATAGTTATAAATATAGCATTAGAATCTCAGGGAAAACTTCTTTTCTTTTCTTTTCACTAAATGTCTTGTTAGTTTAATAATAAAGCTTCGTACCAAGAATTATCACTTAAGATATCCTTTGATATAGTTACAGTAAGACCGTTTTGCTATCTTAATATATAAGACCAACATACTTGTTCTATAGTTACCTTAAGAACATTTAGCTGTATATCTAAACACTAAAATAAACTAAGAGACAAGACCTTACCAAAGTCAGATCATCACCATATTCGAGCTACCCACTATACTTAGTCAATATATCTTTCAGCTACTAAGTATTTTTCATAAGTTCTTTCTTAAAATATATAGCTTGTTCATAGTTAGTTGTAACAATTTGACTTTAATAAAGTCTCATCTTCTAGTTTATCTTACGTGTTCAGATATAAGACAAGATATTTGTGGAGTAATCATAGGACAGTTATATTTATCTTGTATATTGAAATAGTAAAATAGTTCTGCTAAAACTATATCAAAAGATATCTTAAACAATGATTTTTAGTATGAAACTTTAATTGCTAAGTTAACAAGACATTTAGTAAGAAAGGAAAGAAAGACATTTTTCTTGAGATCTTAATACAGTATTTATAGTCGCCTTTTTACTGATTTCTGTCACAAACATCTCAAGTCTCATTAGGAATGCCATAGATATGAGAGAGGTGCTAGTACTATTAGACCGAATTGCGGACCCATAAGGTTAAGAACGGCATATACAGCTTGGCAAGGATGATTCAAATACGAGAACAAATAATATTTACCGTGAGTAAGTGGGGACCAAAGCAGGGGTTTATGCAATCAACACCCTCAACTCTGAGGGCATAACCCGCGGCAACTCAATAAATTATTTATACTCTAATTAAGGCAACGACCTCAACTAGCTACGCAACTGCTAAGCGATCTAGACTGGAAGCGACTGGCTAACAGAAACTACCACAACTTATGAATGCTAAACTGTTAATTATAAGAGAAGAACCAAAAGAGCTGAAAGACATATTAGCTAAGTATAGTAGGTAACTTAAGAATAGATGAAGAATTGTAAGTCACAATGACTTAGGTTTTATTATTAAACTTGGCATGAGTCAAGTGTGAGTCACGCCGAGAGATGGACATACTAAATGGTATGAGTCACTCGTTGGCAGGTGGCCAAGAGATTAGTAAAGAGATAACTATAAATATAACATTAAGATCTTAGAGAAAGCGTCTTTCTTTCTCTCTTCACTGAATATCTTGTTAGTTTAACAATATAAGCTTCGTACTAAGAACCATCACTAAAGATATTACTTAATATAGTTGTAGCAGAATCGTTTTGCTATTCTAATATATGGAACTAACATAAATATTATATAATTATCTCTAGAATGCCTTGTTGTGTACCTGAACACCCAAGACAACTAAGAGACCAGATCTTATCAGAGTCAAATTATCATAATTTCTTAACTAGCTGCCAACAAGTAACTCATATTACTTGGTATATATACCTCTTAGTGTAACTCACAACATGACTCATATCAAGTTCAATAATGAAACCTAAGTTATTATGATTATAACTCTCTACTTATGCTTAAACAGCCTATTATACCTAACTAACGTATCTTTCAGCTATCAAGTGTCTTTTAACTCTCTTAATTCTTTGTTCATATCTAACAGTTTTAGATTTTATAATTTATAAAACTTTCATATGGTTGATCGCTTCTTAAATAGGTTTTTCAGTATTTATGTAACTAGCTGAGATTATTGCCTTGATCGAGATATAGATAATTTATTAAATTGCTGTAAGTTATACTTTTAGCATTGAGAGCGCTGATTGTATAAGCTTTGCTTAGCCTTTACTTGCCTCTAACAAGTACTACCTATTCTTGTATTCAGTTCATCCTTACTAAACTATATATACTGTCCTTAATCTTGTGAAATCACAATTCAATTCAATGGTAATTAATACCACTTCTACATCTATAGTATTATTCTAGTAAGATTTTGAATGTTTGTAACATTAGTTTTCCTCATAATATACAATTATCAGATAAGAAAGATAATGATAAAATTGATTCAACTCAGTTAAAGCAATCATCAAATGTCTAGAACAAACTATAGTAATTTCAGATGAAGTTGCAATAGTATACAGATCAAAAGGTACAAGATGAAGAAAATCAATTAAAATAGAAGTTGAAAATAATATTGAATAAGCTTAACTCTAATAATATTACTATTGTCAATTAAGATATATCTATAGATAATCTATTTATATTATTTATACTAATTATCATATATTAAATATTTAAATTATTAATACAGTTAAATAAGTTATGAAAACTCTAGAAAGTAATTCAGTGAAATTTTCTCCTTATATTAAATTTTGCTCTTAACATTATCAATAGTATCTAACAACTTAACTTTGAGTAATATATTATTTTGTTGAATGACTTATTTCAATAAGTAGTAATAACATTTGGTTTTTTTTATCAGATATTGTTTCTAGGTCATCTAGAAGTTTCTTATAATATAGATAGTCTTTCATTATCAATGGTATACAATCAAAGACTTTTGAAATTTGACTTTAGTTTAAACATATATAAATGTTTATCAATAGTACTGTAACTATATACATAACCCCTATAGGCTACGTACTAATTCAAAGACTTTTAAGATATTTATAGTTCTTCTATAATTAAATCACCTTTCTAAAACCATACTTAACCTAAATTTGAAGTTGCAATATTATGATATTATAATTATACTAACTTCTATTTAACTAGTTATTTTAAAGCTTAATTATAGAGTTAATTATATACTTTGATTTGTGGTATTGTAACACAGAGCCCTAAGGGGCGAGGGCTGTGGTTGTAGCTTAGCGGCAGTGCATTGTTGCACTACATACAGTTAGCGTGCCAAGAGACGCATATATGTAAATTCACGAGACAGCTTCTCCCAAAAGCAGCAATTATTTCTATACCAGAAATCGACATTCTTAAGCCATTGGAATTCAGTCCATTGCACATAGCATTGTGAAGCCTCCAAATACTGTTGACCTTTATTCTTGAGCCTCATGACGTTGCTGCGATAGTGCTCAGTGTTTGGCCTGATGTCGTCCACACTGTTTTAGCAATCCGAAAAAGACTGACTTTAGGGCTGGCTCTGTGTAACAATCTGACTCTGATGAAGTCTCATCTCCTAGTTTGTCTTGGTGTTCAGGTATACAGCGTGGCGTTCTTTGAGTGATCGTGAGACAAGTATATTAGTCTTGTATACTAGGATAGCGAAACAGTCCTACTGCAACTATATTAAAAGATATCTTGAGCGATGATTCTTAGTACGAAGCTTATATTGCTAAACTAACAAGACTTTCAGTAAAGAGGAAAGGAAAGACACTTTCCCTGAGATTCCAATGCTATATTTATAGCTGCCTCTTTACTGACCTCTTAGCCATCTATCAATGGGCGACTTGTACCACTTAGAGTGTTCTTTCCTCAGTGTGACTTACACTTGACTCACACCAAGTCCAATGATGAAATCTGAGTTGTCATGACTCATAACTCTCCATCCATACCCAAGTTACCTACTATACCCAGTTGACATGTTCTTCAGCTGCTAAGTATTTCTTAACTCTCTTGGTCCCTCACCTACGACCAACGGTTCTCTATTCATAGGTCATGGTAGTTTCTGTTAGCCGGTCACTTCCTGGCTAAATTTCTTGGTGGTAGTGTAGCTGGCTGAGGTCGTTGCCTTAACAGGAATATGGGTGATTTATTGAGTTGCTATGGGTCACGCTCTCAGCGCTGAGGGCACTAATTGCGTAAACCCCTATTCCGGCCCTCACATTCCCACGGCAAGTGCTGCTCGTCCTTGTATTCAGTTCATTCTTGCCGAGCCGTTCGAGCCATCCATATCTCACAGGCTAATGATCCGGTCCAATAGTTCCAACACTACTCCCATGTCCATAGCGTTCCTGATGAGGCTTAGGATGTCCGTGACACCCTGACAGGTATTCAATATCACTATATACTTATAATGTATTTATATTATTAAGATTCACAAATAATTTATTCAAGATATTTGAAATACTTAACTTTATTTAAAACCCCTAATTACTTTAGTTGTTATACTATAAATCTCCTAAATGTGACATTGAACTGTTTAGAGTTATAATTAATTAAAATTTTATAATATAAAAATTTTTATAATTTGTATAATAGTCTTATTATTTTATTAACTTGGAAATTTTACAAAGCATTCCATCAATACACCTCTATATATTATTAAAATTATTTATATTGTTCTACATATATAGTATACTCTTAAAGCTATATTAAGGTTAATTTATAGTAGTTTCACTTGATTAGGTCTTGAAATTGTTTGTATATATATATTAAAATGTTAATTACCATAGTAAAGTACAAAGAGTAAAAGTACTTAAATATTGTAAAAGTTAATTAGAGTAACTATGAATGGGCCAGTATATAGTAGTGCACTTAAAGTGTAACTTCTGAAGTAGTTTTGATTCAACTGTTTAGCTTGCAGATATCAAGTTAAGGAGCTTTAGATATTCGATAGATTTAAGGTTTGATGAATCTATAAGCTTTTTAAATTATAAATTAAGATACTAGAGCATTCATAGACTTATTTGAAATAAAGTTTACATTAATTATTGGAGAACTGTTTTAGTATAAAAGGTTTTTTCTCATGTAGAATATTAAGATAAGCAAGCTTTCTATCAAGGCCAACCTTAAAGCCAGACTCTTCAGATTACTAAAATAGTGTGAATGACATTAAGCCAAATACCAAGTGCAGTTATAGTGATATAACGAGACTCTTAGAGTTAAGGTTATAGAGATATAAAATTTTATATTACTTTGAGTAATAGAATGAAATTTTAATAGTAAAACTCATTATAGAACTAATTGCTACTTCTTTCAGAAGTAGCCTCTTATGCATACATAATAGAAAAGAGATTACATATCTCTTAACATGCTAATTGTATATAGCGTAACAGTATACCACTGCTGAGCCACAGTTCTAGCTCTTAGGGCTTTATATTATACCTTTACTGTGAATGATCTAAAACTTTTTCTTGTTTTAGATGATAAACTATAGTAAGAAGTATACCTTAAACTACTCTAATAGTATATATAGCAGTAGTTATTGCAGTGAATTTAATCCTCATTTTATCTATATACTTTAAATCATTATTAAGCCTCATTTTAATATTTGGCTAGACCTTAGCTAGACCAAGCAATAAGCATTCACATTAGATTGCTGATCATCTTTTTAAAAAATATGCTTACCCTTATACTAATATAAGCATAAGCATAAGCAGAAAAGTTGCTGAACTTGCCTATTGGCTTCGAAATTTTCTGCCTACCTGTTTTGGGTGAGGTGCAAAGCACTGGTGCAGCTAGACAAGGATCTGCAAGAGCAGCACGAACCAAAGAATGTTCTCCATGGTCGGAAATTTTTGGTGGACGTCCGGAACGCTTTTTACTTGCTAGGGAAGTAGTTGGGTCCTTTCGGTATCGTTCTAGAATAGTCCGAACAGTGCTTTTGGAAGCCTTCTCGATTTTGGCAATTTCCCCCGAGCTCCTCCCAACACGACGCCAAGTCACAATAACGGAGCGCTTTTCAGAGTGCTTTTTTCTTTTTCGCACAGCAATGTTGATGCACGCAGTAAAATTTACGGGGGATTTCGTGCCCTTTTTGCTTGGGAACGTGGGAAACGTGTCATGCAGCGAGGCGCACTAACATATTTTTGACCCAATTGTATCTTTACCCTGCTACAGAGAAACTACACCTACGAGTGGGACTTGCAATTTTGGTTCCATTTGAGGGGTTGACAGGTCTTGAAGAGACAGTTACGAAAAGATAAATATTTAGTTGCGAATAACCCAAGAGTTCGGGCACAGGTATGGGTGACATAAGCACCATCACAAGAAAACTCTTTTACGGACCCCAACTTCAGGGTTCCCTGGATCTTGGAGCCATCAAAAAGCCACTTTTATTATTTCAAAGAGAAACCCGCTGATGAACTAAAGGTAAATGAACCAGCCATTGGGTAACCCAGTGGATCAAGAACTACGTGATAGAAACAATCCACACAACGATAGTGCTTAGATCTTGATGGCGCTCTCCATGGCCTTCCGCCTCTTCTCCATCCGGGCCTGGGCTTTGGCACCCATGATACCACCACCCCAGTGACGCTTGCTCTCCTCGTACTTGTCGGAGTAGCCTTCCTTTATGGCAGAGATGAGTTTTGAAAGTTCCGATTTGTCTTCTGAGCGGATTTCGGTTATTGCTAGGACAGCAGCGGTCTGAAATCGAGTTAGTCGCCAATATGGCATAGCTAAAACCGGGAAATCAGGTAGCTCACCTTCTTGTGGACAACAGTCCCAAGTCTGGCCTTTCCCTTGATGATGGCATATGGAACACCCATCTTCCGGCAGAGCGCAGGCAAGAAAATGACAAGCTCGATAGGGTCAACGTCATTCGGGATAAGTACCAAAGCCGCCTTCTTGTTCTCCACAAGCCCAACAACATGGTTCAACCCATACTTGACAACATACGGCTTCTTGCTGACATCCTCCTTCTTCTTGCCATCAGCCACAGCCGTAGCCTCCTTCAGCAATCTCTCCTTCTTTTGAGCCTTGGTCTCTGGGCGATACTTGTTGAGGAGCTTGAATGTTTGCGTGGCTAGGTTGCGGTCGAGGACATTTTGGAATTGAGCAATTGCGGGTGGGACTTTGAGGCGGAGATGCAGAATCTTCTTCTGGCGTTGCAGACGGACATACTCGGGCCACTTGACCATGCGCGAAAGGTTGCGGCGCGGTTGAATATCTTGGCCGATACCGAAGTTGCGGGGACGCTTCTCGATGAGGGGGTTCTGTGTGGGGAATTGATAGCTCATTAGTATTGTCAAGATATATTTAGGGAGATAGCGTCTGGGTAGACTGAAATGGTTTGTATGCATACCTTAACCTTCTTAGCCTGCCCAGCCTTGCTCTGTGGGAACGGCGCAGGCGCCGCCTTGCGTCCAGCTACTTTTGGAGGCTATCATTGAGAAAAAGGGGAATATCATCAGCGAATCTTGTTCACCAAAGCGTATGCCTTCTTTTTTACTCTAAAGAGACTTGCACGAGTTTTTACACTCGGCAGCTCAAGCCATCAATTATCACCGAACACGCAGAGCCCTCTTGAGTTGCAGAGTGTTGATGGAATACATCACATTTTAGGCTGTGAATTGGCTTTCTTTCGAAGGGCAAATTCACAGACTTAAAGGCGAGCTTGAGTAATCCCGGAGGAGCGCACACTTACCATATTGTCGATGTGTTGCCGTTGGGGTGATACCGTGGTTGTCGATGTTGAAGTTCACGATAATCGACGAAACAAAAGGCCTTGAAAGTTTGGCGAGGAGGACTGCCAATTTACGCGCCCTCGCTTAGCAACTAGGGCACACCCTCTCGGAAATCGGCAGGCGGCTCTGCTGCAAACACATGATTAGGCTTCTGACATGAGAAGTCAAGCTATGTCACCAACCTCTTCTGCCAATCAATTTCGAGATTTTTTCGGACCCGTTAATACGAATTCGGCGTGTTAAGCACGCCGAATACGCAACCTCCCATCTTCATCTTCAAAGGTCAACTGGATTTATTCTCTGCGGTGGGACTACCTGAGAGGGCAATGGCTGTGAACGGGGACATAGACGGGACTCTAAGCAGCCAATTCTATGTCCTTATCACTGGAGCGAACAGGTTTGTGATTACCCCTTTGGTCCGGAGCACTGCGGCATGGGCTTACACAACGTCTCGACAGTGGCCTTGGATTGGCAACCTGCTGCCGCCTAATTGATGAATTCCTCTACACGCGTCCGCCTTCTGAAGAATTAACCCTCATTCTCACCACGCGGGACACTCGCAAAGGCGACGCGACCGTCGCCCGCATCCAAAAGCACCTCAGCAAGCTATCTGAGGGTAAATACCCGGATGCCGTAGACCGCGTCTATTGCCAATCCGAAATCCTTGACCTCAACTATATCCTCTCTGTGAAGCAGCTTTCAGAAAAGCTCCTGAGCCAGTTTCCGAAAATCGATGCGCTCATCTTGAATGCAGGTTATGGAGGGTGGACGGGGATTAATTTCTGGGGGACGATCTGGGAGTTTTTGACGGATTTTCAGCAGGCTATGGCATGGCCGAAATCGAAGCTCTCAAATGTTGGAACGGTCATAACAATGAAATTGCCTCGGCGGCATGCGCAAATGCAGGGCGAGCAGGAGGCGGACGATGATAGCGACGATAAGGAATTGCCTCCATTGGGCGAGGTATTCTGCGCCAATGTGTTTGGACATTATCTTCTCTCTCACAATCTGGCACCCTTATTGAGAAGTGCTACAGCTTCGTCAAAGGCTGGTGAGAAGGGCCGAGTTATCTGGCTTTCAAGTCTGGAATCGGAAGCGGTTGTAGATGAATTCACTACAGACGATATACAAGGCCTAACGACACCAAACGCATATGAAATCGTCAAACGACTCTGTGACATTCTCGTTCTAACATCACATCTTCCGTCTACAAAGCCGTGGGTTAGAAGCTTCTTCACACCTTCAACAGCATATTATCAGACCGGCCGTCAAAACGGACATCAAACCGGATTTCCTGTTAGGAATGCTGCGGAGGAAGCCAAGATGTACGTAACGCACCCCGGTGTCTGCGCTACCGATATCATGCCACTGCACTGGATACTTGCCTATTTTAAGATTGCTGTATTTTTCCTTGCTCGATGGTTAGGCTCCCCGTGGCACACCATTGATCCATACAAGGCGGCGGTCGCTCCTGTCTGGATAGCGCTCAGTCCGCAAGCTCAACTAGATAGCATCGAAAGGAAAGAAGGAGCAGGCAAATGGGGTTCGGCAACGGATCTCTGGGGAAATGATCGAGTTAAGAGGACGGAAGTTGCTGGGTGGGGCTGGAGTGGTATCGTTGGGGAGAAAGTACAAAGTAAAGGGAGGATAAAGTCGGCAAAAGCATTGACAAAAGAGAGTAGAGAGGGGTTCGAAGAATTAGGGCGAGAGTGTTGGAGACAGATGGAAGAATTGCGGGAAGAGTGGGAAGCAAGAATTGAGGGTTTAGACTGATGTCGATAATATATTCAGCTTTTGGTCATCTCTCCATTTCCTTCAGTAGTGCCTTCAGTGTACTAATGCCTAATAATAACAAATAGAAGTGAATCGTTAATAAGAAACCATTAGAGTACACGAGTCGAGCGGGCTGTTCGTCGTCATGGCAGTATGAACTGTTTCCGATTCTGACACTATCGTGGATATACCACATCACCTGTGGGACAACCTCAGAGACAACTTTAGAAAACGTTAGTAAAGTGTAAAATCGGTCAGGGGAGTCCTATATTAATAAATTTCAAGGAGCATGATGGGAAGTACAGGATCCCTTACCATGCACGGGGGTGAGTGCTATTCTGGAGGCAGGATTCTAAATGTCTCTAGCGCCGAAAGATACCTCTGTTTCTTAATCCAATCTAAACAACATTCATGTAAGTGTTACCGGGTTCTCGTTCCAAAAGTTTCTTCTCAACTCCCTTGACAAAGTCGATACAGCGTCCCCGAATAATGAATTCCTTATCCCGAGGAATATTGGGCAGCAGAGCTATCTCTTCAAGGACACGAAGAAGCTGACTCTGTTTGATAAGGCTGTCGAGTTCGGGAACCGCCAAACTAAGGAGGCGTTCGACTTCTTCGAGGCACACAGATGCGTGTGGAATGTCCTATTAGAGCTGGTTTTAGACAGATCGCACGTAAGATACGCAAGACTATACCTCTGCATTTGCTCTCCACCGCCTCAACAAGAATGGCTTGTTAGGTTGGGAAGGCACATATTCAACCTGTCGATAAAGTGTTAGTGAGATCACAAATCGGATATTTTCGTCTAACCCAATTATCCCGGACATATCGACGGAAGAAGATCCTCTCGAGCCGGTATTGGAAACGTAGTACATCCTTAATAGTAGGTGCGTAAAATTCTTCGGGTCCCGCGGCACACTCACCACCATTTTGAATTCCGTGGTAATGGTAGAGACAACTTGGGCTGCTCCAACGCATTCTGTCTGGGGACTGACATTGCTGGAATGCCCTTGAGGTCATGTCGTTGGCAAATGTCTCGAAAGACCCTTCGGCGAGAAGCACCTTAGAGTACTTTCGTAAGAGACGGGATAAATTATCGTGAGGTTGGATAGGGTTATCAGCGCGAGGAGTAAGGTATACACGCGCGACCTGGTCCATGACGATCTTCCTCAAAGGATCCGAATCCAAAGTGTGATTCAATACGAAACGGACGTGTTTTGTAAGTAGTAGTTCGTGCGAATCTTCTCCGAGGCGTCTGACCACGTCGACAAGGAAGTTCTTCAATGTAGGCGCACAGAGTCTATTCGCAAGACGCCAAAACTTCAAAACTTCATAAAGGCCTATCCCCTGCCCGGTCTCTTCATAGGAGCCCTCCCGATGTATGGGGGATCTGCAAAGCCAGTGTGCAGCATAAATGACGTTGTCCGGTTCATCTTCATACATCCAGCGAAGGAAGTATTCAAATGTATCGGCTTTTTCCTCGCGGAAGTTAATATAGCAGTTGCTGTCCTCTAAAAACCCTCCGTAGCATGCTGCTTTGAAGTATCCCGAGTGCAAGCTGATAAGATCTTTGCGGACTACAAATTCCCGTTCTCGTCCGTTCTCGCCAACAAGAATCGTGACATTTGCTTTTGAGAGAGAAGCCATGTCTGGGAGACCAGGAGCCGGGTTCCTCAGAATTGTGCATAGAAAATATGGCGGCGGTTGGTGTTTAAATATAAATTTGTAGAATTGAATCGTTAGGATCCATAGCAAATAAAATTGCTGATGATATCAATAGCTGTTTGCTCTACGGAGCGACGATTTGATATGCTGTATGTATTGAGACACTAAACAGCAGATTTAGCGAGCCAATGAAGTGAACGATATTACTTAGGTGATGCCCTGGATCACGACCTCGCCCCTCCAAACATTTGATATCCTTCCTGGCGACAGCGGGTCAATTTTTAGAGCAATTGGCCTTCATCTGGATCCACCAAGATGCTCTCTCGCCATAGCTCTCCTTCACAGACTCTAACGCATCTGTCGCACCACGTTCGTCCGTCGTCTGCGGCAGCTGCGCGTCTTTCAACTACATCTCATCAACTGCAACGCCGAGGACTTGCCACTGTGCAAGATGCTCCTCCTCCACCTAAGAAGTCTCATTTCGGGGGGTTGAAGGATCAAGATCGGATCTTTCAAAATCTCTATAGACACCACGGGGCGGATTTGGTGAGTGCGAAGAGGTATGGCGATTGGCACAAAACGAAGGAAATCATTTTAAAGGGTCATGACTGGGTGCGAATCTTCCATTGATAGCCATTTTCTGGTCTAAAGGGTTGAAAGGAAAGAACCGTAGTTAATTTAAATGTCGTTGGGCCACAGATCATATCTGAGATCAAAGCGTCTGGTCTTCGCGGGCGAGGAGGTGCTGGATTTCCGTCTGGCATGAAATGGGTATGTGCGCTCAATGGATACAAACACAACATATGCTGCTAACGGATGATCCAGTCGTTCATGAACTTCAAAGGATGGGAACAGGATAACAAGCCTCGATACCTCGTGGTTAATGCCGATGAAGGCGAGCCTGGAACATGCAAGGATCGTGAAATCATGCGGAAAGACCCTCACAAGCTTGTCGAAGGATGTCTAGTTGCCGGTAGATCTATGAACGCTACCGCGGCTTATATCTACATTCGTGGTGAATTCTATCACGAGGCAACAGTGCTGCAGCGTGCTATCAACGAAGCTTATCGGGAGGGTTTAATCGGCAAAAATGCCTGTGGAAGCGGGTACGATTTCGACGTATACATTCATCGTGGCATGGGTGTATGTTTGTTCTCGTTTTTTTATGTCGTCTATAGTGCTAACTCGCAACAGGCCTATGTCTGTGGCGAAGAGACATCCCTCATCGAATCTCTAGAAGGCAAGCCAGGCAAGCCTCGCCTAAAGCCTCCGTTCCCGGCTTCAGTTGGCCTTTTTGGCTGCCCATCTACCGTCGCAAACGTCGAAACAGTAGCCGTTGCTCCAACCATCTGCAGGCGCGGGGGGAGTTGGTTCGCTCAATTCGGCCGAGAGCGCAACTCTGGGACGAAGCTCTTCTGTATCTCCGGGCACGTTAACAACCCCTGCACCGTCGAAGAAGAGATGAGCATCCCGCTCCGGGAGCTCATTGACAAGCACTGCGGAGGCGTCCGTGGCGGTTGGGAGAACCTCAAGGCTGTCATCCCTGGCGGCTCATCAACGCCGATTCTCCCAAAGAGTATCTGTGACAATCAGCTCATGGACTTCGACGCCCTCAAGGATAGTCAATCAGGTCTCGGGACTGCAGCAGTCATTGTGATGGATAAGAGCACAGACGTTGTCCGCGCAATTAGTCGCCTGAGCAAATTCTACAAACATGAGAGTTGTGGGCAATGCACACCTTGCCGCGAGGGCAGCAAGTGGACCGAGCAGATCATGCAACGCTTCGAGAAAGGACAAGCCCGAGAGCGAGAAATCGACATGCTCCAGGAGCTTACAAAACAGGTCGAGGGACACACAATTTGCGGTAAGCTCTCCCATCCTTTTTTAGCCCAATATGTCTCCTAGTCCTGTGACTGACACGATCCCCGAACAGCTCTGGGAGAAGCCTTCGCCTGGCCCCTACAAGGTCTAATCCGCCACTTCCGCCCAGAGCTAGAAGCTAGGATCAAAGGCTACGCAGAGAAACACGGAGGGACAGCTTTAGCCGGCGGCTGGGACCACGACGCAGCGAAGAGAGGGAAGTTGATTGCTCCGGGGCAGTAAAGAGGAGGATATGTACCTAGTCGAACATTCACATGTGCATGTTTTCCTGTTTTGTTCCCTTTGTGTTAGGCGCGACTACTCCTAGCGGAGGGATATTTTTGTGTCCCCGTGTATACCGAAGGATTTTAGAGAAAGAAAAGAGCATTTGAAGTCTAACTCGTGAGCGCACCAGATTAGCGTCCTTCTATCCCTAGTCTTGGCATATGTCTTGGCAGGGCACATGCCGTGTGTTTACAAAGCGCCACCAGTACCATATCCATATACACGAAGTCTACCCAATGACCATGCGCATGGAGGTCATTCAAGAGCACCATCTCCGAGTAAAGAAACGCAATTAGAGTGACGTGATGGTCACATTCTTGTATTAGTACTTTCTCACTAACTAAAGAAGGATCTTGTCCTTCTATCCCTTGGAACGCTTTTAAACAACAGAACTCTTCCCCTAGCAATAATGCAAAACTAGCATAGGAGGAAAGTATCTCCACCCCGATGGGTAAAAGTTTTCCTTCCTACAGTTGTTCACAAACACGCCGCAGTGATGTAACGAAAGCCCTGTATGCCTCATGCCGGATAATAGTAAACCTCCAACCAATGTTAGCCTCACCGGTATAACCTGTAATAATACGTCCATAGTCAATGCGCCAAAAAGACACAATAGAAAAGTTCATTCACTGTCAAGACTGATGCCATGGGATTCACACTTGTGGCTCCAACGGGCTTCTCTCCACCATATGCTCATAGAGGGTCCGCATCCTGTGGAAGTCCGAACATTACATGCTGAATCATCACCTGGCGCCTCTCCTCCGTCCATGGCTCACCCACCTTATCCTGCCTAGCGACCGTCGCTGCAAGATACCGAATCACAGCTGCGTCCTCAGAGCTGCAAGAAGGCCCACAAACCTCAACCTCCTCACTAGTCATAGCGTCGGACGGATAAAGTTTCCGGGCGTTGTCCCGTACTTTTCGTGCAAAAAATTCCCAAAATTTTAAATACGGTGGATCCCCTTCCACTCTCTCGTTGCGGTGTTCGTCATCGTTACTCTCCTCACCAACCTCGGCATCCTCAATATCATCCGGCTCATACGGCACATACTCCGCAAACGGCGTAAACTCTCCTCTGGGAGGCCACTCCGCTAATTCCTCCCAATCTCCATCATCAATCTCCCCTTGCTCCGCCTCTTCGTCCGGCCAAGTCATTGAAGGAAGGAACCCAAAGTACCACTCCCAATCCTCATCGTCCATCTCGACTTGCTCCTCGTCTCCCTGCGGCCAAGTCACCGAAGGCCCCAAGTACGCCTGCCCCGCACCAGGAACATGTTCGGCCAAGCCGAAAAGTGAAGGCTCCATCACAGCTGTTCGATTAATATCATCTTGGACGTGCCCGCGGCGAAATTGAGACCAGTTGGCAACATAGAAAAGCACCGATACGAAAATCAAGAGACATCTTTTCGGCGGCATACCCCAGCCCTGCGGATTCCACCAGCTCCTGGCAGGACGACTCGGAGGAGGTGAGCCACTCGGAGGAGTTGGGTCGTTGTGAAGTTCTGCATCAGTCTCCACCGTGAGAGAACCACGAAGATGCATCCGAGCCGCAGCAAGAAATGCCTCCTCGTCTCCTGTAAGAGCAAGACAAGCGGCGGGTGAGATTTCGATCGTGAATTCTGGCACCTGTGAGTGCACGCTCGAGAGTGATGTGGTACAATCTCTCTTCGTGGTGAAGCAGGAGGTTTCACCATCCGGACTCCGAGCTGTGACAATCACTGGGGAAGAAACAGATGTTAGCATGCATCACCACACCTCACTTCTTTCCTTAGTAAACCCACCATCATCGATGTCACTTCTAACAAAAATCTTATGAATATGATCCACCTTGACCTGCGGAAGTTTGCACTCATATTTCTCGCGTTGCCCCACCACCTGACTAACTCTCTGATTGCCCATGTCATCCACCAAAATCCAATGCAATCTGAGTTGGAGTATGCTTCCAACCCAATATTGGCCCTTCAAGAAAAACCCAATTCCACCCCTTGGAGTCTCATAGAACTGCCATCTCCCTGCTGGTCTTCCATCGACCCAAGCAGAGCTCAGCTGCCACCCGTTGGGTTGGAACTCAATCATGTCCGGCGGAGATAGATTTCCCCAGACTTGAGTATCCAAGAGCATGCCGCATCCAAAAGGAGGCCGACCTGTTCGCTCCGGCGGTATATAGAGGCTGAGTTCGAGACTGCCAGGAGAAGGCATCAGGCTATCTGGGAAGCCACCAATCTGATTAAGCCTATATTCCTTAAACAGTGAGAACTTCAAGGAAATTCCATTGTCCCAGGTACTGGGCGGTTTTACACGGAAGAACTTGTGAAGCGCTGAGGATATTGGAGAAGCTGGATATGGTATATAAACCCATTCTGCATGAGAGGCGTCGTGTGTGAAGTCAGGATGCATTGGAAACGGCAATTCCGATATAGCCATCATCTCTGCCACAACCTTTCCGGTTCCAGCGGTTGGTAGAATAAAAGGAAGCTGCAGAGGCTTAGACACGTCGCCCAGGTTCATGTCAAACTCAATTGTAATCGGGCATCCTATGTCAGCAGCTTCTGATATGATGCAGATACACCTACCGTGATTGTCATCAAACTGGTTGCTGGCAACGAGTCTTTGGCAGTCTTTCCCTTCGCCGGCTATGCGGTAGGCCGCACTGTCTTCGGGACCATTGCGTATGGTATATGTGGTGCATACTTCCCTTTTGAGAATATCCAGCAGTGCTTCACCAGGGCCGTGAAGATACAGGACAAGCTTGTAGTGTGCAGTGATACCTGATTCCGGACTGTAGGCGAACTTCGAATACGTTTCAACGACCGTGTCAAAAGCCATATGGGTTGGAATCTCGTGAGCCTTCCTGAAGTATAATTGCAGTGGCTGAAGGAGATCGAAGTTTCCGATGACAGACGAAGTAGATATTTGCAAAAATCTTTCATTAAAGTTAGGGATATGAAATTGTACTCCATCCTTATCAAATTCCTTGTTGATGATGAATGCAGCTCTGGACGTAGCTCCTTGATGCCATGGGAGCCCTCTAATTTCAAATAGACGGCCATGACTTCGGCTAGTCTCCTCTATAGATACCTTGACTGCAAACTCTAGTTCTGCTTAATGTCAGCACTTGATCCCATAAACAAGAGAGGGTACTTACGGAGAGGAGTGGCGGTAGACTCTGGCGGAAAGAATGCATAAATAATCCCACCATCTTCAACCATGACTACATTGGGAGTTTTTAATTCCAACGACTCTCTTTTGGACAAGTTCTTGTCTGATTCTGAACTCATGCTGAAACCAGAATCCCGTGATTTCATTGAGAGATCCCGGTCTACTATTAAAGTTGGGCTCGAATATTCTGCAACGTTTGACAATCCTGGGCTTGCTGGATCCTCATAGAAGGTCCACTGCGGGGAGTGGAAAGGAGACCCATCGTCAACTCTCTTTACCACACGACACCGGCGAGACGATTGTCCTCTTGAATTGTCTTTTTCCTCAAAAGGGCCATCCAATAATCGATCAACTAGCTTCCCAGACTTCCGTCCCATAGTCCGACCAAGTTGCTCTGAGCTTCCGGCTTTACCTTGTTGAGAAGTATGCTGCTGAACGGGTGGCCCACTTGGCGTTTGGCCCTTTTTCTTACCAATTGATCGACGGCCGGATTCCATCGACCCTTTCGGAGAGTGAGCTTTTCCCGGAGAAGCTTTCGACCACGACGTAGTGTATATCTGCGCTGGCGGGTGCCAAGGTGCTTTCTTTGAGCTCGATGTCGCTTTCGGTGACTTAACGCCTTGAGTCGCTGGTGGAGTAGGGCTAGGGTTATGCACCACCGAAAGAGCTCTTAGGTCAGACACTCTGCCCCTTTCCCGTTTGTCCGGCTCTGCAGCCAGCGACATCCTGTTATTGAGTTTCCTTCTTGCTTCCGTAGCAGCACTGTCTTCGATAGTCACTGCTCCTCGTCTCGGCCGCCCACCGCGCCTGATAATAGTGGATGTATTCGTGCCGTCGCAGGAACGCCTCTGGCTTCCTTCCTCATCTGGTGAGCAAGACCTAGATGGCAGAAATATTTCTGCTGTACTCCCTGACACGAATCGCTTATCCTCGGGCAGCACCACGAAACTGACATTTTCAGGACATAGAGCGTCCTCGACTACACTCAAGAGTGGACCCACATCATCTCGGAGGCTCTTTTGGTTCTCTCTCGTAGAACAAGGGGTTTGCTCTGATCTTTTCCTTTGAGGTTTAGCTTTAAGGACTGAGTCGACCAAAGCAGATGGAGTCTGTTTATCCAGAGGTAATACGGTTGGGGTCGGCTTCGAGGAGCCTAAGTCGGCCTGTGCTATCTCTAGGAAATCGCATTTCGGTCTCTTCGGGAAGATGTGGCGACGGACAGACTGTGGCGGGCCATGAATCGGCGACCCGATCAGCCGTCTCTCGATTTTCTCAGTACCAGGTGTTCCGTCAAGTTCAATGACTCGTGGCGGTGTCGCTTGCCCTCCAAGTCGATCAGTTTCCTTCACTAGTGGATGTTCCAAGCGTATGACATCCTGCAAATCCACATCTATGACGCTCGAATTCGAGTATTGCAGTATAGGGATTCTTGTATTGGGTACGGGGTGGACCTAGGCGAGTACGGAGTTAGCATTTGGAATGGTTCCTCCAATTTTCAACGGAAAGGAGAACTTGCTCTGATACAAATCTCTGCATCTGCTGGGTGACCATCGATTCCATCCCACGTTGCCCAGACTCCGACGTGTTCAATACAAGGTTGAGAAGGCATCTTCGTAGAGTAAGGCGATGCCTGAAAGTAAAATAAGGGGCTGGTGTTCGAAAAGGAATGGGGTTGAGCGTCCAACAAGGTTGGATTATCTCTAATGATGGTGGACCTGGCTCGTTGTTTAGTAAACTGACGAGTGACGATAACTGTGTCTTTGGAAGAATGCGTTTCACGTTTGAGAAGCCATGTTGTACGCGTGTCGCCACCAAGTAGCTCCTTCCCGGAACGCCGCTCGTCTCTTCTTAGAAAGTGCGTTTCGTTGGAAACGCTATCCGAGGACAGCGGCCACTCTCGATATAATCGCGTACGCCTCATCTGCTAGATCAGAAGTCAGCACAGTGGCAGGGACTAGATGTCCTGGCTCGTAATCCCTACCAGCAGCAAGCGACTGGAGCAAGCTTGCAGACAGGAAGTAGTTGCTCCACCTGAACCCAAAACGCCTTGCTCCGATCGCCAAGAACCCTATTGCCTAGTGAGATATTATTAGAGTGACGCATGGAGTATGCGCCCTGTCAATCGAGGAATCCTGTCACGATAGTTCCACAAGGGTGCTAATTCCACAAAGCAATCCTGTTTGTTAGGTATGTAGAGTACCCACACAGATCCACAAATCGCCACGGAATCCTTGAAATATGTTGGTTAGTCTAAATCATGGAATCATAAGCTATTTACAAAACATGGGCCAGTTATAAGCTTTCAGAATCCGTCGAAGCGGGATCCAGGAAAGACCTATTTCAGTTTCCAATCCACCAGGGACTAATCGAGCATGTATCATCCTATGTTCCGTATAAGCCATCTGTATAACGGCTGTTTCCCATCTGAACAAACATATGGAGCAATTCGAGCGGCGACACCAAGGGTAAGGGTGTACAACGAACAATGAAAACGCCGCTGATGCTAACATGCGGTGAAAGCATACAACATCCCTATCATACAGCGCTGGCGGAAATAAGCGGGTAATGCATGCGTAAGTCCTAGCACAAACAAATTCATTACAAAAGGAATAGTGATGTGTCTGAAATCCAGTTTGAAAGCTCACAATCATCCATCAAATTACCAAGCCATCAAAATCCATCCACGTAAACCAATACTCCGTAACCATTATAGAGCACGTTCTACTAGAGCAAGCACGCCATTTCGCCGCCACAGATGCGTTCACTGATAGTATGAGCTGAAGGGAGCGAGACCAGTCGAGGTATTTAGGAAGGCTGTGATGGTTGGGATGTTTGCTGTGCTGCAGAGTCGAAAGAAGTAGGAGGCCCTGGCACATATCCACCTTGGCCTGCCAAGGGTGGTGGAGGTGGCGGTGGTGGAGCGGAAGTTAGGGGTAGATGTGATGGACCAGACAGATGCGACGGGCCCGGTGGCCCTGTGGACGTAGGAAGACCGGCTGATGGCAAAAGAGGCGGTAGGTTGTACGGCTGGGATGATTGCAGGCGTTGTGAATGATTGGGCGGCGGCATTGGGCTTGATGACAGGCTAGTATAACTCTGCGGAGCATAACGAGACTGATCAGGATTTCTCGTCATAGACGGTGACGAAGTCGACAGACCACCTGGGGGCTGTAGTGGTGGTCCAGAAAGAATAGAAGATTGGTACACTTGATGCCTTCTTGGAGGAGATGGCTCAGGAATGTGTGGAACAGGCATTGGGGGAGGAACGCTGGTATTTGGGGGTCTTTGTTGATTGGAAAACGATTGTGTTTGATATCCTCCAGGAGACCGCTGGGTCACCGCTGATCCCGGTGACCCGTAGGGGGAAGAAAGAGAAGATGGGTGAGTCTGTGCTGGCGGTGGAGGCCGATAAGAATAGTCGGGTACCCCTGTAGGAGTAGAATGAGAAGCAGGCGGGTAGTTCATGTTGTATGGGGAATGAGTATGAGGTGGGTTCTGCGGAGGATAAACGCCGTATTGTGGCTGTGGATCATGGTATCTCGGAGGATACGGTTCTGTAGGGTACTGCCATTCACGGGAAGGGGGTTGAGAGCCCATGTCAGTCGAAACTTTCGGTCGTTTCACCTGATGGCCGTAAGGATACTCGCTGTTGGAAGAAGGCATATATTCGCCTCTATTCGGCTCACTAGGGTGGGGCATTGGTGGTCGATGATCTTGCGGCATTGGTGGAGGGTAAGGAGGCCTATGAGAGTAATCATCAGGACGCAAGGTAGTCGGTGCAGGGCGTTTTCTACTAACGCCAGTGAGCTTTGCTGCGGAAGAGACTACAAAGAGAGGCTCACTTACAGTAGCGTCCGCGGTTCCTTTCTGATTCGTAGCCGGACGCCCTGGTCGCCAAAGGACCTGGACAGGAAGGTTGACTCTGACATTCCGGGAAAATTCTTCGCAGCATAAACTGTTCACGAAATTTAGCGTCGAATTCCCATCCTCACATCCTCGCATCCTCGCTATACTCACCCATGAAAGGTTTAGATATTATAGATTTTATGTGTACAACTTCGTTTCTACTAATACCGTTAGTTCCACAATAGTCCAGCTCAGTCACCAACGGAGAGGAATACTTTAGCATCTCAAAAAGACTAAACCGTAATCGAAATTCGCCCTCCAGTTTTACAGAGAGGTCCCCAAAGACGAAAAAGCCACCGTCTACAGATATAATAATGAGTGTCTCTCCTTCGGCACCTGTAGGCGTTGAAAAACGAGCTTACCGCTGTTATCGATGTCTTTTAGACGATGAAGAGATGAGACAAGTGTCCCCGCGAGAGCAGTATGGGGGGCGGCTGTTGCTGGCCGTTCTTGATGCGCATCATAGAGGTTGCAGCACATGAAGTAGTACGGACTTTGCAGGTAGTTTCTACCAAATTATAAGCAATGGAGATCGTAGTTTCGCAAATCAGACCTACTGAGCTGGATCGGTGTCGTCCCTGATTTTAAGCTGAATTATCGGCGGCGGATCGACTGGCTTCCGGTCTGCGATATGGCCATCAGCATTCGTACATACGATCAGCAGAAATGCGCATCCAGATGGATGAAAACCGCACCTTTCTCCTTGACTCCAGCAACACGAGCCCTTTCAGGGTCCTGCCGGATATGCAGCTCATAGTCCTCGCTAAGCATCATTATTAGTTGGAGCCTGTAGAGCAATGTGAGACTTAAAACACAAATTACTAAGAGGCCACTTACGTTCTCAGCTTCACCCGAGAAGAGGCAGCGTCGACAAACGTGTGAGAGTTCATCAAGTGACACTTCTCCGCCAGCCACGAGTCTATACACCGTAAGACAGATGATAGACACGGGGTTATGTTGCTGGCCTGTGTACTTTGAAATAGCCCTGAAGAATGCCCAGCATGCGTTCCGACGTTCCCAAGCAGCTAGTAACCTTCTCTTTCCGATTGATGCAGAGTAGTGAGCCACGGATGCACGAACCCGGCCAAACGCAGGGCTGTCACTAGCAGCACGCCTTACAGGTGATGGCTTGGGTGGTGTAGGAGCGGAGCAGAAGCGCCTTTATTAGCGCTTTTCCGAGCTGGCTCGAGATTTCCAATAATGAAGGCCCAACGACCAAGATGTCAATGGCCTTTGTGGACCCTGTTGAAGCTGATGTACATTCGGAAACGATATAGCTGATAGCGCCGATAAATGCACACGTACTCGGTGGACGTCGCAGTCGAATATTGATGGGGTTTCGTCCTGGGGGGGTCCAAGTTGCAGATCAATGAAAAGGCAGGCCAGATAGGCAGACCAAGACTGTGCGGGGGTTAACCAGAATACTGCTGCAGCATCCCTGGAAGCCCTTCCTGCTAAGATAGTGTTCCGCCAGGTCTTTGCCGAAACGGACTAGACTTTTGGGCTGAAGACCGTTAGGATGTGTAGAACCCGTTTGATCCAAAGCTGCCCTCCAGCCTCGTCAGCCAGTCAAAGAATGATCCGCCGGTTGGAACCGCGGGTCTCAAGCGGGGAGCTGCCCAGAAGCTCCACCTAGGCGTAGGCGTTTGACGGTTCAACGGCAACCCAGGTCCAGCGAGAGTTTAGGGCAAGAAAAAGAGCGCACAGAAGGTTGTAGGGCCACACTACGCTATTCGGCCGCCCGGCTAATTCCCACACTCGCCCAGTTGGGTAACGCAGCAAGTTGGGATGTCTGCGACCAAGCGATATTCACCGTGGATGCCGGTGGCTGGAGACTGGAGCTGACCTGGGGACGGCAGGATTCGTTAAGACTGGTTGGAAAGGTTTGGGTAGGAGCTCTTTTTTTCTCTAGCGCTTAAAGCGTAATGGCAATGTGTGTGGTAATCATGTGGTGGGTAGGTCCTGGTGAATAAATCCTAGTGGACATAGATCGGCAAATTGATAGTCGACTTTGACCTCGAATACCAGCCTGTACTGAGCACACTTGCTACCCTTCACCTCCGGCTTTGGCCAAGCTGATGTCCGTTTGGGTGTTGCTCCTGTTGCGTGTTGCCTCCAAGCTTCGCTCTTGCAGGGAACGGGATGAGGCCAGCGGGTTTCCGCCTCCAAACAACGACGGACCGTGCGGCCAGAGACAACGGTTCTTCTCTCTCTGTCGCAAGATCTGTCGGCAGACCCGATTACCGACGCAACGGGTGCAGCAGCAGCACAATTGCCGGGGATTCGAGAGCCAGAGGTGCAGCAACCAGTGAAGCACGAGTACGAGGTCAGGAGCTCGATATGGGAGAGATCCACAGTCCAAGTCCAGAACATCCGCGCTCCGTGGGCGACCCTGACAGACAGCACGCAGCCAGCAGGTGGGAGGCGTGGACAGATACGGATGTAGTAAGCAGATGGATTGGGGGGTGCAGGCGAGGGATGGATGGGCAGAAAGACGGGAAGCGGGGCGGGGGGAGAAAGTGGGATTAAGAGTGATGAATAACTTGGTTCTGGTCGAGCTAAGTGAGTTAAGTGGCAGTGAGTGCCTTGTCCTTAAGTCACATTAAGTTGCTTAAGTGAGATATAGGGCATCGGGCCAAGCAAAGCATGGACGCAACGTAGGCGTTTGGTATGGTACCAAAGAGAAGAGCTGCCCAAAGAGCGGCGCGGGAAAGCTAGGACGTAAGTAAAAGCAACGCACAAAGCTCCAACGGCTGCACCACGCACACATGCATGCTGCTAAAGTTTTTTTGACGGGGACGGGTCACATCGCATCACACCCTTCACGTCCACAATCCCACCGCACCGCAGCCCACACACACACACACGGCGTCTGCACGCCGAAAGCGCAAGGACCAGCTACGAGAGCATATCCCCATCGCCCGCCAATTACAGCGGCAGCTTGCACCATTGTGTCTAGCTAACCGCGACAGCCTAGGATCCCCCATTTGTTACCGTTACCACCTCCCACTAACGAAACTACGCATGCGCATTCCACCGACCCAAGCCATCAACCGCATCCATCCACCGAAACGAAAACGTACAATATCCCCGCCCTGCCTATATCGTAAGTGACCCTGACCTCTTAATGGAGTCAATTGCCCGCCTGGGCCGGAACGCTTCCAGAACATGAGCCTGGCCAGGGCAACCCACGCACGCATCCATCCCCATCCCCGTCCCAAGTCCCAACCCCCATGAGGATGCTGTGTAACACGCATTGAGAGCGACCGTGGTTTCGCAATCAAAGAGTCGCGTGGAGGCTTGCAGACCCAAGCAGACAAGGGCCACGAAAGTGGAAGTCGGACCACAGTCTCGCACCTAGTCGGCACGCGTTGGATTCATTTTAGCCTGCAACACTCGCAACTTCCACCAGGATCGAGTGGTACGGACGAAACACGAGAGAATCGGGATAAAGCCACTGCAGAACTGGAAAAGCAAGTTCAGATTAAATGGCTGGCGCGCGACAGGGATCACCATGAGTCGCTCGGAGGAAAAAAAGAAGAGATCCTCGCGGGATCTTTACCAGGTACGAGAGAAGTCCACAAATCGGAATGGGGCGCTACAAACGAGCAAACTCGTTTGAGAGTTATGGAGCGAGTACGAGCGCCCTGTTCTCGGTGCAGAGGAGCTGGTTGGCAGCGGAGCCCTCGTCGGTACTTGACACTATTCGCACACCTATTCCGACTCGAGCAAGCACATCACATCCAGGGACTCAAAACGTGGAAACTATTGAAACACATGCGAAAATTGGACGCTGCCATGATTTCCATGTCGGCCTGCGTCACAAAATATTGGACACATTTCCGTTCTGGGCCGTCCAACGACCCTGGTTCCGAACCTGGGTTAAAGTAGGCATGCTCTAGCAGAGCTGATTGCGCAAGCCCGAACCTCCGTTGGTCAGAAATGGTCAAATGTTGCGAGACGTAGCGAGGTGGATGGTCCTCGTCTGCGGCTGGGAGGAAGTCTCAAGGCCGCGGTTGAGAAATCTCACCCTTGGGCACCATGTATACCATGTATAACCACGGCGCTGGTCGCTCGAAACTTGCAGGCTATTCTGCTCACTCTTTGAGCCCTTTGGAAATTATGTCCGACAGCGCCGGCCGATCAGATCACCAGACGCTGGGGCGTTACAAGTCGTTGCGGTCCGCTGTACCCAAAGCGTCGTCGGGCCACGTTTGGTGGCGCTCGTCAATGCTCGCAATCGCCCGTTCAAGATTGACAGTACCCGGCCACCGCAAGGATAGCCTTGCTTTCATTTCTCTGTCCAACGTTACGAATTGGCACCCTCGAGGCCTCGGTCGCGTGCAGGTGTCCGATATCATAGCATGGCGGCTTGGTTTATGGGTCACAGAAAGTTTTGGCAGGCTCGCAGGCTCACAACTCTAAAGCCATAAACACCACACCAAGGCCACGCAGGCTGACGCATTCCACATCACAGCAACCTGGAAATATGATCGTTATGATCCCTGGCGGGTCGTGGAGATAGCGTGGCTAGAATCCCTATCCCTGCGTTTCTATTCAAACCACCGTTCACTAATGGCACAGAACAGTTCGTGGGCGTATTGAGAAGGCGTAGACGAGCCGGCAAAGGAAGTTCTAGTATGCGAGATCAAACGGCAATCCCTTAGTTCCGTGGATGTGTTAGCTTGGCTTTCCGCGGGTCAGTCGATATTCCCAGGGTCGACCATTTTAGCACGCCTCGCCAGTCGCGTTCTGGATGGACGGCCACCCTTCCAATCTTCTGCAGTCGACGAAAGCGACGGCTCACCCGTCCACACTTTTCCTAGGGGTTACGAGCTTTTCGGACACTTGGAATCACCTCCTCTAGCCGCAACAGGGTGGGACGTGATACCGGAGGGCGCCTCTAGACCCTTCAAACAACAACAATAATATGCTCCTCGTGTTGAAGCGAGCTATTGTACAGCCACCAATGATCGGCGGCGAAAAGCAGACCACGACTCCAAAAATGGGAGAATGGGCTAATGGGTTATGGCCTGGCCCTGGAGATCGATTGAACCGTCGAGCAGGATCCGGGCTAGGACTCCTTACCTGCTCTCAATCGAACGCGTTATTGTCCGCAGATCGACAGCTCGTTTCGCGGCGCGCAAGGGAGGGAACGGAGGGTTGGGGATGGGATGCCCACCAGCGAAGCTCGCATATCCGTTTGTGGTGCGGGCGGTTAGTTCGAGGCGGGACTAGAGGTAGGATTAGGGCAACATGACTTGCCGTGTTCGATGAGACATGGTTAATCGAAAAGAGCTGCGCCATGCCCCTGTCAAGCCAGCCCTTCTTGCCAGCCCTCGCTCCCGTGTAGGCAGGTCTTCGCGGAGTGTGCCCCAAATTCGGCCGGCAGCACGTCTAAAATGCACCTAAAATGTTTTGTTTCCTCGCCTGCATATGTCACAGACAAACGAAGTTTAAATCCGCAGCGCCAAAGCAGATTGAACTGGAAACTCGAGTCTCCACTCTCCACCCCGTCCCACTCTCCCCTCTACCGATGCATCGACAGGGCCCCGCTATATCACATTCAATATACCGATACCGAGCAACCGAACTTTGCCGGTAGCTAGGATGGCCCAAGATCAGCACGCAATCCGCACACAACAAAAACACCAGAATCTGCATCGCGCATTGACAATTCTACGTTGTCGTGTTTGAGGAATACAACACCACCCGCGAAAATGTTCACCCGTTTGAGATGAGCTCGACTCGCACGGCCGGCGTCCTACGACCATATCATATCATCGCGAAAAGGGCCGCGCCAATGTCCTTGGCCGATAAAAAAGTCAATATGCTATTGTTCATTTAACGCACCAGCTTCAATATATTGGTCTCCTACACCTTATAGACGCGTTACGACGTCGCCGGTGCGACTTGGGTGAATTCCGAGTGTAACATCGACACAGCACCCTTAAGAGCGGGACATATCACATCAAGCGCATGCGTTAAGGGCATCCCGCGCAGGGCTGGCCACGCATTGGGGTCGGAGGATTTCCCCAGCCCAACCGCCTACCTTGCTCGTGAGACAATCGCTGACCACAGTTCACGATATTGCTCCGTCGGCATGTCTACCGTGGCTTATGCCGATGGTATGTACATTCTTCGTTGCGGTAAGGTCTCATGCCTTGCATCACCGCCGATTCTAGAGCGACCTACGATGGCCTTAGCATGGATGACTACTACATAATACGTACTGATCTCAATGCGTGTCAGACCGCATGAGCGTGCCAGGAATACTTTCCTGGATAATTGGAAATGAGGCGAAGGCAGACTGGTCTGATTGTCTAACAATTGGAGACTGCCTTGCCCTATCAAGTCTGGGCCGCTAATGCGACGGCTATTTTTGTCCGGGGGTCCCTCGTTGAGTCATGCCTCACACAGCAGCAAGTCTACATCTCATCAGTGCGCAAAAACGAAAAGAAAATCCGACAATGCTCTCTAAACGTTCTAAAACTTATCAGACCTGCAAGAGAGACCGACCTTAATTGTCCGGGGATCAGCCGAATGGAGCGGTACTACGCGTCGCAGGACAGTTACATATAACGAAAGCAAGGATTACGGCTGGCTGTCCGTGCTCCGCTTGCCCAAAACATACTGCTCGAACCGTTAACGGTTCAAGCTTACTTTAGACGTTACATGCAGAACGACGCCAGGCCCCATCAGGTTTTCTGGGTCACCATTCTTTGGGACTAAGGCGCGGATGCTATGACCGCCGGATTGCTTTGGCGTCGCCGACTAAGCAAACCAAATCACCGACAGATTCATGATACTAGATAGAGCACATGAAAAGCCACTAGGAAAGCCAAAGAGGGAGTCAATGCGGGCAAAAGGAAACCTTCCCCAACCGATCACGCCTGCGTAACCCATTCCCGTCATCCACTCCCGGTGCCCTTACTATCTCTATTCCTCTCAAACCCCAACCCGACCAGCCTTCCGGAATGTACGATGGCGGATGAGTACGGATGAGTGCTATGGTGTGACAGGATCCTAACTTTCCAGGTTCTAGATCCACCCCTTGGCTTGCAAAAGGGTTACGTCTCTAGCAATCGCCAAGTGGTACTATCAAATCGGTGAGATGCCGTCTCCACGGAGGGTGAGGAGAGGCCGGCCAGAGCGGAAGAGCTGAGCAGAACAACAAGCATCGTATGTTCCTCGTGGCCTTCTCAGGGTATCTGTCGCCCCCCGATTCTCATTCGTAGTCTCATCTTTCTTGCGTGTACGCGAGGGTCGGACCGAACATCCCCCACCGGCGTAGACCCCCTTCATTCACTCTCTCAGTCCCTATCCATGCAGGTTGACCGTTTTACGTCTTTTCTAGCTTCTCAAACCTGCGCCACTATTGGAGGAGCACATAAGAATACAGTTCTAGTGGGTTTTTAAGATGCAATTTGAAAAATAGTTGTTTTACTATCAATGCCATTCTCTTTTAATACTGTTAGCTATCCCTTTTCTTACTTTACTGTCAACTAAGCAAGAGCAAGGCCGGAACCTCAAGCTGTCGCAGAGGCTGAGGAAAAAAGAAACATGGCGCTCGAGCCAGGCAATTTTTTATTTGGGAAAAACCACTGAGTCGAAGTAAACTAGTCAGAATCGAAATTCTTTCTCAATGAAAATAATGCCTAAGAATACACAAAACCTTTTTGCCTTTTGCCGTCCCTCAGAAACAAAAGAGGTGCAAGTGCACAGGTTCAAGATGCAAGATGCAGTTACAAAACGAAACACCAGAGGAAAATAGAAGAAAGCGAAACAACTTCCATTTGGTCGCACGGACAGACCAACGGTTCTTGTTTCGAGACTAAAACTTAACGGCTTCAGCCTCAATCACCACGGACAGTCGATGTTTCAACGAAGACGCCGTGCACGATTCTCGTCTGGTCAGTTTGGGTCTCGACTTCATCGTCGTCCTCTACGTCTCCATCCGCATCTCCATCCTCAGCGCCATCACGGCCGCCTATGACGACGGCGAAATCATTCTTCCCCATAGCTTCAGCATTCTGCTCGATGCGCGACGCGTACGCTGAAGAACTTGCTGACGAGGAACCAGG
Organism: Nothomitra cinnamomea; assembly: GCA_022345685.2. Lineage (NCBI taxonomy): Eukaryota > Fungi > Ascomycota > Geoglossomycetes > Nothomitra > Nothomitra cinnamomea. The sequence goes on along the minus strand of JAJDMX020000012.1, from coordinate 157,506 downwards.
TGCAGATGGTTGATTACTGCTCCTGAAGCCTTTCCCACCCACTGGCTCTGCTTTAGTACCCTCGTCATCTTCCTCCTCCTCCTCGGCCTCCTGCTCCTTCTTATCCACGTCCGCGCCGCCGTCCTCGTCGTCACCAGTGGCGCTCATAGTCTCTGCCATCTTCGAGCGGGTGCGACGGAGGAGCTTCCCCAGCGGCGTACCGTGGCGTTGGGATTTCCCGTCCGGTGGGGAAGACGCAGCTAGTAGACCTCCGCGAGTTTCTTTCCTAGCAACAGCGGGCGTCGCGCTCGTTGTTCTACGCCGGGTGGCTGATGCTGGCGGGCGACCGGCGCGTCGGCGGGAGCCTGGAAGAGGAGGAAAGATCTCGAAGCGAGTTGGTGGAATAGACGGGGTTTTTGTGATAGTGGTGGCAGTGGTGGTGCTGTCAGCGAAGGTGTTTTTGCGGTTGTTATTGTTGGGGAGCGGAGTGAAGGGAGCAAGGTCTGTGGTGGAAGAAGTGAGTTGCTTGTCGCCTTCTGTGGTTGGAGTAGGGAAGTTGTTCGTCATGAAGGCGCTGGGCGAGTCGATGTCCATTTCTCGCGCTGGCGTGCCGTCAGGGAGAGGCGTGCCTGAAGTGGTGGATTTCCCTTCTCCTCCGGCACCTTCGCCGGCGCCGTTCAGACGGATGGAGAGCTGAACGCCTTCTTCGGGTTCTGCGGCTTCTTCATCTTCGCGGGCGGCGACGGTGGTGAGGGCTGGTGCTTGATTGTATTGGGAGAGGTTGGAGCGACCCATGATGTATGGCGTCCATACTAATGATTCAGGGTTCAGTCGAACGTAGCCTTTTGCTTCCCACTTCGCGATATACGAGCGGAAATAAGCATAATCGAGACGTAGTGCATAGGTCCCGGTAATAGGATCTCGCACAAGAGCCCGAAGGCCTTCAAGAGCCGATACGATATCGTCAGCCGTCATCCCAGTACGGTCGGAAATGTCTATTGACTTGTTAGAAAGAATGGAGTCTCTTGCAGTCATGAATCTGAACCTACCGATGATGCTCAAGGGAGCCTTTTGATCCTTGAGCGTATAGCAGAGAACAAGGCGCCAATAGTTCCTATAGGAAACAAGGCCCATATCTGACAATGGCTTCTCTGGAGACCCGGTCTTCTTCTCCACGCGAGTCAAAAGGTATGAGAAGTCAATCAGAAGGTTACCATAGCCCTTCCGTTGATGAATTGGCAGGGTCAAGATACAGGACACATTGTTCTGACTAGTCGGTCGCTTTTCTTTCGAAAAATATCCTACAAAGTGGCACCCAAGCTCATCATACTCTGTCATAACATAGAAGAGAAAGGGCTCCACGTCGTAGTAAAGAGTTTTCGATCCGAGGAAGAGCTTCGCGAGGAGACAGAGGTTTTGGCAGTAAACTGGATTCTTGCGGCCGTCAACTTCAAAAACAGATACGGAGCCATCACGATAGATTTCATCTCCGGGTGGATGTTTCGCAGGACATTTCAGCTAGTTATATTTAGCGTTAGCAATAAACAAGTTGAAAAGAAACCAGAGCTACTTACCTTGTGTCGCCATGCCACGTATTCGGAGTTCATGTACTTGAGGCAGAATTCGCAGATGTACAACACTCGATTCCGGCTGTATTCTTCTGGATACGGGGCGGCATACCAAGTGTCTATCTCGTAACCTCCGAAGTTGATGCATTGTATCTTGCTAGCCGGGCCGGAGACTCTGTGGGAGGAGTGTTCGGTAGTGCCATTGGTTCCAGAAGCCACGCTTATAGTAGCCTGCTTCTGCTTCCACTCCTCTTCCGCCCTCTGCTTAGCTTCCTCGAATCGTTCTCGGTCAATAGCTTGCGGGAACGTCTTGGAGGTGTCAGCTTCTGCCTCAGTCAAGATGCCGCCATAAGGTTTCGACTTCAGCTCGTCATTCTCACGTTCATGGAAGGAGTAGAATTGGGTAGCGTAGCTCGACGTGTATGCCGGCGTGAAAGGTATCGTTGGTGCTACTGTAACTGCCGCAGACGCTGCTCGCTGAACGGGAGGTCTTCCAGGCCCACGTCGCCGTGCTGGTTTCGGTGGCACGGCGAGAACGCGTTTGAGTGACTTTTGATCGAGGTGGAATGCAAGTATGAAGGATGTTCGCATCTTCTTCACGACAGACACTAAACTACTCCCAGTAGGAGTAGGTTTTGGCCGTCGAGGCCTAGAAGGTCGTGGTCGTGATAATGGTGAATCACTTTGATTCCGAGCACTTCTAGAAGGTGCTTCCGTTCGTTTCTGTTTACCATCCTTATCCGTGTCAGTTACTGCTTGGCCGTCACTCTCTTCCTCATTCTCTTTGTCCTCTGTCTCATTCTCGACAGGCGATGAAACTGAAGAATCTGATTCCGACTCAGACTCTGATTCTGAGCTAACTCGTTTTCTCCTTTTCTCGGCGGATGTTTCGACTTCATCCGTCGAGGCCTTCCGTTTGCGTAATAGTCGTGATCCATCCATAGGGTCATCGTTAACAATAAGTTGATTGAATACTGAGTGCGAGTTTGGCCGTGATGCACCTCTCTGAGACGGAAGCAAGTCTCTGGTAATTTGTGCCGATGAACGGCGTCGTGCTGCTAATCCCACTTCATGCTCCTGATCGGGCTCCAGTGCATTTTCAATGCAGCTGGGACAGCGCCACTTCGAAGCATCTGTGGTTGATTGTGAGCTTGAGGTAAATAAAAGATAATAACGAAAGTTGACGGTGACAAAACACACCTTCGTCAGGCTTAAGCGCGTTTTCAGTTCGTGCACATTGCCGATGTGCTGCAGGGGCGTTCGTTAGTGACCAAAACTAGTTAAGCATTGCAGCCGCAACTTACAATTATCTCCGCAGACCGCGCACGCAAGATATTCTTCAAACTCCTCGCTTGGATCATTTTCCTCATCTTCATAGCAAAATCTGATATTAATGTTAGCTCACGCAATGGAAGTGATCTTATAAGCGCAACCTACATGCAACGATTCGGATTCGCAATCTCAGCCTCTTCCTCCTCTTCACCTTCACTAGCCTCCTCCCACTCCCTCTCAACTTCTGAGTCCGCCTCACTTGAATCCTTGTCAGAGTCGGCACTGTCATCACTACTCTCGTCCTCCTCCGAACCGCCGTCGTCCTGATCATCGTCCCCGCCTTCTTCGGATTCATTTTCCGGCAGTTTAACAGCCCCGACAGGTTCATGGTCGTCTTCATCGTCCTCCTCAACCTCATCGTGCTCGGCATCCATATCCGAGATATCAGCACCCTGAGTGATGTCGTAAAACCCCCCCGCAGCTATTAATTGATCCATCATTGGGTCATCTTCATGCTCCGCATCCTCATCATCGCTGAAAAAATCATCCGTGGCCTCCTGCGACCTATCAAAGTCACTAGGCGCCCCGGACATGTTAAGTTCCTCCAGCAGAGACGCCACTTTCCGCCTCAAGTGGACCTTCTCTACGTAATTCTGAAATCCTCGAAAGATTAAGGGCTACAGTGACGCGCAACTCCACACCTTGATGTAATGGGATGAATTGAAAATGTCATGAGGCCAAGCTCAATAGCATGTATGGCGAGGCTGCGCAGTGTTGACACTTAAGCCCCAAATCGAACAACTTTCTCTGGAGCAGGTAAATGACATGCGCTATCGATCGTACGCCTCACCTACTCGGTAGCTCGAGACCCAGGGAAATGGCGACGGCAAATCTGCGCCTTCGTCCCGTCAGCATGTTACTAGCAAAATTTCACTGAAGGTAGGGTCGCAGTATACGAACCAACAAACGCAGCAACAGCTCACTCTAACCCGTCGGAAAGCCCAGCGCGACAAATAACGCGATTAAATCTCCACTGCCCACTCGTCCGACGCGTGTTCCCTTCACAATCGAGTCGCGAGATCCGTCGTTAAGTTATTGCTTTGCATCTGGCTTCTCCCGCCTCCATGAGGGACGTCGTCAAACGGGCCCAGGAGTTCAATCACGTGCTACCAACATTCTCGCTTGAGCCTTACTCTGAACCTCGACTGCCACCGTCGATCGGATTTCGATATTGAGGCTTTGAGATTGCGAGGGTGAGGCGAACTTTCATACAAATCTAATTTGAGATTTTTGCGCTGATGGAAGGCAGAAAACGAAGAAATTCTCGTCATGGGAGTTCCTTTTGAAGCTTTGATCCCCTACGGGATCATGGTCGGGGTAGAACCTTCCCACATCAAGATATAGCCTTGTCGAGGCGATTGCTGAATGACGTTAGATGTTCGCTATTACCGGGGCTGGGCTATCACAAATCAAATACATGCAGAATGGTGGGAAGAGGGCGAGGCATTCAATCGATCAATGGGATAAGGTATGTGTGGAGAATGACGTTCCTCGCAGTTCTATGGATGCATAACTAATTTTTCATGCAGCAAAGTACAACCCCCCTTGGGCCTGGAACTAAGAACCTAAGTGCTAATGCGGAGACTCAACAGTGATGGACCGTGACAGGCGATTGACAGGCTACCTGAGAGGACAAACTGACCAAGTCACCGCTCCCGTTGGCTTTGAATTGAACAATCCATGGAGGGTAAGAGATACATTATAAATCTATGTATCTGCGGTGATGGCGCTAATTATACCTACAGATTGAGAAACGCATCATCTGAAAAAGAGCGACTGAGTAAATAGTGTTATTTAGCAAATGAGAGACCTTTCCAATTCAATATGATACCTCCAAAACTCCACCATGATTGTGATGCACAACCAAACCGGAGGCTATTTGTAGCGTCCAAATTCTCAGGGCCTTAGTCCTGTGTGACCTAAGGTCGTCTTTGTGGTCCTTTACCCTTGGTATCCTTGACCGAACGAGATTCCCGCATCCTTACTAGATTCAAGATGACCAAAGTCAGACTTATCTTCTGTTACTAAAAGCCAGAGATCGGAAAGATACGTACCCTAACGCAGTGGAGTCGGATATGTGATATCGGCCGGCCGGACAGAACCCTCATTGGCCAAGGAGGGCCCCCCAAGAGAAAGAGGAGGAGCCGTGCCACTTGTTGCAGTGACAGGAGTATCCTCTAGGGACGCGGCCTGGTTCGTGTCCTCGGTCTCACCTCTTTCATCTTGTTCAACATATTCCTCCACTTCCCTTATCCAAAGCTTTAAGAGTTCCATGGGAGGCCAGCGATTAGCTCCTCCTCTGTGTATATTGTTCCGGTCGTTTGATGCTCCTCCGGCCCTACTCCTTGCACGAGGGTCAAAGTGTTGTCTTCTAAGATGCTCTGCCGCATTATAATTGGCCCCGTACTTCTTGCCTGAGTCACATTTCCTGCATCCAGTCAGAGGGACTTTGGGAAGAATAGGTTTGTTTCGATCGCTGCCCATCACTGATGACGACGGCGTGTCCGAGATATCGACGGTAACCCAGAGTCTGCGGACTGCGGAATGGAATCGCGAGGTATGCCGACGAAGTTCATGCGGGCTGCGGAAACCATCGGGATAGTCGCGGCATTTCTTGCAGAAGAAACGAGGATGTCTAGGCCTCTGATAGGGCTCTCTACTTTCTGCCATGGTGTAATAACCTTATCCTGAGACGATCTAAACTGAAAACTTGGGTCAAGTGCACCTAATGCCGTTCTTTATATACCCTCGGGCTGTCCACACTTTACTGGACCCGACCACCCGTTCCGCCTGCTGATCAAAGCAATTAGCCCACGGAGTACATCTTTTTCTTGGCTTTTTCAAGCTTTTGGTATGACTTTCTAGGCGTGCAGTAAAAAACTCCCTACCGACTAAACGTTCATGGATGGACCGCTCCGCCCCAGGCTGACAGGGTGCTTGGGTGCTTATGCTGAATTGCTGAAGTTGGGCGCCTGTTGCCTGAAGCACAATTGATACCTCAGCCTCGTCAGTGCCGCACTGTTTGATAGCCCTTCAAAACGGCCGTTCGAAGCTCACGTCCAATCACAAAGTGAGGAGACAGGGTTCACACAATACTTTAGTGGTGCGGGACCTGAGCCGGCGAGAGTGAAAGCGAGACCACTCAAATATCAAGGCCATGGCGGATGGTGTGTTTTGTGGGGGATTTCCCCCTTCCCCCTCCCCACCCTTCGCAGAGGCGCATTTTACTAGACTCCTGCTCTGTACATCTAGAATCAATCTTTGACTCTGATGGACCCCTCATGGCTACTGCGGGGGTTTGAGCTGAGACCTGGCTGAGACATAAATCGCTTCTAGGTCGTGATAACAAGGCGCCGGAAGTCGTTTAACAGAAAAGAATGAAAATCTTTGCAGATAACTAACCAATTAAAAAATACGATAAGGAAATTATCTTGCGATTTTAGAAATCAATTTTTTCTTTAAAAACTTCCCGAATAGTCATCAAGGATGCCGCGTTGGGCATCAATACCTCATCGTGTAAGAAATCCCGAAAATGAGTAGTCACATTATGAAACACATTTGGATGTATGAAGGTTTACCAATAAAGGCCCCGTAGACACGGTGGTCTGATTGCTTTTGTAGAACTAGGTTGGATGATCCGCTTGTCGGCCGAGTTTGAATGCGGCAGGATATGAATATCTCAACACACCCTTGAGAGTGTAGTCGGGGATCTGAGTAAGACCCAGACGAGACACTAATGGTAAATAGTTGTTCTTTTCACTCTGGTAGCGTAGAAAGCCCAACTGAAGGGTTTCTTCAGTTTACTCGCGCCGAAAAATCTAGGACAGGAAAAGTCTTGTGTTTGGTGGTTGATCCATTTTCGGTAGCAGTTCGTGCCGATCCTATGTCTGCTAGTCACAATCGGTGACTAAGATAGCATAGGCCAATCAACTTGCTTCTATACGCCATTGTTTGAGAGTACAACAAGTATAAAATGCGGAAAATAAAGTGAGCTTGGTCAAACGACCGCAGTACTTAACTCACTGTTGCAGAGATTAAAAAAGGGGACGAACTGGGTTCTCAGTTACGGGGGCAAATACTGACCACCGCTCTGCCCGACCAATTTTTATTTTAGGGGTAAAAGTAGCACTAAATGCAAAGGAGCACACCGATGAGAACATTTTTGTTGCTATGAGCAAGTATCTGTGTACAAGCAAGCAGCTTTTGATTGCTGGCGATTGGCGTACACAATGAAAATTAAGTGCTTCGATCTTTCGGCGTCGGTGCAAGGTCGCAACCACCGGTTTCAAGTAGATAACGGTTTTGAAGACTTAACTGTAGTTTGGTTCTATCTGAATTATAAGAGCCGGAACGCCGTACTCCGCAAGAGACTACACAAGGATGGCTAAAATCGCAGAAAATGCAGCCAGAACATGACAAATAAATTCATGCTGGCATCAGCCTGCAACTTCCTTGACCTTCGCACTTTCGACTGGCTCATCAACGAACTCTGGTGGGTTGACCTCGTCTACCATGAACGAGGGTGTAGCCTCAGCTCCAAAGCCCTCAAACTCTGCCTCCTCACCTAAAGCGTCCAGCTCTGCGTCGAGCTCTGCCTCGTCCACATCATCTGGAATGTCGTAAGCGCGACTAATACTCTCCTGAATATCGTTACCAATATCCATCAGGTCTGCCATCTCGTCCTGCATCTGCTCGATCTTGTCGATGTTGATCTTGCCATACTGTTGCTTGAGCGCCTTGTTCGTTGTCTTCATAGCATCCACAGTCGTCATGACGTTCTTCAGGTTGTCTTGCATCATGCCTGCCTGCTCCATGTTCCAGGACTGCTGCTGTAACTGGTCTCGCTGGTTCTCGTACATCTTCCGTCGCTGGAGAACTTTCAGCGCTTTCTGCTTGATGGCGGTCTTTCCGGGACCATCGCGCATCTTCGCCAGCTTCTGCTGGTAACCGGTGAGTTCAGCATTTATTTTGGCGAGCTTGACATCGATGGAGTCGATGTGCGTGTCAACCTAGACCATCCCAGGTGTTAGTGAAGTTACCTCATCCTTAATAGTAAAGAAAAGACAGGTTTTACCTTCTGTATAGCACCATCTAGTGTCGGCTTAGGTGCTGTGTTCTTCGCTCCAAATAGTCTATTCATTTTTGGGGCTGCGTGTAGTAAGGAGTATCTACAACGGTTATTGCGAGAAAGTTTCGATAAAACAGTGGATTGGCTGTGAATGGAAGGGTCGTAATCTACTTGGCACAAGACGATCTACGGAAGACAACCACGTGAGGCTATACTTGATCGGGCGCCACTCGATAAATTTGGCTCAGTGCTACGCAGCCAGTCAGCGCAAAAGGGGGCTCCAAGGCTGAGGTTCTTTCCCATGCGCAGGGTTTCCTTTCACGCGGTTTTGAGCCTGGTCTATCAAAAACGCCTCAGCAGCTCAATTTGGCCGTGCGGACGTTGTTCGGAAGCACGAAACAACTAATTTGTACTTTTTTCATCATCAGTTTCTCTTCTCGTGACATTGTAACAACTTTCATTCTACCTTACAAAGCATAGTCAGCGAAGGTCGATTCGCCTAATCCACCCTATCCGGCTTGAGGCCAACTCTTTTGCCCACGCGCCGCAGAGACCTCGTCGGTGTTGTCATTCAACTTCGGCAATCCTACACACCTTACGCAACGCGAGCCAATAATTAACTGCATCTTTAACCTTCGCCCATCGCCTTCCTTAATACTGGGCATAGGTCTAAGCGATTGCAGGTACGCTATACCCTGACGGCGTTTGAAGATTTACAGGTTTCTTGCTTCGGTCTGTCGATTCTGGCTGTGATGCGATTAAAACTTGTTCGAGACCATCTGCAAACCGACGTGTCAAAATAGTCCCTTGATCAATTCACTCGACCTGCTAACCTATGCGACTAATCAGATATCGACCATCCACTCGACCACTGTCTGTCCCTCCAACCTGCAACCACTTTAATAAGATCTTAGGTCATTTGAGATTACTCAACGAACATTCGATTTCTTGCGGCTCTGCTCTACTAGCCACAAGCCACAAGTCACTCGCATGCACAACCATCATTTCTCCAACAACTATCAGTCGTACTTAACGTCCCATAGTGACCTTACTTTGACGGTGGTCTGCCGTTACTCAATCCACTATGTTCTGGAGGTTCGGGGGCTATGCGAACATCTCGACACTGGATACCCTTCTTGATAAACCGGATGTGACCCTGGAAGAGCTTCTGGATGAAGCGGATTTAATACAGGAGTTGAAACAGCACAACTCAAAGCTAATCGAGTTTCTCCGGGATGAGTCGAGACTACGGCGTCTCCTAGAGTATGTCATCGCCCCAAAGCCACATGATCCCAACGATGAAGACGAGGCACCCGATGAACCCGAGAAAGGGGAGGAAGATGTTACACGGGGTTCTACCAAAGGGAAGTCGAGGGTGGATAATGCGACTGAGGATCAGAGAGAGGCTGAAGAGAAAAAGCGGTTGAAATATGCCTACATCTCATGCGAGGTACTGTCGTCTGAGACGTGGTCGATATCAGAAGCTCTACTTGAAAACCATCAGCACCTTCGACACTTTTGGGACTTTTTGAAGCGTCTTCCTCCGTTGGATGCCCTACAAGCGGGGTATTTCACGAAAGTGAACGAAACCCTACTCGACAAGAAGACCGAGGACATGCTCGAATTCATCAAGACTCTAGAAAATGCTGTGCCTAACATGCTACAGCATGTCGATTGCCCAATGGTGATGGATCTGTTGTTGAAGATAATTAGTCTGGAAAAGGCTGAAGGCGGCCAAGGGATTGTTGACGTATGGTGCCCCAGTGCAATCATGGGGTTTCATAGGAAACTTAAACTAATGCAATGCTGCCACCAGTGGCTACACTCGCAGGGCCTTATCCCGATTTTGCTCTCCTATCTCTCGGCCGAGCACTCATCAGCTACGCAGACATCCGCTGGAGACTTTCTGAAGGCTATTATTACCATTTCTGCAAATGCATCTCAGAACGAGCAATCCTGTATCGGCCCTAACGATCTGACTCGAGAGCTCGTCTCTGAGCCGTGTATTAAAGCTCTTACTGCCGAGATGCTACGTGGAGGAAATCCTCTTACTGTAGGTGTTGGTATCATTATTGAAGTTATTCGAAAGAATAACTCTGATTACGATCCTGACATTGGCGCTGCTGATTCTCTACCTTCAAGTCGTGACCCAATTTACCTTGGCACTCTCCTTCGTTTGTTTGCATCGCATGTCCCTGATTTCATGGCACTAATACTTAGTCCAAATCACACCGTTGTCAATGGCGACGGAACGACCTCGGTGAAGCGCAGAGAGTTGAAAGTCGCTTTCGGTGAGAGCATTGAGCCTCTCGGATTCGATAGGTTCAAGACATGCGAACTGATGGCAGAACTACTTCATTGTAGTAACATGGGGCTTCTTAATGAACGTGGCAGTGAGAGATACGTTAAGGAACGAGACCGTGAACGGGAGCGTTTGAGAGAAGAAGGAAACCTTTCTAGTGTTAGAGAAGGGCGTTCGAATAGTACCGACTTCACGGAAGATAGTACAGGTTACCAAAACGGAATGTCGCCATACCGATTTGGGTCTGGGTCGCCCGAAGAAATTCGGAGAACCGATCCGCAGAATGGCGACGAAGAATTTGAGGATGTTGTAGTGTCCGGGGCACTAAATGAGGAGGTGAAGGATGACTTTGACGAGCGGCATGAGCCGGAAAAAGAGCTTACGAACGAGTCGAAAACTATTGAAAGCGATAAGCCGGCGAGTCCTTTCCATATCCCAGTTACGGGCGACGATGATTTCGTTGATGAGCCACTTTCATCTCCGAGGGTAGAGCCTGAGCCTGGCCGTGATGATGTTGAGGAAGAAACAACATTGCTAGCGCCACCTCTCTCTGAAAAGGAGCCGCTCTCGCCAACATCTTTGGGTCTCACCGCTCGGGTTGGTGGACTGGATCTGGATAATGATACGATAATGACCTCGCCATCGTCATCTGACTCTGGGAGAGATGAGGATCTTCGCAAGGAGCCCACCGAGGCTGTGCACACTCCAACGTCGAGTACACCCTCAAGTACCCTGCACACTCCAACTTCAAGTATTGCTACTTCTGATCCAATTCAAGCGAGAGAAGTACCTTCATCGCAGGCTGAAGAGAAAGACCTCTTGAAAGTCGATCAGGACAAACTCACCACGGAACAGGATATTAGCATACCAGGAAGTCTGTCGCCACATCCTGAAGACCACCCCCAGCCTTTATTTGTCAAACGATCGGATCCAGGCCCAGCTCCTACTGAAGATACTCTTACTTCTGATGAAGAGGCTCATCATCGTCGGCTTGGAGCTAGTGATAGCCAAGAAACAATTGATACCACTCTAGGAGAAGAGGGTGATAGCGTCCGGTCTGTGCTCATGTCTGGCAACGAAGAGGGCACATTTGAACCTTTTGTGGAGGCGGATGTCGACGGTAAACCAGTAGTTGGAGATTATTTGAAGATGATGTTCGTGGAACATCGGGTTGTACCAACAATTCTGGTATGTTTTTAAACTAGGACTAAACATTAGAAATTTGCCACGTAGATTGTTCGAGTTCTAATCCGTTTTTCGTGTAGGACTTTTTCTTCCGCTTCCCATGGAACAACTTCCTTCACAACGTCGTATACGACGTTGTTCAGCAAGTTTTCAATGGCCCAATGGATCGAGGTTACAATCGAACCCTTGCCATAGACCTTTTTGAAACGGGTAGAATCACGGAGCGCATAGTCGGAGGGCAAAGACGGAGCGATATGGCACAAATGGCTTCAAAGATGCGGCTAGGTTATATGGGCCATCTGACTTTGATTGCAGAGGAGGTTGTCAAGTTCACGGAACGGCATCCGCCAGAGCTACTTTCCCAGGTTGTCTTAGAGAAAGTAATGAACAGAGAGTGGATCGATTATGTTGAACAAACGCTGGCTGAGACCAGGGAGCGGGACAATGCAATCTTAGGGGGCGTACGACCAGATATGACTGTTGGCCCTCGACAAGCTGTGCTTAATGCTGTTAATGCCGCCCAAGGCTATGGAAATGGTCACTCTGCCGCATTAGCCAGTGCTGGTTTGACTGGCGTTGGCGGCGTTGGACTTGATTCCATTGATCTAGCCAACGGTAGTCATCTCTCCAGCGGAGGAGGATTTACCCTTAGTGGTGGGTCATTCATCAGCGGATTCGGAAGCTCTAGCGACGAGGAGGACGAAGAAATGGATGAGGACAATGACGAGGAAAGTGGACGAGTCCGTGCCATAAGCGGATCGGATCAAGTGGGTGATGATCTTTCATTTGAGGACGTTGAGATGTCTTATAAGTAAATGCGGTTGGAATCAGAAAGCATAGGGGTCCGCCTAAATGCTTACATCCTGATCTCTCTGTGCCCATCTCTTTTTCAACATCCCTCACGAATTATTAACCCTGCATCTACCAACGCGTCTAATCTAGACGACAGGGTAAGCATACGCATGTACCCCGGGCTGTGGCGTGGCATACATATGGCATGGCATTCTTACAAAGCTTCGCACTTGCATTTACATTTCCCGCGTGCATACAGATCGTGGTTCTATATTTTCCCTTGTGACTTTGCAGGCCTCACCTCCCTAGACTCCCGGTTTCACCCTTCACATATGCCCAGTCCAATCCATCTCTCTGGAACATTCATGCCCTTCTCCCCAACAAATTTCACCCCAAAACCAAGAACACACCCTGCACGCAAACAAGCTTCTTCTAGAACCACGCATGCTGATATCTCTCTGAAACTCAAGTTCACCAGGTACATATCCCAGGACCTCGGCTCCGTCGATCGCTTCGGGTCCCTCGACGACGACGAGGACGACGACACCCCCGCTAGCTTCTCCAATACTGCCGTCCCACCTCCGAACGCTCCACCCCCGCCTCCGCCACCACCACTCAACGTTCCACCATCCCGCGCTCGCCGCCAACTCGCCGCCCGCCTCGCTCGACATAAACAGAACCAAGCTGCCGGAGGCCTTGGCGGACTGGCATTACCAACATGGCCTGGCTCGGAAATCTTACAGTCCCCAACCCCCGAGCCGTCCTCCGATTCCCATATAGAACTCGGCACTTCCGGCGCTGCGAACCTCCCGCCATCCGCAACAGCAGACCCGCCCAACGAATCCCGCTTTGCGATCGAAGAAGGGGAGGAAGATGAATTCGGTTCTCGCATCGACAACATCGACGATGGCGCAGATGATGGCGATGTCCAGAACAGTCTCCTATCAAGCTTTCAGCGGTTTTTTAGGAGTGGAAGTAAGAGTCCGAATACTTCGAACTTCCCGGCGGGAGCGGAAGGAGGTGCGGCAGGGGAGGCCCTGCATCCGGGAGGAGAGTCAGGTTCTGAGACGACGAGTGAGGATGGTGAAGAGATTGATCCCTTTGAGGATACGAGGAATATCATCCCAACATTCACCGTTGAGGCTTCGAGACGGGAAGTCCTAGAAGATCCTGATGATGACAATGTCGTTGATGTTGCTCATGAGAACGATGAGGAGAAGGATGAGGAGGGCGAGTTGGTTGAGATTAGAGTTAAGGGGAAGGGTTCTTTAGCTGCCCTAAGTGAGGATGAGGCGAGGAAAGATGATGCTGTCCCTGTCCCTCCCCCTGCCTCTGATACTCCTGCGCCGTTAGTAGTGGTGAAAGGTCCGAAGGAACATATTGCGCCTTGGAAGCGGGATATGTGTGAGGATAAAGCTCCTGCTTCTTCGACGCCTAAGTCTCCAACGAAGAAAGAAGTAGAGGCTGAAATCTCGGATCCGACATCTACTGCATCGTCTTCCTAACCTAGCGTCTTTTCCAGTCCTGTCAGCCTCTCCTAGCACCTTTCTCTCCTTGTCTTGTGATACCCCGAAACTGGCGGATATGTGTACGATGAGTAAGCTTGGGTTTTCCGTTTCTATGTTGTGTGTCTCCCTTTTGAGTGTCTTAATTCAAAAGTGATGTATTACTTCCCTGTCTTTTTCCCGAGTGCAATATGCTGTGATTATGTCTGGTTTCGTTCTCCGTGGTTGTGTGGGCATGTCTACGTTCCTCGTCCGTGCCTGTATGTCTGACTGCGTGCCTCCGGATGTCCTAGATAGATGGAGAATATTTCTGCCTCTGTTCTATCGCGATTCGATCGACTGGAGTAGGTATGGATTGAGTGATGGTTCACAGCTGTGAGGAGTGTAGTGTAGAAGCGAGTGGATGGGTTTCAAAAACAAGATGGGTCGGGAAGTATTAGTCTCTGAACTGTGTGAGGGTCTATTCATAGGTGTATAAGGGAGAGAAAAGGGAGATATGTTCTTCGAGCATATGGTGTGAGTCGAGTTTCTTCGGGCTCGCACCTCAAGGGTGGATGTAGAAGAGAAGCTGGGAGGGAGTAGGCTCATTCATGTACTTTCTAAAATGGATATCGGGCCCGAGTTCAGGAATAGCTCAGAATTGGCAATCTGCGTTCTTGTGACCTCGTGGAGTATTGGAGACTTGGGGGTTTGCGTTTAAATTTTCTATCTCAAGGGCAGGACATAGTGGTTTAGCCACGACCCCGACCTCGCAATTTGTTTGCTTTTTGAGGGTGAGAGACTAGTAGGGTGTTCTAGATAGAACTGGGAGTTTGCAAGGCATGGTAGCCTTCTCCCGCACTGTTGCCTGATGTGATATGATATGAGCCCGTTCGGTAGCATCAACAAGAAAAATATGAGTACTGATGTAACGTCATGCTTGCATGACTGATGCTTGAGGATAAAGCAATTCTCCCCGGCTCGCTAGATCCATTGAAAGGTAAGATCGCACGCCGATGCCCTACTACCAGCAACGCCGCGCACAATCGTGACCATCCCTCCTACTCACTTCGCCTCACCCTTGACAGTCCCCGGAACGGCCGCAGCAGGTGGTTTCGGCTTCGGCGCAAAAACCTCCCCCCTCCACGCCTTACCACTCTTCCCCAGCAACTCCGCCTCACAGTTCCGTCGAACCTCATGCCACTTCTCCCTCCATCTTTCTCCGCCCGCTTTCTCCCTCCCCTCCATAACCCGAATCCTCGCTCCCATCCACGCCCCTCCAGTCTCAGTAACAGGCATAACGACCCGCCCATCAGGCACCACCTCTCCCTCTCCCACCTCCGCTCCGGATGTGATTTTGCAGCCCCGACCAACGGAAGCGCCACGGCCAATCCACGCCCCGCTCTCGACAGTCGTGCCTCGCCCAATGCACCCCTCCACCACGGCGCCGGCTTCGATGAGGCAGTAGGGACCAATTTCGACGGCGTGGGCGTGCCGTTTGTTCCGGTCCTTCGGGACTCGCGGAGGGTTTGTAACGATGCCTATGACAGCCTTGTCACAGATGACAGTGTATTGCCCTACCAGTATCGGAGAAAGCTCTGTGCGGAAAGCGACGAGGGGGTGGATGAGCGCCGAGGTGCCGATATTGGTGTGGTGCGGGCCGGAGAAGATTGTGCTGTCTGCGAGGATGGCGGTGGGGTGGACGGTTAAGGGCGCGGAGGGAGGGCGACGGGAGGAGGAGGGGAAGGTTGGGGGTTTGGGTGCTGTTGAGGTGGAGGAGGGGTCTTTTGTGGGGGGGGCGGACATGGGGGTGTTTGAGCCCGTCTGGGGCTGGAGAGTGCTTCGTGTCTGTGCCTTCGGGTTTTAGTAAGGGATTGAAGCTTTGTAGTTGATTAGGCACCAGTTTCAGTCACGTTTGTTGATACTTGCTTGGATAGCTATGAGGTGAAACGTTACTTTGTTCGGAGGCTTGCTAGGCGCGTTAAGTGCAAACGCGGTGTCACGTGAGTGAAATATCCCCTTTCTTCGTAACCCCCTTCTCCTCTAATTTCGTCTAATTATTGTGATTTCTGCTATGGGAAGGGAGGAAGTGCCCTGGTCGCGTGACCAAAGTTTTTTCAAAATGGTGTTAGCCTAGCTAGGCCGGGAACTGGACTGTTCTTTAATCGCATCGATCACATGAACGACTGTTTATTTGAGTATGGAAGGTGTTTTTCAAGGCTCCTAAGACAACCATGGCGAACAAAGATTGTTAACAACTTCATCGATTGTCGTTCTGCTCAATCCAATTCTGGCTAAGAATATAGAGAGGCCCAAGGACGCACTTCAGAACACCCCTGCAGCTAAAGCATGTGATGAACGTTCAGCCACAGTCCTATCTCTTTTACCACGAGGTAATGCAGTCCCTTTACTTTTCCTTTCCCGCTAACACCCTAGCTAGTTAGGCAGTACTTATACACAATAGGAGAGAAACGGTGTCTGCATAGAAACTCGAGCAGGTCCCAAGAAGACTAAATAGTCTTAACGCACCAGTACGCCCACACCTATGCCATTTCCTGGCGTAAGAACCACTGGGATGAACCGACCGGCGCCGTGATCTGAGCAAACCCAGAGAGTAAGGAGAGGATATGTGTGGTGTTAAAAACAGGTCGAAAAAATGAAAAGAGCTACTGTGTCCAACACAACCAAGTACGCCAGTTGCCAGAGAGCAATAAAGAGATAAATAGTATGAGAGAAAGCGGGAGGAATTTGTAAGCTCCCTTGCCGCTCTGGGTAACCAAAAAAGGGACTTTGGGCTGGAGAACATAGGCATAGACCCACTATCGTCGTCGTTGTCCTGCTGTAGGTTGTTGTCCGCCACCAGTGGTACGTCTTATCATACTGAAAAGACCCTTCATCCCCCACCGCTTTTTCTCTCCTTCATTCCCGCCTGTCTTGTGTGTTTTCCCAGAGGTTGGTAGTCTTGTGCTTCCCGCACCATCTATAATTGCTGGCGCACTCGGATAATACGCCGACTGGGTAGCCCGAGTGGACCGAGCTCCGTTACTTGCGGCCGTCGGGGTAGGTGCTTGCGCTGATGTTGGTATCGACGTGGAAAACTCACTTCCATTGCTGCCGTTTACTACCAGGGATGCAGGACGTTGTGATCGACTGGGAGTCGACGCTGGAGGCGTAGGCGTTGATGTGTCATATTCACCGTCGCTCTCCCCAAGCGGAGCGTTGTAAAAAGCATTTGGGGTCCTCATTGAGCTGGACCGATTGCGAGTATGTCCGCGTTGTAGGAAAATTGGCCTTGTCGAGTTCGCTCGGCGCGGTGGAGGAAATTCACTCGAAGCCTCGGAAGCAGAAGACGAATGTGTTGCAGATGATCGATGGAGAAAATGGCTGCCCGTTCGAAGGATCCTGCCTCCGACGCTCTGAAGTGCGTTGTGATGTGGGTGGTCAAGGTCTTCTGTGGTAGCTTTGTTACCGTTCTCCATACGTCTTTGCTCGTTTGATGCAGAGCGAACTGAGCGAGAGTTGGTAGGTGAACTAGGCGATGCTGCAGTCGTGGGAGAAGACACGGTGTCATGGTAGTGGAAGTTCTGCGACCATCCTTCTCGGAAAGCAACCCATATCCCTGACACAAGGATTAGAGTCTTGAGTAACTCGTCCATTTGTACAAGGCTCCGATCGTGAGGCTCGAAGAACGAAGTGCGCATAGAGTCAACTGGGAAAGGCGTCCTAACAGGTGTTGTAGGAGGGTAAGAACTCGACGACGGAGAACTGGTCGAGTATTGATCAGGAATATCGATAGTTTTACGATTCATGGACGCAATTATAGGGTGTCGGCGGGTATCGGGATTGATAACGCTGAATATAAACTTTTTGTCATCTTCCTCTGGATAGAGAGGAGACGTAGGGCCTTGTTGATGAGATGTCCTGCGGCGATTTGCTGGTCTCCGTTGAACCCATCTAGCTTTCGTAGTCAATCCATTTTCATCCCTGGCAATAAGCTCGTAGCCTCCGCTCACTAGCGGCGTTGCCTCCCACGCCGGTTCCCGGCCAAGACATATCTCTGCCTTGCCTTCTCCCTTCTTCATTTGCCTGATTGCAGCAACAATTTGTCTGGACCCTATACCATCATCCTCCGACGATTCGCTAGAGTCTTCTCGGCCTTGCGCTGTGGATGACGATGCATAATCCTCACTTGTCACCACCACTATATCGTTTGGACCAAGACTACCTTTGTTTGTAAAGAACCTTGGAAACCTTCGAGATAGTCGTGGAAGAAATGTAGTCGAAGAAGGTAACACATCAAATGCCGGAACTGGGCGTGCAGAAGCTGACAGCTTCTGCAATTGTAGTAGTAGTCTTGGCCGCACAACAAGCCTGGGCCGACTGATCACCGGCGGAGGATGTGCTAGTTGATATAACGTTCTAGTCCTTGGAGGGGCTTTCCTCCGTCTTTCTGCTGTCGCTACACTCGCTGTTGAGTTGGATCTTGTCAGGGCACTTTCACTGAAGCTTTCATCCCTTCCTTCGACGACCATGACCGACCCAGGGTCCGGCAGTACTCCTTCAAACGAGACCTTTGCGGGGACGGTAGTGACTGGCGAAGGTTCCGGCGTGGATGACTCCTCCACCTCTACCTCCGAACAATGTAACGCAAAAGAAAAGAGAGGCCGTGGGCGAGGTGAGGTACCTTGCTGTTGTGATTGCGGGGCCTGAGGAGAGGAAAATTCATGCCGATGGGCCGACGCAAAGTCGGCCGTCAATCCCAAGGTAAAAAACATAAACTGTGGTGGAGTTCCTGCCGTTTATGATATACCTGGATTTGGGGGGATTCCTTAGGGCAGACTAGTATCTTAGCCAAGCATACGCGTGTACCCGTTACGAGTACGAGGTACGAGACCCTCAGACTGGTCAGAGATTCCGATCGAACGCCAGCAATACGAAATGAAAATCCTGATAAAACTGCGTCTGAGGATCTTTGGTGGAACGTGAGCCGACTGCAAGCTGGTGGGTTTGTATCGACTCGGCAAGATACATGGAAGCGACGGGAGAGAGGAAGCTGTGTTTATGCGGGGAGGATCCTTTCTTTGTCAGGTTCGTACAACCTGCAGTCAGATCGTGTTGCTTTATTCCGCAGTCTGAGGATGCTAGCTGGCGAGAATGAAAGGTAGAGGATCAGGTCCCATGAAAGAAAAAGAGTCGTTGCACGGTGTGGCCCCCGCGAACAATATGCATAAACATGTAAATGAGCTGAGGGAGCCGGAGGGGTCTTAATCCATGAAATCGAACACCCGGAGTTTTCCCCTCGGATCGAGTCTGTCACACGCAAAATAGCTCTCGAAGCTACCCTGATGCGAGCGGAAGCTCGGTGGAACGAGGTCTGAGTAAGGGCGTCAGAAAGTGGGTTCACTTTGGGAGTGACTTCGCGACTCCAACACACCACCCCTGGGAACACTCCAGGCGACGGACGTTTGGCCTATGCACTCCGTTCGTGTCAAGCCACCTAGAGAGAGAAAGTGGGAACGCAGGCCTGTCGGCCTCGGGCAATGAGGAATGCCGGTGATCCGCCAGCCTTAGAGGGCCCTGGTCAACCACGCATCGGGGCTATAGATCTGGACCACTTATATCGCCCGCATCACGAAGAGGCGCCCTGGAGCAAGCAGTCGAGGCGTTTCGCTAGTGGTCTGGGCGGCTTGCCCAGCGTTGCGACCGGCCTGTTGTGCATCTGATATTCACCGATGGAAAATCAGATTAATTTTACCAAAAGGAGCAGCTCGCCGCGCAGAATCCAACCATTCCTCGACACCATTTGCTGGGCGCTTCAGCCGCATCGGACTCACGTTTTCCGTTTACAATGGCTCGAAGGACTCAGCTCAGCTCAGACTCATTCATACTCCATCGAGTTAGATTTTTCTCACTATTCGCCGCTGTTTAAGGAACGCTCGGTGGGTTAGACGAGTCCCACCAGCGCGGAGCCTTTGTAACCGGCGGAAGGGCCGGATCGCAATTTAAGATCTGATGATCAAACTAAACAGATTATAGCAGCATATCTTAGCTCGTTACGAGGCACAAGTGAGCGACCCGGAAAGGCCCGCCTTCGCACAATTGGTCTAACTGTGAAAATACTGGATTATGCTGTGCACCGGATCGCGGCTAACAAAAAAGCCGTGTGTAACGACGCCAGGTTAGGCATACTCCACACGGGCCTTTAGAGTAAGCATAGACAAGCCTCAAGGATTCACAACCATACTTCAGTAAGTAATGTTAGTACGCAGATTTTGCTCACGACAACGCTCAAGGAGCACTCGATCAGTTTTTTTCGAAAAAAAAAGGTGCAAGCTCAGAATCGTGAGGAGAAGGAAGTCTCACAATTCTTAAAAAAAGATCTTGCGTTTTGGTTGAGCTGTGAAGTTTTGATGGTTGTTCGGCAAGATCGGTGTTAACATTATTTACCCAGCTACAGTAAGGGGTCTCTGGCAAACTGTGCAGGATTAGGTGCCTGGGCGAAAAGGGACGCCGGCCAAAGCATTCAGGACGCTGAACAAAGGATTCACCCCTTCATTGCCGCCGTAAGTCTACGCTACATCATTTTGATACCTAGCCCTCACCCTGGTGAGAACCGTATGTCAGCATAAGCAAGCGGTATCAAATAGTGAGACTTTTCTGCCAATTAGTGGCTCTCGTTAATTGCCTCCGTCCGAGGTGTGTTTCGTAAATTCGAAGTGTAGACCTCGATTAAGACTTATTGTCAAAGCCAAAGAGGATGGAATTACCAGACCGTGATTCTCACAAGACATCTCGGCCGAATAAGCAAAATTGCAGCAGCACAGAGCAACCTTTGCAATTGTTAACGCCGTTCGGATGCAAGCCAATGATGTCGAGGAATGATAAGTAGTGCATACGCAAAAACGGAAGTTGTTGTGCATAAGAGCCGATGCAGATTTCGATGTGCCAATATTCAACTCTCACATATTATTGCAAGCTGTCGACGTGGGGGAAACTTCAGGCAACCAACCGCAAATAACCTGAGGTAATAAAGGAGCACAGAAGGAACTACGTCAATGGTTTGACGGGTGCTACCATCTCGCCCGCATGGCACCCAAGGCGAAGAAGCAGCTGCAGCAGCCGGCAGCGGTGAAGCGCAAGCAACAAGACCACTCTCGGGCTCGCTCACGGAGCTCTTTTTCCGAGTCGGCGATTCTGAATCCCGTGCGGACACTTATCTGCGTATTCTTCGCGTGGAAAGTAGTCCTCTTGCTTTTGGTTACGCTCAGTCCCGGAGTCGGCTACGACACTTCAACATCCCTATTGCTGCAAGCTGGACCATCTGGCAATAGATCACTTGGCTCAAATGACGAACCACTGCACCAATGGCCTATACGTGGCGGTACCGGATTCATTGGGCTAGACCGGCTGGTCAGGTGGGATGCGTTGTACTTCTCGAAGATTGCCCAGAGAGGGTATATGTTTGAGCAGGAGTGGGCTTTCGGGTGGGGTTTCACGCGGCTGATCAAGCTGCTAACTAGAGGTGAGAGATTCGGGGTCCCCTCAGTCAATTTGCCTTGGGGACGGTGGGTTATATGAACTTCGCTGATGCGGTATGTTAGGCGTGTCGATGGCCGGGATGGGCAGAGGAAGTCTAAGGACAGAGATGATCGTCGCTATACTCGTTGCGCATGTCTCGCACTTACTTTCTGTCATTGTGCTATATCGCCTCTCGGACTTGGTCTTTGCAGTGGCGAAGGGGAGGAAGAAATTAGCTTTTCTGTCTTCCCTTTTTCATATCATTACTCCCGCTGGCGTCTTCCTTTCAGCACCGTACACGGAGAGTCTGTTTTCCCTGCTCAATTTTACTGGGACTCTAATGTACGCGAACAGCTCAACTCCGTTCGCGTTCCAGGGAATGAGAAACTGGAAGCATGATAGCTACCTGGTGCTCTCTGGTGTCGCGTTCGGCTTGGCTACTACGGTAAGAAGCAACGGTTTGTTGAACGGGATTGTATATTTATGGGATGTGGTCGAGGACCTTTCCTCTCTCTTCAAAGAGGGTGTCAGTTTTGTGAAAGTCAGGAAGATGGCAGCTCTTGGGACTGCTGGCGTTTTAACTGGTCTTGGTACGGTTGTCCCGCAGTGGATCGCATATAGGGAATACTGCGGGAAGGAGAAACCCCCGCAGTGGTGCACTCAGATGATCCCAAGCATATACGCTTATGTGCAGGACCACTACTGGTAAGTATCACTCGCCCTTCAAAAAGGTCATCATGGGTCTCATTATTACGGATAGGAACGTCGGCTTCATGAGGTATTGGACCTTCTCTAACTTGCCACTCTTCCTATTGGCCGGGCCGATGCTTTTGACCATGATTGCATCTGGGATATGGGCGTTACTTGGTGGCCCTGCGAGTGGCGGGACTGGAAACATCATAGTATCTGAGAAGTGGGCAGTATTTGGATTCCATCTAGGCGATGGGACCAAACCATCTGCAGAAATGCCTCTACTCACACAGGAAGTTGTCAGGAGAGCAGAGTTGATGATTGAATGTCTTCTGAAATTCGCCATACCGCAGGTCGTCTTAACCATTCTGGCCTTGACTACATATCACGTGCAGATAATAACTCGCATCTCGTCCGGATACATGGTTTGGTATTGGTGGCTGGCGTTTTGCGCGTGTGGAGAGCGGGAAGTTAAGCTGTTTGGAGAGAAAAGAGGTATTTCAGAGATTGCTGTGAGATTCATGGTGCTCTACGCAACAGTTCAAGCAGGTTTGTTCGCATCATTCCTGCCTCCGGCATAGATTCGCTGGCGAGGCAACAAGGGCGTTGCAAATACTTTATTGACCCGCACACAATATGAGAGAGTCGTGCCACAGATGAGGGGCGTAAAGCTTACTTGTACGTTCTCCTCGTTTGGTGAATTAGTTGTGCATATGTTCTGTGGGCTTCCATATGTGCATAAGCGGGAGACTTGCGTGTATTCTCTGCCTAAACTTGGGCACTTAACACATAAAGAGGACCATATGCGCCCCCAACAAGAGAATAACACGACTCTTTTGCATAAAAGTTCTCCACTTGCCGCCTCGAGGGCTTTCTCTGAAGTTCTGTCTTTCAGCCTTATCTCAGCCTTGTTTGTCGTACTCCGAGACAACACTGAAGAGCTTTGCCCTCGTTGCAGTAGTTTGTTTTGGGTGGTGAGGTAAGCAGACATAATCGCGAACGGAGTGACTACCCCAAGCTCCAGGTTCAGCCAAACGATAGGCCGTACACACACCCCCGTCACGTATCTATCTGCAAGCCGTCTTGGATCTGGCGCATCATGGGCAGCCAGTGATTGCCGAGCGATCCTGCGGACTCGAGTTTCTAGCTGTCGCCCAAACGAGGCTGTACAAAAGTGACCGTTTCGTCCTAAGGTCGTGTGAGAACAACCTCCTGTACTGTAAGACCCGGCATCCGCCACCGTTGAGCGCTGTATCTTCACTCAGCGAATCCTGCAATTGCATTATTTTACATATTCGAAGCTGACGTGTGCCTGAAGTCCTTAAGCATCCCCATCCTTCATCAACTCCGGAACAAGCAGTTCCTCAACAATTCGCGGGACTCCGCGATTCTCAGTACTCAGCTCCGTCGCCACATCATTCATGAAGATGGAACCAAACGGAACGGCACAATTAATGGCTACCCTTCGAACTAGTGCGGAAGGGGTCGAGGCTTCTCGTGCGACCTCGCCAGGAGCAGATTGGAAGGAGGTTAACGGTGCAGAGGACGCCGAGGACGAGGAAGTCGCGCGCAATCGACCCAGGACGTATCCTTATTTCCGATATCTCCCATACCAAGTCGAGGGAAATGCAGAGCGGTTACGGAACCTAGATGAGATAATGAAGCAGCTATATATCGCAGTGGAGGCAGGAGATTTTGCTCCGGGAGCAGTTCACTGGACCCGAGAGCTACGAACATGGCTGGGGCTAAAGTTCGATCCGCCAAAACAGACGAGAATTAAACTCGTGAAGCTTTACTATGAGCTTGCACTAGCCCCAGGCATTGATCCTGGTGTTGCGGAGAGATTTGCCAGCATGTTTATGGTGCTCACAAAGTGAGTC
This sequence comes from Nothomitra cinnamomea, assembly GCA_022345685.2. Classification (NCBI taxonomy): domain Eukaryota; kingdom Fungi; phylum Ascomycota; class Geoglossomycetes; genus Nothomitra; species Nothomitra cinnamomea. The sequence continues at coordinate 133,708 of JAJDMX020000012.1, read as the reverse complement.
TTACCTGCTGCTAAGCTCCATACTGCTTTTTACTAATGGTCAGCAGGAGAAAGCACTACCTGCGTCCCGGAAAGGACTTAGTTCTGGATTGGAAACCGCTTTTCAAGGAGTTGAAGGCATTCGTGTTACCACAGGAGTCGGGAATGGTGCATTCGACGAATGTTAAGCGGAACATTCGGTCTTTAACGAAGCTATGCACCTTCGCACAGCTATACTTCGATCCTAAAGAGCTGCAGACCATGTTTGAGGAGTTTTTTCCGTACTTTAGTACCTCCTTTGCTGAAGGGGCATATGTGGTGGCTGGACTCTTGAACCTCTTGATGCCGACAGCGCCGGCGCCAGAGGAGTATGTGAAGCTTCAGCCTCAGTATTATCTACCGACTTTCTTCCATATGTGGTCTTTGGTAAACCGATCAAAGATGTTCGACGTTAGCTTCCTAGACATCTTCTCCCGTCTGGCTAGAGACTCGTTGCCGTCAGAACATGTGCCATTTTCCGAGTTTGGGATCTTCACCAAGGATCAGTCCTCTCTCATTTTTACTGCAATACTTAGGTTAATAGAGATTCCTGTTGGCCAAGCCACAACGCCATACAGCTCCCTTACCGACTTGAGCGCTGGCTTAGCTTTGATGCTAGAGAGGGATAGCCGAAAACACCCCACAGCGCATCATATTGCTCGATGGATTGTTATGTCCCTTTCTCCGCACTCTTTAGGCAAGCCGAATTCGATCCTATCCAGTTTAGAGGCCTTGATCCAAGCAGTAGAGACCTTTTTCCACCCCTCAAATACAGGAAATTGGACCAAAACACTTTCACAGCTTGTCTACTATCTTGCTGATTTTTTCGTCATGCGCTGGAACCGAGAGAGGAGCGGGGAAATGGAAACGCCTCCGGGTAGAAAGCTTAATGACGAGCTTAAGAAACGGTTCGTTCTCTGCTTAAGAGAGGTCGTCTTTATGGGTATCTACTCCAAGAGTGGAACGGCCATGAATTTCTCCTTATCTACTTTACAGAGCCTGGCGTATCTGGAACCAGACCTAATACTTCCAGGGACACTGCAACGGATATATCCGTCGATGCAAGGATTGGTTGAGGTTCATCGGACTACTTCGTCCCTCCGCTCGCTTCAAGTCCTGTCGAGGATCATGGTACGTACTAAGGGTTTCAGGTGTCATGTTACCACTTTACTTGGACTTGCCTTACCAGGCATCGACGCGAATGACCTCGACAAGACGTTACATACCTTATCCTACATCCAATCCGTGTGCTATAGCATACCTTTCCAAGATCTAACTGAAGGCCGCCACGACATTCATGGCAGTTCCCTGGCAGTAGACTGGGTAACATCAGAGGTTGATAGAATGGATAGAGAGGGAGCCAATGTTGAGTTAGACTACAAAACCCTCAAAGACGAAGAGGAGGCCATGGTTTTACGATCTTCAACAGCTGGATTTAGCGAATTCCTCATCTCTTTCCTCGGAAGAGTATTTACTTTGCTTGAAAACCTACCAGATGCCTCACGAGTTCGAAGTGGATCGCCGGAAGAGAATGTGGTTAATACACTCCCAGCAGCTTTTACACCACTACTGGCGTCCCTATCGCCAGAATTGTACGATACTGCACTTCATAAGATTGCGGATTTTGTTTCCAACCATGTCATTCATCAAGCCAGAGATGCGATGGCCTTCATTTGTAATGCTCTCTGCAAGGTTAATCCAGAAAAGGCGCTTAAAAGATTGATTCCGATACTAGTCTCGAGTATTCGAACAGAGATCGACGAGAACGGAGCTGCGTCTTCAAGAAATACTGGTACCGATGTCCTACCCCGGGATCGCGGCTTGGTGTGGCACGTTAGCATGCTGAGTATGTGTGTGGTGCATGTCGGCGATGCAGTTCTCAATCACAAACAGGAGCTCTTTGATATTGCACTGTATATGCAACAAAAGTGCAAAGGGATTCCGACAGTCCACGTGTCCAACTTTATCCATCATCTGCTACTCAACTTGACTGTGATCTATACCGTCGATTACTCTCTCTACGAGCCAAATGTTATCAAGAAGGGCCTTGATGTGGAAGACTGGGGAAAGATCCCTGAACCCACAAATCTAACCATCAAGTGGCATGTACCAAAGAGAGCTGAGCTTGAGTTTGCAGTTGAACTCTTTGCGTCTCAAGCAGAGAGCGCTTTGAGGCATCTGGAGACGTTAACGAATGAGACTTCTTCAGTTAAGAGAGACGGAACTGGAAAAGAGTGGTCCGACGAGGTTTCGAGAAATCTTGTCCTCCTTAGGCTCATTATCTCCGGGGTCTCTGTGCTGTTCGATGGCAAGGGAGCATCGAAAGAAGCTGCGGGCGAGAAGAGCTCATTGCCAAATGGCGATATTGAGATGGGTAGTATGAACGGGCACGCAGATGATGATTCAGATCTCGAAAATCCAGATAGCGTTCTTAGTGCTACAGATGATGAGGCTCGGCCAACCTTCACATATCCAGCAGGATATGCCTTTACGGAGGACGACCCTTTATACACCAAGGTCCACGATTTACGTGAGAAGGCTGGTGAGATGCTCCATCGCGTTCACCAGTTCCTCACCGAGAAGCAAGAGGACGACGTTGCATGCTTTAATGCATTGTACACTGCGTACCGATCATGGTTTGTGGATGTCGGAATTGAGAGATCGGCCCATGTCCTTGATAGAGTGACGAGACTCTTGGGTGCAGACATCCTTCCCTACAAAGTTAGCGGTTTGCGTAAGGAGTACCCAAGACCGTTATTACTACGAAGAGCGAATGTTTCGCATCTGCAGCGGCTTAGACATAATGCTGGACCAAGACTAAAGTCTGAACTGGACAGGAAAATGCTACTAGACCTTGCCGAATCCAGCGTCTCCCTCTACACCGAAATTAGGAGAAATGCACAGAGCGCTGGTGAATCTGCCATAAAGGTTATCATTGGAGCTAGACCGCTTGTCATACCGCCTCTTCTCAAAGCGCTACAAAAAGCCCTCAAAAATAATGATTATCCTCGCATTAAAGGAGCCATCTACTCTCTGCTCTTTGGCAGTCTTGCAAAAACCATTGGGAGGGATTGGCGATTTGCTCCCTCGCTCATAAAGTCGTACATTGAGGTCAGCACCGCTGATAAGCCATCTGTTCAAAAGCTGGCGCAGAATTTCGTATTCCAGGTCATGGACTATGGCCGGCCCATGGAACGCTTGGTGCTGCTCAATAAAGAGATTGTCAAGTCCATTGCACCAGCAGAATCTGTCGAGGCGAAGGTTGCAAAGAAAGCAGATTTCATCAAGCGGAAACGAGCCGGAATCGAGGCGAAGAAGGCTGATCTGGCCCAGGAGCTTATAGAATTGGCACGGAATTCACACTGGAAGAAGGCAAGCCGAACTGGGACCATTGTAGTCAACCTCGGACTGCGGTTTGACACCATTGCCTCGGAGAGCATGGTTGATCTCGTCACTCGTGGTACTATCGACTCGCACCCGGGATTGCGTGGCCTGTATTCTGGAGCTCTTGTCGCGGTAAGGATCTCAATCCCTTTCTTGTTTCTGTATGAGGTTGATTTACTGATTGATTGTAGTTATTCTGTTTGATCGAGATGCGAGCAACTTCCGTTCATAGCTACGAGAACTATCTACTTGATAAGGCCAGAGTGCCAGCGAGGATCACAGTTCCAACAAAGCAAAGTGACCCTAATTGGACCGAGGAGTACCTTTCGTCGTTCGCACGGCCAGACACGGAGTATTATGTTGATCATGACTACCCTGGTTGGCTAGTATGGGATAAGGAGATGCCAGCTTACAAGGCCAATCCAAAGATTGGGATGCAGTACGATGAAGTTGAGCAGAAAGTACGCACGCAAATTGGGAGACTGCTTGACCGGCATTGGTTCTTAACGTTCTTCAAGTATCTCAAGCAAGAGCCAAGAGACTCAGGGTCAGACCGTTTTCGCATGCCTAGTGCCATGATGCTTATGTATGCATTCGAGCTTATGCTGCATGACGTGACCATAGCCACGTTTGATGACATTAAACAGGAGGTTGAAAAGGTCTATGAAGATGGGAGTGACAAGCATCAGCATAGAGCCACAGCCGAGATAATAGGCGCTTTGATATCTTCGGTAAAGGACGACACAATGGAAAAGAGACACGAGGTTTGGGGCTACGCTTTCCCAATCATACAAAAGATCTTTGCAGATGGTCTTACTCCCGAGAATTCTTCATACTGGACCACTTTCCTCCATTTAGTACTGCAGGGTAAAGATCCTAGGCGTTCATGGCCGATTGTGGATTGGCTTGCGAGCTTCCGGTTGGACATGTCATCAAATGCCGCATTCAAGGAGAGCTCTAAGATTCAACTATTACAGCAGTGTGTGGTAGACGCTGGCTGGCACTTTCAGCTCGAGAAGCCTATCCTTGAAAACTTTCTGGAGCATCTTGACCATCCGTATAAAGGAGTTCGTGAGGCGATGGGTCAGACTCTCGGTAGCATCTATCGTACTCGGCACCACGAGTCTTACAAGAACGTTGGTGCATTGATCGAGGCTCAGAGAGCAGCTTCCAGTGTAGGATCGACACCTTACCAACCCTCCGCCGAATTCATCGCGACAATGCACAATGTTTTCGGGAGACTGGGGAAATGGAGGCGCGAGCGCACACCAGGGCAGCAGACTCCGTCGTCGTACACGTCGGGCAGCAAGACAGTCCTACTGTGGTTGGATGCTACATTATCTTCACATGAGTGTACTCAACTCCTGCAATTCTTCCCTGATCTCTTTATGGAGGAGTTGCTTCACATGATGGACGTAAAGGAGGACCCAGAACTCCAGTCCCTCGCCTACCACGTCTTCCGCCATTTAGCCAATATCCCTCACCGAGCTAACAAAGATCGGGCCTTTGTTGACTCGCTAATCCGCATCGGCACTACATCGACTCTTTGGCACCAGCGTCTACGTGTCCTCATCAATATGCAAGTCTTCTACTATCGTCGCCTCTTCCTTATTAACGCAGCTGAGCAGCAAGCACTATTCCGCTGTCTCTCTTCTATGCTCGAAGACTCCCAACTCGAGGTCCGCCTGGGCGCCTCCACCACCCTCTCGGGGATGATCCGCTGCTCTTCGGACAAACTCAAAAATGAAGTCCTGACCACCCTGAAAGACCGCTTCTCAGCCATGCTAAAGGACAACCCCTTACCGAAGCGCGTCGCTAATAATACACCCACACCAGAATATAACCGCATAGTCTTGATCCGCCACGCAGCTGTCTTAGGTCTGGGTGCGCTAGTCCAAGCATTCCCGTATATGAGTCCACCGCCGAAGTGGCTTCCGGAGGTGCTAGCTACGCTTGCTGTGAAAGCTTCTGCGGACCCAGGGATGGTGGGCAAGAGCGTCAAGAGCATTCTGAGTGAGTTCAAGAAGACGAGGCAGGATACTTGGCATGTGGATGTTAAGGTAAGATATTCTACACTTTGAGCTTTTCCGTTGATGAGGAGGATGGAAAGCTAATTGATATTTTTTAGGTCTTTACCCAAGATCAGTTGGCCGATTTAGAGGGAGTGCTGTGGAAGAGCTATTTTGCATAGGCGGTGAACTGTGATGGCAACGTAGAACCGGTATACCGGAGTGATGCTCGTGGCTTCTTCTAACCCAGGAAACGGTTTTCTTCCGTCATGTAGATTTATGCGTCGCGGGATATTTGTTAGCCGCTTTCAAAGTATGCATGCATAACTTTCGCTTTTTTAGTTTGCATCTTGTCTTCTACCTTACCTTGCAGTGTTTGGGCTGGAATTAGGCTTGGTTGGCTGGGGTACACATAGCTTCGTGGTTGCTCTTCTACATTGCTTTGATAGTGAAGGTGATGAAGTGGTGACGGGCGAAGAGTAATAGTGGAGATGCTAGACGAGACCGCAATGATAGAACGGAGTGAATGCGAGACGACGTGTGTGTGGCTGTAATGTGTGCTTGGGCTTTGAAAGAGTGTCGTGCTTGAGAAGAAATCTTAGGTTCGCATGTATTGCCCCACAAACATGTAAATCAACAGATCAGTCCAAATTGACAAGAGCTGACAAGAATCGACGAGCGTCTGCTACGGTCTACAACTGTCGAAGACGCTCGACTACTGTAGACCACCGTAGCCGAATATCAAAGACACCCCAGCACCATCGGCAAACAACTAAAATCTATGTTTTCGACTGTGCCTTGGGCATTGCCCAGGCGGTAAGGCCTGGAACTCAAGCCATCTAGAGGTCTGGGCTCGTCTCCTTTATGACGCGCATGTCAAAGGCCAACCTCGGTTAGCGTTGCTGTTTTCAAGATTCCCATTACGACGTAGGCATGAGGACTTGTGACATTTTCTCAACAACAGCGCTGCAAATCTAGCCACTCGTTCAAATCATCTCGCTCGCAGTATAGTGCATTCCCTTCGTCGTTCTTAGTAACTTCCATAGCGCTCTTCAATTGTCCTATGCGAGATTCCCACATTAGCCCAAGATCTTGCATCCGACAAATAATATCCCCAGAAATTCAACAAAAAATACGAGGTTCCCTTCCTTAGCTCTTCCTCAAGGCAAAACATGTCTCTACACCTCTCACAAACCCGGAAATGGCTCTTATCATCTCCACCGATAGAATGGGCTGTCCACCAGCTTCGAGAGCTACTCATCGGTGCGCTACGACAAGGTCCTATCCCTCAACACGTTGCGTTCGTTATGGATGGCAACAGGCGGTTCGCGAGACGAAGCCACATCGAGACCGTCGAAGGGCATAACCTAGGGTTTGAGGCACTGGCTCGGGTACGTCTTCCCTCGTCTCCCCCTTTCTCCGCATCACCGCTCCTTGTTGCTGACGAACGGGCATTCCTCAACAGATCCTGGAAGTCTGTTATAAGTCCGGGGTGAAGGTCGTGACAATCTACGCGTTCAGCATCGAGAACTTTAAGCGGAGCAAGTACGAAGTTGATGCACTGATGGATATGGCGAAGGTCAAGTTGTCGCAGATGGCGCAGCATGGCGATTTGCTGGATCGGTATGGAGCGAGTATTAGGGTCTTGGGGCAGAGGGAGCTGGTCAAGCAAGATGTGTTGGACGCCATTGATAGGGCGGTTGAGATGACTTGCCATAATGATAGGTCAGTATTTTCTTCCTTTTGGTCAATGGATGTCATCAGAGGACTGGGTACTGATTGTTTTTGGGGCTACAGGGCGATCCTTAATGTTTGCTTTCCGTATACTTCGAGAGACGAGATTACCACCGCTATTCGCACCACGGTTGAAGATTTCTCCAAGCCACTGGTCTCCGAGCCATCGCTGACCCCATTCCCTGAATCTCGGATTGTGTCAAAAATCCGTAACCGCAAACCAGCACAGTCAGGTAATGACGCACCACCCGCCGATTCTTCACCTAGCGATTCTCCCCCAAGTGATTCACCGCCCAGCGACTCACCAGGAGATGATTCTGCGGAAGCCACGGACGACCCGAGTCTCGACGATTCCGTCTCTTCCTCCGACGATACAACACTGCACCCAGACACCCCTCCGTCCCTCCATATCTCTTCACGTTATCCGAACGCAGAGACCATTACCGAAGCTACTTTAGACTCGCATTTATTCACTGCCGATAACCCACCTCTCGACCTGTTAGTGAGGACGAGCGGTGTGGAGCGACTGAGTGATTTTATGTTGTGGCAGTGCCATCAGAATACAGAGATTGTTTTTCTAGAGTGTCTATGGCCGGAGTTTGATCTGTGGACTTTCTTGCCGGTGTTGGTGGAGTGGCAATGGAGGAAGAGGAAAGAGGAGGAGAGAGAACGGGGTGGGAGAAGACGGAGAGCTAGATCGATCAGGTGAAGCTATCGTCAATCCTCTTTGATTCTGCGCTCATACTACCAATAGTGTTTTTCTGCATTATTTTCTTTAGTTTGTGCATGGGTGTTTGAAGCTGTTGGACCACACATATGTACATTACTAGTACCTAGATAGGGTGACTATAGACATTAGGAGATTCATATGAGCGTAATTATAAACGTGCTTGTTCTAGCGCAGGTGCTATATATTTCTGACATGTATATCATTCCGTTCTACACTATAAACTGACTGGCCTTCGGTAAGTTCCGTCTATCCCTTTGCGGCTCTATCCGACCGTCGCGCACTCAAGCCCAAGTTCCGGTGCTTCTGATTTCCTCCTCCCCATCTTCTATGGACTGCAGTCAACTCTTCCTGACGATACTGTGCCCAGTTCATCAGACGCAATATCGAGCTCACAGAATTGCTTTCGGTCAGTTCTTTGAGCTGAGAGCACCCTAAGAGGTATTCCCACCACCTGGCGCGACGCCGCGTTCAGTCGCACGCCTCTTCTACACGAATCACCCAAAGGACGTTCCCTGTGGCTACTTGTAGGGCTCTTCACAGCCCCGAAAGGCTTCAAACCAGATAGCTCTGAAGCCACAGCCTGCTCACTGCCGCCGCCTCTTTCTAGTTCTTCCCACATTCATTCGTTCCAGGAACGGCTTCAGCCATGAAGTCAGTTACCCCCGCCACGGCAATTCAAAATTTAAATCGACGCACTCAACCTACCCGTCAAACCCGCACAAACCCTCCCAGGGGCTCTGTAGCTTCAGGGCGAACATATCCTGGCGGTCGCACAATGGGCGCCGCATCCCCCCTAGACAACGGTCACCTTGTGGCAAGAGTCGACCCTGGTTTCTTCCCGGCTATTACACATTTCACCGACGCCATAACAGCTCTTCCAAAAGACATCATTCGGCATTTCACTCTCCTAAAGGAAGTCGATGCGAAGCTTCATGGGCCGGAAGAATCCTTCAGTCAACATATCACCGCAGCCTTGAACACACTTGCTCCTCCTCGGAAGGTACCCAACTCGTCTCCGTATGACGCACTTACGGGGCATTCAGTTGCCGACAATGCCTCTGCCAGTACAAATGGAATCGTGACAGTCACAGCTCCCAGCGTCGCGCGGTATGCGAGGAGTAACTCTATCGGGCAAGAACCTCCTCCCGACGATCCAGCGGACGGGGATAGCGAACCCGACTTGGCCCGCCGGATCATTTTCTCCAACATTCGCAGCTACATTGCGGACATGCTCAGTTCTCTTGATGAGAAAAACCATGTTATCTCTACGGCCAATGAGGCGCTCAATAAACAGATTACCAGGATTGAGACAGTCTTCCCGTTCGTAGAGGGAGAGATTAGCGAAGAGGCCCGTTATGGGAGCTTGACGCACTGGGCATATCATGACAAGTCTGGTGGTAAAGGAACGTCAAGTGTTACGGAAAGACCGAGGAGAGAGGGTGTGGCCACCAATGGCTATGCTGCAGCGATCAATGATGGCGAGACAATTGGTTCTCGTAGTGAGAGCAGACGCGAAGCGATGCTGGCAAAGAAGCAGAGGAACAACCAGAATCAGGTAGATTCGGATTTTGAAGACGGCCGCGGACACGCAGTAGCTGGTTCAAGGCAACGTGATGCTGCGTCAGCTCAACCTGGTGCAGTGGCTGGAACAAAAAGAGCGCATACTAGTTCGAAGACGAAGAAGACTGGTGAAACTGCAGCGGGCATGGGCCTAGGGATCACGAATACAACGGCGTCACCCGCGATCAACCCTCCTCCAGTCAAGCGGCGCAAGACAGAGAAGGCGGCCGCCAGTGGTCTCACAGGTGGAACTGCTATGGAGAAAACGCCGAGTGCTATGGCCAATGGCACAAGCGGCAAGGGGAATACGGGCAGTCCTCGTCAAGGAACACCTGTTGTTGATGCCTCCAAAAAGAGAGTAAGAGGGACAGCTGCTACTAGCGGCCAGACAAGAAAAAGGTACTGTTATGTTCTCAATATCCTGTAGTACTCTTATAACTAACATGGATGTCTTCACAGGAACAATGGCACAAACTCTCTTGCACAATCACCTTCGCTCGTCTCATCTCCGATCGCAAGCACTTTCTCAACAACCAAAGATGCACATAGGAGTAGCCCTGTGCCAGGAGCGGCGCAGCGGCCAGCTTCTTCGAGAGCACGTCAGAATTCAACTGCATCTCTGGCTCAGGAGAATTCACTAACGAATCCCCGTAATCGTCCCTCTTCTTCTGCGTCTAACAAACCAGGACAAGCAAATGGTGTTTCTGCCAATACATCTGATGCCACCAGCGCAGCTGCCGCTCCAGGACGAAATACAACAGAGGCGAAAGGTGGAGCAAAGGAGAGCCACAACAAGAGAAACCTCGTCATCGAAACAGACGATCGAAAGGACAGCGCCTCAAAGGGAACGGCAAGTACGTCAGCGCCAAAGTCTGCGAGAGCCGTGGCGTCAGAAGACCGCAAGAAGGACGATACACCTAGCAATAACGGCACTATCCGTGAGCAGACTATCGCAGCACCTGCCATGACATCGACTCGAAACGCCGGTCGCGCATCGAAGACTGGTACCCCCACGGTCGGTTCTTTCCCTCATCCCGCTGGATCGACCGCAGAGACGTCACATCGCTCTTCTCGCCCTTCCCGCGGCGCCGCGAAAGATACTGACACCCCTCCAACGCCTTCCGCCACCACAGCCAGCCACCCCGCACCCGCCGCAGCCACAGCCACAAAGTCTCGCTCTCACAAGAAAGGAGCCAGTGCCCTCCACCAAGCCCAACTCGCTCTCGCTGCTCAAGCCAAGAATCGAAGCAACGCCCACGTCGAAGAAGAAGGGAGTTCCATACAAGAAGGTGATGACGAGGAGGACGACGGAGATGAAGACGAGGATAGCTCTGAACCGAGATACTGTTATTGCAATCAGATCAGCTACGGAGAGATGGTTGCGTGTGATGCGGATAATTGTCCCAGGGAATGGTTCCATTTGGATTGCGTGGGGTTGGCTAAGGCGCCTACGAAGAATGGTGAGTTTTCTGCTTTCGCCTGTTCTTTAGAGTTGTCTGGGGAGTTGAGGGCTGATTTGGTGGTATAGCGAAATGGTATTGTGATGAGTGTAAAGAGAATTTGAAGAAAGGAAAGGTTGGTGGTGGCCGGTAGGGTCGGATATGCTTACGTAATTATAATAGACTCCTTTGCGCAGAAGGGCTCTGCGCCCGGATGGAGAGGTCGGCGTAAATACGGGAATGTTAGTGGTTGGGGATGAGGTGTGGTCGTGAGGGAGTTTCTTCTGCTTTACTTCACGATATATACTTACCCCATTCACGTGTTTACATTGCTTTGCACTGCATAGCGCTGCATGTGATTGTTCAGCGCTCCATCATGGACGCGGGTGCAGATGGCACTATAGCCTAATGACGCCAACGAAAGCGGGGCAATTGCTACATTCTCATACCTGGCGTCACGGCGCCGAAGTCCTTTCTACGATTGTATTATTTCGTCCTGCATTACTTCCTCGCGAGATCATCAGCGCGAAGATCTCTTCTGCTATCAGTGCACCTTTTCCTCCATCTCATTCTCACGTCTTTCCAGTTCACAATCACAATACTATGCACGTCATCACGTCATTTTGCGGAGTTTTGTTACTCTGAAAAGTCCACGCTTCCGATGTCCCTATCTATGTATGTACTACATACTAGAGGGGTCAACGATGGGCGGATAGATGCTGGGGAAATAACAGTTGTGAATACTTTGATTTCACGGGTACAGAGGCTTTGGAAAAGTGGTGAGTGTGATCGCAAAGCCTGGTGAGGTTATTAGGGCAGGCTGTTTGGTTTAGCGTAGTAATCGCGGTAAGCGCGCTAAGCTGGGTTAGATGGCTCTAACCGTACTCATACCTTCAACGTGGAACGTAGGTTAGGCTAGATGGCCGCAACTCATTTACCATATTAAACAGTCTAACTACTCAAGCTCATTAAGTCTGTTAACCGAGCTTATCTTAGCTTATTCGATTCACCTAGATAGACGCGTTAATTATGTTAAACGTGGCCAGCGTGGCAGCCATGTTAAACCAGACCGAATCCCTTTGCTGGATTAGCTCGTCTACTGAACTAAACAGCCTAACCAATTATGCAATCAAGCTTACCTAAAATAACTCCGAGGTACTTGGATTTCCCCACGTCTACCTACGTAATCTGGAGAGAAAGAAAACTTTTAACCGGCTAAATACTTTGTGATCTCGTGCTTGAAGGCGGTGAGGAAGGGTGGAAAATCGTGGGGATCGGTAAAAATGTAAGGCTCAAGTATTGTACGAAGTAAGCATGTAGGGAATAAAAAATAGCAATATCAATGCAGACGCATCACGATAGCGCAGGATTGTGGGAAACTGCATGGTTCAACCGGGAAGGAGGTCGTCCTACCTCTCCTTAATCGACGATTTTCGTTTGCAAAGCGTGGGGCCGAGCATCCCGTTTCAAGCCCGCGTGATCTAGCATATTTAAGTCTGCGTGAAGCTGCCCTCCCCCAGACGAACGAACCCCCCGAAAGAAATCAAGAGGCGTTCGTGCGGTCGCAAATAGGGTTGGGAGACAGGGAGTGAGCCGTGTCGCAGTCTCCTCGAAACGGTTAAGTCCCTAGCCTACACTTACTCTAGAGTAGAGTAAGCGTACGCACTTAGGGTATGAGGGTAAGTCTGTGCCTAGTAACGCGCAAGCGAGTATACAGTGTATGGTTGCTAGGCAAGGATAAGGTCTCTGCTCCTTGGCACCACCAAACCTTCAGTGCGGATCCCACCGAATGGTGTGGGTCCCAGCTAGAATTCCTCGGTGATACTTGCAAAAATGAAACTGAAGCAATTATATTCTAAATACGAGTTTGGGAAGTGTGACTTAATGGGGTGTTGCTTCAACAGAGGGGGGGCAGAGACTTGTTTTTCGCCTGCCAAAATACCCCTGCAACGTCCGTGCTTACCCGCAAAAAAATGGGGGCAGAGACTTTTGTCTACCCCCCAGAACTAGGGAGGTGCAACTCGCGGCCTGAGTTGCCCCCAACCTTTTTTGTTTGCCGGCTTCCCCCCTTCCGCCACTAGCGCCATGCACGAATCCCGGCTCCACGGCACAGTCACGCATAAGTCCCCAATCGGGGGCGGGTGGTTGGGGGGGCTTGACCGGATGGGGGAAGGTGGCGGGATTGTGGAGGGCTTATGCTGGAGGCGGATTGTGTTGCCCGGAGGATTATCCGCGTGCCGATCCCGTCAACAATGAGAACGAGTCTTCCCCAGGGACCGACTCGTCCGTGCCTCTCGATTCTTTGTGCTCCGTTGCACGTCGCCTGAACGGACGAACGAACGGCGGACGGGAGACGGCGCCTGCGGTACAACACCAGCCGCGCGAGCGAAGGAAGCATCGTCACTTCACCGCTTTCAACCTTTCGCATCCATTCTCGCTCGCTCACCGCGAACCTCTCTCTTTCCATTATAGGAGCCGACAATCTGCTATGTCAATCTGCCGGGCCTAACAAGGAGCGCCTCGCTTTACTTTTTTCTCGCTAAACGCAACCCACACACAATCCACGCGAAATTCTCATTTGTCCGTCACGGCGCCATTCAACACCAAAAGTTGCCATCCGACCAGGGATATCCTCTCCTAAGAGCTTCTTCGTGCATATTCCAAAACCTGCGATAGATCTTTGCGATCACGAGCAACCCTCATCCATACCGGCGATCCTGATTCTCTTCGCAGCGCAGTCAGGAAACGCTATCCGCTCCTTATCACCAGGCAATTCCGTCATAACGCACCGACTGCTGCTTTCGCGAAAACAACAACAATTCACTCTGCGCTCCTGCGCTTTCTGTCAATCACAAGCAAGATGGAGCGAAGCCATGCCGTAATGGACTCGGAAGGGGCCTTTCCCACTTTTTTCCCAGCATCTCTTCCCGTCAGTTCTTCCAGCATCGTCAGTACGAACAGCAGTAGCACCAGCAACAGCAAACGCTTTTCCAGTTCTACCATTACGGCTTCAAAGCAGCCTCATACTCCGTCACAGACCACGTCTTCTTCGTCACTCGAACGCTCGATAGATTCGGCGAGCTGTCTTACACCGCCGGCGTCGCGCTTCACGCCTTCGCAACCCTTTAACACTCCCAACTCTTCGTTCGAATTCGAGCAGGACGAAAACATGCAGGCTATCAGAGATAAACTCAAGTCTTTCCGGCTGCATAGTCCGGATGGTTCGAGTCGTTCGCCTTCATCACTTCTGCAGGATATGCTGCGGGATCGAAAGGCACAATCTCATCGCGTCACAAAGACATACGGCGAGAAAGTGAGGAGAAGAAGCGGAAGAGATGACAGTATTTTGGACCTCACTGGAGGTGTTCAGGAGAAGAGTGCACAGAGTTCGCCACTGGCGTCTAAGAATACGAAGGTTGCAGAAGTGAGAGAGTCTAGAAGGGCAAGTGGAATGAGCTTCAGCGATGCGACGGCAGCCCCGAGAGGAATGGGGGTTAGAGAACTCGACGAGGTAAGTCGACCTTGACGCATCCCTCTTCCTGCTACTTCAAACTCTCGCTAACCGGTCGCTGTTGTAGTACATGTCAAAGATGAGCAAGCAGAATTTCAATCTGAAGCTCGAGATTCACCACCATAGACAGCGAGTAGCTGCGTTGGAGGAACTATTGGAGAAAGCGGAGCTTCTAAAGAAAGAACACGCACAACTCAAGAAAGAAAATTCGGAACTGCATCAGGTTAACGAGCAGTTGGTATTCGAATTAGAGAAAAGAGATGCAGCCGTCCAAGAAGCAGTCGGCATCATCTGCGAACTTGAAGCGAAGGTCGATCAATTGGAGGAAGAGCTAAGAACAGACAGCCGACCGTCTACAGCCCAACCCGATACTGACACCTTCACAACTACTACCGAGCCTGATCAGAGTTCATCACCTTCTACATCCCCAGATGGGCAGACCGTAGAAGCACCGGTAACACCAGCACGACCTCACAAGAAAGGATCAAGACAAGGATTACCGAAACACAAGTCATCAAAACGCCTCGACGCGATGACTCCGAATCAATTAAAGACGCCAGCTTCCTTATACAGAACCCCATCTTTCCTGACTGGAGGCGATAAAAGAAGTACGGGTGCGCTTAGAAGCTTGTATCTCCAAGGAGATAACGAGTACAGCTTCCTCACACTCTCGCGTCGCACAAGCGGAATGAGCATTTACGGGAGCCCTGATCAAGATGACGGCATGGACTCACCGAGGCTCAGCGTGCTTAGCGAGAGCAGTTTCTTGAGCGTGTACGGGGACACCAGACATGTGAGCATCGGTGCTGCCAACGACATCAGGGAAGAGAAGAGGGCGGATCGTGCAACTGAGGAATCATGTGATGATAATGCACGTGACCTCAACCCAGGGTCAGAGAACGAAGTCGAACCGGAAGTAGAGCCACAACTGGACATATGGCGAAGCGCGGACACCAAGCGCGCGAGCCGAAGAAATTCCCGCGCGGTCCGCATCGAGCAATGGATTGATGACCGCGCTGCGACCCCGTGCAAGCCACCAAGGTCGCAGAGGAGGGAGAAGCCCGTGCTCCTCGTGGAGGAGCAAAAGAAGGAGGTGGTACTCCCACCCACCCCCGACACCATGAGCGCGGTGGAGGGAAAGGAGTCGGAATCATGCCTCGGCAGCGTGATTGCCGAGAAGTCCGGCGCCGATAGCTGGGACCTGGAGTCGCTCCAGGTCGAGCAGTCGGAGTGGGACGACGAGGAGGAGGCGAGGCTCGAGCTCGAGCGCCTCGCCTTCTTCTCCCCTGCCTCCCCCGGCGTCGTGCGTCGTTTGACGCGCAAGAACTTCGCGGGTCTCCCGAGAGACCTGCTCTTCACTCCCTCCTCCGCGCCCTTCGGAACCACCTCCCTCCCCGCTCCTCCTCCTGCTGTGGACGTGACTCCCACAGCAGCGCGTACACCTAGCGTGTACCATACGCCCGCTTCGACCTTCCGGAGGTCGGAGCCTGTGAGCTTCTATACGCCTGCGGCCTCGCCGCAGAAGAGTGAGCCAAAAGGCTCAAGATTGCCGTTGTCGAGCCTTCGGGCTGCGACGCCGAAGGTGCCGGGGGCGTGGGCCGAGAGCCCGGTGAAGAAGGGTGGGGGACTGCGGTCCCGGTTGTTTCGGCGGGGCTAGGCCCCAGAGGGGAGTTGGGATTGTGGTTGCTGCGTGGGCCTGAGGCCGTGGACGTGCTGTGTGGTCGCGTCGTTTTACTGGCACTGGGGCCGTGTATTCTTATTGTTTTTCTTTTCTTGTTTTTTATTTTGCTGTTTTTTTTGTGTTTCGTTTGCTTTTCGTTCTGTTTCGTTTCGTTCGTCGTTTTTGCACGTTTTTTTGGCATTGCTTTGGTGTTTTGGCGGTTTTTGCGGTGTTCTGTGGTGTTCTTTTGCTGTTTTGTTTTTGTTTTTGTTTCCTGGGAAGCGGGAGTTTCATTCGTTTTATACCTGTACTTTTAATGGAGACAATAAATTGAACGGCCTCACGGCCCTGTCTACGATAGCCTGGAAGAGTAATGAATACTGCAGTACTATGTGAACGTATATGCATGACACAACTATACTTTGAGACGTCCTCCGCCGACTCACAGCTGGTGTGGGTATACGGATACGGCAGCACTTCAAGAGCGTACATAGATGTTACGCCTATGCGCTGCCAGCTCTCCTGGAGACGCAAGGGACGTGTGGCTGTGTGTATACAGTAAGACACTGTGAGTGTATACACCTCCTGTGATGCTACTCTTGTCTGAATATACGTCTACAGCAGCGCTTCAAGAGTATGTATACACGTGATATGCCTGGGCGTTGAAGGTCTTCTGTAGATATAAGGTCTGGACGAGTGTGTGAGTGTGGCAGGCTGTATGGGCGTATACATACTTTAGGAGCATATACGCCTTTGTTACGTCTACGGGTTGGGAGGCCTTGTGTAGATGTAGAGTTATACAGCTACTGTGTCTACAATAGCATTTCAGGGCCACCACAAGTCGATGTCTCTATGCTATTGAATCCTAACTATACACTTGCGTCTCAAAAAGCGCCCCGAAACTGATCCAGAATCTGCGTCCCCAACGTCCTCCTGGCTGTCGTTCCTCCCGTCGCTACATCTGCTCCACTGCTTGTCCCTGCTCCAGACGCAGCACTCGCGTTCTCCCCCTCCAGTCTACGCCGGAGCCCCTCGTACCTCTCCCCTTCACCTCGCTTCTCCCGCACTACCCACCTAGGAACCCGCCACCTACTCAGACCCCACGGCAGGAGTTCGCCCCGCCATGCATACCCGACTATCCACCCCACCGCGGCGCCGATGGCGGATCCAGGGAGCTGTGAGAGCGCAAGTTGGGCGGCGAGGATGTAAGTGTACGATTTGTCCGTGAAGAGCCAGCCTCCCGTGCCGTTTGAGGAGGTAGTGGTGGCGATGCGGTATTTGTAGCAGTGTGGGATTGTGGCGTGGTATTGGGAGAGGAGGGCAAAGAGGAGGGGGGTTGGTCCCGCGGGGATGTAGTTTATGTGGTTTAGGGAGAGGGGGCGGATGAGGAGGGCCAGGAGGAGGGGAGGGAGAAGGGAGGTTAGGAGGGCGGTGGGGATGATGAAGGACTGGGTGCTGGAGTTAGCATGGGTGTTGGTCGGGCCACGGGGAGCCGTTTTTAAGTGTTTGAACGGGACTTACGGCGAATTTACGGGAACCCCATAGTCGTTCAATGACCCGCATGTGGTAGAGGACCATGCACGCGAAGAGGAGTTCTGTGGAGTTTGTGTAACATAACTGCCAGACTAGGAGGCGCCAGAGCTGGCGGTACCGCCATAGGTGCGGATCTATGAGGATGTAGAAAAGGTGTTTACTGTCGCGGACGCTGACGAATATTGACGAAGCGACGAGGGAGAAGAGGAGGAACCGGGTTACGGAGGCGTTGGTGAAGCCGGAGGTCAGCATTGTTTGCTGGGTTTGCACGGAGTATGTTGTGTTTCTAGCTTGTTGGGGGAGACTGATAGCTTTGGGAACGAGGTTGTGCTATCGGTGAATTGGGAGGTACGCCGCCATTGAAGATTGGCGAATTGGACGCAGTTCCTTGTTGTCTCTACCTCGTACTGAGAGGTTGCATGGGGTCATATTTTGTTGTTTCGAACACTTGTCGGATATCGAAGTACGCTCTGCGGGAGTACGGGTTACCGTGTCAGTGAGGTAGCCGCTACGGGTGCCTAAGGGAGCTACAATGGCAAGCCAACATCGGAATATTAAGGGCCAGATCTATCTTAAAACCGCAAAGCTGGTCCCTTATTACTATAAAGTCCTACAACCTGCTCACGACCACATCTATCTGGCGTCTTTAAGCATGCTTGAGCATATCGTGATCAATATGCTTGTGGGCATGAAGAGTTCATGGAAGCTTGATCATTCTGCTAACCTGTCAACAAGTTCATGAACAATCGCCATCACCGACCAACCGGAACACGAAAAGCTCAGGGTACAATTTGCAAGTTATCCCAAAGGCTTATTCTCTTTGTCTCTGCATTCACTCTAAGATTTCTTATTCCAATGTTGTCATGACATGAATCTTTGAAGTCGTTCGGATCTTGTTCAGCCACTCGTCGTCCATATATACGGCCTGCCCATCCTAATGGCTTCCCTCCGCTCTTTTTTCCTTTAAAACTTCATTGCCTTGCATAGTGCAGGCATCAGAATCGGTGTCTTTGTTCTATTGTTCGGAGACCCTCCGCTGCGCAATACCTTCACAAGAAGGTGTCGCGTATATAATCTTACATCTCCTGGTGTAAGTCCGTCTTATATCTTCTCCGCATACTACTCTAGTAGTAGGAGGACCTGCTCCTATCAGGAGACTCCGGTCCGCAACGGGGAAAATAACTGAGACAATGAGCTCACGTGTTACTGGGATGTGGCGCAAGCCCATCCAGACTCGTCGCCGCGGCCTCGGGATGGGGTTGATGGGCTACGTCCTTTTGGATGAAGGTGGAACCTATCTTCCCAGCACAAGACCTCTGATCTTTCCCAAAGACTTTGAAGAATCCGATATTAACTTACAGCAGCCCCTTTATAAGGAGCCATTATTTCTCTCAGAGGAACACGCCCCTCTGCAATCCACAGTCTCCAGAGCGCCAAATACGATTCCCGGCCTACCTGCTCTGGCACAGGCATATCTCCAGTCAAAGGTTAAACTCCCTCAATCTCCTCGCGAGAAGTCACCACTTTTCTCAAAGAAACCTGTTCAGCAGCCGCCCATTATCATGGCTTCAATCATCGTACCAAGAAGGACCGCTGCAGCAAGACCACCTCTACGCAGGAAGCAAAAGTTCCTCAGGAGGCTGGTCTCTCTTGCCGACAATTTAGCTCTTGGAATAGAGCTACCGACTCCCACAACAGAGCCTCTCTTTCAGGAGATGAGTGCCTTTGTCAAGGCACCACGCCATCCTCCTAAGCCACCCATACGTCTAAATAAGCCCCTACCTCAGATGCCCATTAAAGTCTCAAAAGAACGTCCCACGCTGCCGTCGCTGCCCCTCCTCCCCAGACTCTCCTTTCCGGGTTTCCCCGCCGCAGACCTACCCTCCCGTTCAAGTATAAAGGCTTCATCTCACGAGGAGTTCCTAGCAAAGGTATTCAAAACAGAGATTTGGAATTCCGATATCTTGTTAATTTAACTTGGGTACCGGCAGGGTTTGACTTCTTTTTTCTTTCGAAACATAGACGCCGTTCGCGAAACGGTAGTCAGTAGGGTTTCCCGATGATACATATTATTTTAATAATTTATATTAGGATGAGCTTATATTGGCTATGCTGTTAGAATGTGGTAGGTTGGTGCTAGTATATAGGGATGTTGTCCATAGGATTTGTACTCCGTAGATCAGATGGAAAAACAAATTCTCGCACCACTTGTCGAACCACTCTATGGGTAGAGGGTGTCGAGAGTATGATATAACTTAGTTCTCCCCCCTAATATACTAAACCAAGACATATATCTGCAGAGCGCTTCCATATGGGCAGAGGTCTCGCAAGCATCACACACGGGAGTCTTCCATGGCCCCAGGATTACAAATGGACGATTTAGGAAGCACCCATTTTTGCACTCAACAGTCGTATTCGGCGGAATATGACCCTATGTGAATTTCCGTTTTCAAGTTTCAGAAACGGAGACTGCGCATCTTGGAGAGGCTACTCAGTCTGATCCGAGCCCTTCCAAGAAGGACCTGAAGTTTGGTTTGGTTTGGTAGCACGTCACGATGCTGCCCTCCTACATTTTTCATGGATTGTATTGCAATATCGTTTAATTTGGGGTTGAGGGTCCATGATGGGTACTCTCAATGTTCTCCTTTGAGGAGCAAGAAACCTCGATTACAGTACAGACAATTTCCATCCATTGTGCGTTCCACATATCGAGATGGTAACTGTCGTGACGGGACAATCCCACCCGTGAAGAGTTAGGCCGGCAATGATGCCGAATCGCCAAAAGCGGTTAGGACATCTCGTTCCCAACCCTTGCCGAAGTCTTTTGGTTCGCCGCTGTCAGCGGATCGACATCGTGGCTACAAATTCGCTCATTGACTAACAACTACTCTTTCTTCACCTAATTCCTTTGTCTCCTACCAATTTCACAGGAGACAGCTTTCAGGCAGGTTCAGCTAGGCATCTGAAGGCCGTGCGCTTGGTCTTACTGTTGCACAATGCTTCGTACGTCATTGCGCCGAACAAGTGCTCCGCTCCTTGGAGCTGGGAGCTGTACTCGACTTTTGAATACTAGTTATGTGTGCCGGGGCTCGGTGCAGGCTTCATCGACATGCTTCAGGGAGTACAGCTTGGTCGCGAAGAGGCGAGCTCTTGCCCTGGCAGCTCAGTCTGGCCAGAGGCGGCCTTACGCCGTAGCTGCCACGGACACGAATAAAGGAGTGGTAAGTTCATTGTGTGCTCTCTTTTGTGTGTTGTTGCGTGCGTTTGACTGATTTTACGTGGAACTTCAGGATCCCAACGACTCCTTCCTCCAAGGAAACACAGCCAATTACATTGACGAGATGTACATGTCCTGGAAAAAGGATCCTTCAAGCGTTCACGTCTCGTGGCAAGCTTATTTCCGCAATATGGAAAGTGGCGATATGCCGATATCCCAAGCTTTCCAGCCACCCCCGACGCTTATTCCATCTCCCGAAGGTGGCGTCCCCAGTTTCATGCCTGGAGCTTCAACTGGACCAGGGTCAGAGGTCACAAACCATTTGAAGGTACAGCTACTCGTCAGAGCTTACCAGGCTCGCGGGCACCACAAGGCAAAGATAGATCCGCTCGGCATCAGATCGGAGGCAGATAGGTTCGGGACTGGAAAGCCGAAGGAATTAGAGCTAGATTTTTATGGCTTTACTGAGAAGGACTTGGATGCTGAGTATTCTCTTGGGCCTGGTATCTTACCTCGTTTTGCGAGCGAAGGTCGGGGGAAAATGACGCTTCGCGAGATTATCGCGGCTTGTGAGAGGCTATATTGCGGATCGTACGGCGTCGAGTATATCCACATCCCGGATCGGGAGCAGTGTGACTGGATCCGAAATAGAATTGAGATCCCACAACCCTACAAGTACTCCGCGGACGAGAAGCGGAGGATCTTGGATCGGCTTATTTGGAGCTCAAGCTTCGAGATCTTCCTAGCTACGAAATATCCCAACGACAAGCGCTTCGGTCTTGAGGGCTGTGAGACTTTGGTTCCTGGGATGAAAGCGCTCATTGACCGTAGTGTTGACTACGGTGTCAAGGATATCATCATTGGCATGCCTCACCGTGGTCGTCTGAATGTGTTGAGCAACGTCGTGCGGAAACCAAATGAATCGATCTTCAGTGAATTTGGTGGCTCTGCTGATGCGGCCGATGAAGGCTCCGGGGACGTCAAGTATCATCTTGGTATGAACTTTGAGCGACCGACACCATCCGGAAAACGTGTACAACTGTCTCTTGTTGCAAACCCGTCACATTTAGAAGCTGAGGATCCAGTCGTTTTGGGTAAAACTAGAGCTATCCAGCACTACAACAATGATGAAAAGTCGCACCGGACAGCTATGGGCCTGTTGGTCCACGGTGACGCTGCCTTTGCCGCCCAAGGCGTTGTGTACGAGACCATGGGCTTCCACTCGCTTCCGGGATATTCAACTGGAGGGACCATCCATCTGATTGTGAATAATCAGATTGGCTTTACAACTGACCCTCGTTTTGCTCGCTCAACGCCCTACTGCTCAGATATTGCAAAGGCTATTGACGCTCCTGTTTTCCACGTCAACGCTGATGATGTGGAGGCGCTTAACTTTGTTTGCCAACTAGCCGCGGACTGGCGCGCTGAATTCAAGCGTGATGTGGTGGTTGATATTATCTGTTATCGGAAATATGGCCACAATGAAACTGATCAGCCCTCATTTACGCAGCCTCTGATGTACAAGAGGATCGAAGCTCAAGAACCGCAACTCAGCAAGTACGTGAAAAAACTCCTTGTAGAGAAGACCTTCACCCAAGAGGATATCGATGAGCATAAGAAATGGGTTTGGGGTATGTTGGAAGACAGCTTTGCCAGGAGCAAGGATTATCAACCTACAGCTCGCGAATGGTTGACATCGGCCTGGAACGGCTTCAAGTCACCAAAGGAGCTTGCTACGGAAGTTCTGCCGCATCTGCCAACAGCCGTACCTGCTGAGAAGCTTAGACACTACAGTCATGTTATCTCCGAGGCACCTGAAGGGTTTACGGTTCACCGCAACTTGAAGCGTATCCTTGCGAATAGGAAAAAGACAATTGACGAAGGCAAGGCCATTGACTGGTCTACCGCGGAAGCGTTGGCTTTTGCATCTTTAGTTGATGAAGGCCGTCATGTGAGAGTATCAGGCCAGGATGTCGAGCGTGGTACTTTCTCACAACGGCACGCTGTCCTTCATGACCAAGAGAACGAAGAGACATATACTCCTTTGCAGCACGTCCGGAAAGACCAGGGTTCTTTTGTTATCTCGAACTCCTCTCTCAGTGAATTTGGGGTGTAAGTTGAATCGGCAAATCGTCTTGTGGACTCATACTAATTCTGCTAGTCTCGGTTTCGAGTATGGTTACTCTTTGTCCTCACCTGAAGCATTGGTTGTATGGGAAGCTCAATTCGGTGACTTCGCCAACAACGCTCAGTGTATCATTGACCAATTTATTGCATCCGGAGAAGTCAAATGGCTGCAGCGAACTGGCTTGGTGATGTCGCTTCCCCACGGTTACGATGGACAAGGCCCTGAACACTCCTCTGGCAGAGTGGAGCGTTATCTGCAACTTTGTAATGAGGACCCAAGAATCTTCCCTAGCCCGGACAAGTTGGACCGCCAGCACCAAGATTGCAATATGCAGGTTGCTTACATGACTACCCCTTCGAACTTGTTCCATATCTTGAGGAGACAGATGAACCGGCAATTCAGAAAACGTGAGAACCAAGCCCTATCTGAAATAGGAATATGTGGCTAATTGAATTTGCAGCCCTCATCATCTTCTTCAGCAAAGCTCTGCTACGTCATCCTATTGCTCGCTCATCGATTGAAGAATTCACGGGCAACTCGCACTTCCAATGGATCATCCCAGACCCCGAACACGGCAAAACCATCAACGACCCAGAGAACATTGAGCGTGTGATCTTGTGCACAGGCCAGGTCTATGCTGCATTGTACAAGCATCGCGCCGCCAAGGAGATTAAGGATGCTGCTATCACACGCATCGAACAGCTCCACCCCTTCCCATGGGCTCAACTCAAGGAAAACCTTGATATGTATCCCAATGCCAAGAACATTGTCTGGTGCCAGGAAGAGCCTCTTAACGCTGGTGGATGGAGCTTCACCCAGCCTCGCATTGAGACTCTCCTGAACTCAACAGAACACCATAACCGTAAACATGTCATGTACGCTGGCAGGCATCCGAGCGCAAGTGTGGCGACTGGCTTGAAGGCAGTCCATATGAAGGAGGAGGAGGAACTACTAGAGACGGCTTTCAGCGTCTTCCAGGAGAAGTATAAGGGGGAGTAAGGGGAAAGAGAGTAATTTGTCTTTAATCGGTAGCATGCTTTTGCAATTCGCTGTCTTCGGGTTTCACGTCTCGAGAACAGAAAAAATAAGCCTTGTATTGTAGAATCACTCATTTTCCTTTGTTCAAAATACCGCATGAAAGTAATGGTGAGTCTGGCCATAGTTATTTTACTCAGCACGTTGCATTGAGATTCTGTGATTATTATGAATGAGACTCATGAACATACAGCTTTGATATGCTAATAATAACTGCGTGTGGTCCTATGATGTTGAGCTGCTGATGATAGCAAGTCTGATAGCTCTGAGAACAACTCATCTTTGAATTCTTAACCAGGGATCATCGTCACTCAGAAAAAGCATGAGAACTCCGAACACCATGCCATGCACCCAGTTTCGCCCGTATAACCTAGCAGGCCTTTGAAACGCAACTCCGGTCCCCAAATTCTCACATGCACTACTCATTTCTTCTTCATCTCTCCCATCCAAACCCTCATCCTCTTCGCGCTATCGTGTGCCGCCCTAAATACTATTTCTCCGTATCAGCTTCGATCCATTCCCAAATTCCCCACCTACATATTCAGAAAAAGGACAACACTCACACCCTCTCTCCTCCTCATCCAACCCCCTCAAAAACTCGCCCTCACCCTGCCCTCCCCCTCTTGAGTTTAAAGCTTGATCTGCAATCTCTCCCGCACGCTTCTTATATGTCTCCGTCAATATCTCGACTAACCCTTCCTCGTCGAAGAGCTCCAGTACTCGAGCAGCGAGGCCGTAGAAGTACGGTGCTTGCGCCCGCAAGTCGATCGTCAATGGATTCGCAGAGAGCGCGGAGAGGACGCGTGTGCTCAGGGCGGGAGGGAGGGAGAGGGTCGTTAGTGGGGTTGGGGTACCGAGGTTCGTACTGTGGACCGCGTTAGAGCAGTAGGAAATAGGGAGACTTCTGGGGATATGCAAACCTAATCGCGAGCATTTCGGCGAGCCATAGGGGGAGTTCTAGCGTGGTGTCTTTTTTGAGGTCGGGCGTGGAGTTGTTGTCTAAGTGACCAAGACCGGGAACGTCGAGAGTGAATGTGCAGGGGAGGGTTTGGGCGTCTGTTAGGATTGCAGAGATGGAGTAGTAGGAGGATATTGAGGAGGACATTTTTGGGGTTTTGGTAGCGAGAGGAATTGGTAATATAGATATGGGAATGGTAGAGGGGCGCGTTATTTATCGAGGACTGTTTTCTTTTGGTGGAGTGTTTGCATATGTTTGATTGACAGGGATTGGAGCTTTCGTAAGCATGACGTCCGAAGGTGTCCTATCTCCTCCCGAGGCTGCTTCCACCACAACATCGCTGAGAATTGATATTGAGGTTTTCATAAAGGTATGACTTCAAGCATAGCCGTTTGATTAAATAGCTAATGCTTACTCAATTGAAGATATAACAAAAGGAGTCAATTGACTACTTTCCAAAATGTCAACCACCCTCTTCCGAGCATCCGCCATACGCTCGGCACTTCGAGCAGGAGCTCCCATGAGCTCGAAAACTGCCGGAATGGCAGGCCTGAGCTTTATACGCGGCAAAGCAACCCTCCCGGACCTTGCCTGTACGTCCAGACCCCTCTAATGTCTCGAAGACGGCCAATTAACAACTCTACAGATGACTTCGGCGCCCTCGAACCCTCCATCTCCGGCAAGATCATGGAACTCCACTACAAAAACCACCACGCAACCTACGTCAACTCCTACAACCAAGCGATCGAGCAACTCGTCACCGCCCAGTCCCAGTCTGACATTGCGGCCCAAATCGCCATACAACCCCTCATCAACTTCCACGGCGGCGGACACCTCAACCACACTCTCTTTTGGGAGAATC
Source organism: Nothomitra cinnamomea (assembly GCA_022345685.2). Lineage (NCBI taxonomy): Eukaryota > Fungi > Ascomycota > Geoglossomycetes > Nothomitra > Nothomitra cinnamomea. The sequence continues at coordinate 107,931 of JAJDMX020000012.1, read as the reverse complement.
TCGCTCCCAAGAGCTCTGGGGGTGGTGAGCCACCCTCGGGTGCACTGGCTAAGCTCATAAACGAGAAGTGGGGCAGCTTGAGCAAATTCCAAGAGAGCTTTAATAAGGCGCTCGCAGGGATTCAAGGGAGCGGGTGGGCGTGGCTGGTCAGGGAGAAAGAGACGGGGAATTTAGGGATTAAGACGTACGCGAATCAGGATCCCGTAGTGGGTCAGTTTGTGCCGCTGCTTGGGATTGATGCGTGGGAGCATGCGTATTATCTCCAGTATCAGAATCGGAAGGCGGAGTATTTTAAGGCGGTTTGGGATGTCGTTAATTGGAAGAAGGTTGAGGAAAGGTTTGGGAAATAAGCTATGCCTGGTGAGGGGGTTTGGAGGAGTCAGGCCAGAGGGCAGGTGGGGAGGAGATTGGGGAGTGATTGGTTGTTGATATGTTTTCGAGTTAGCTTCGGAATATTGTTACATATGCCTTTTGCTTTAATTGAAGCGCAGACCCTGAAACTTACCCCGAGTAGCACATCTCTCAATTAAGGTGATACTTGTATTGCTCGGATCAATCCATTCTGTGTGTTGATAATGGCTTCACACATGGAGTTGCCGAGTTGGGATACATGTTTGTGCTCTCCAGGTGACAGCTGGGGAAGTGACGTGCGATAATTATAATACAATATTGAGTGGCGTGGCCTTTTCAGTATTGTTTTGGATTATTGTAAACGCGAGATAATAGTCCACAAGAGTTGAAGACGTTTGTATACAAGGGACAATAGACTACAAGGATTGAAGCTATTTGTGGGCGCTTAGCAATAATCTACGAAAGTTAAAGACGCTTGTAGATGGTAGACTGTCATTGACAATCGTTGTCAAAAGCTGACAATAATGGAGTTTTACCGAGAGTTTTTACGGGCTGATCTGCATAATCTTATATCACGTGCTCACGCATCTGAAAAGCGCGTCACCCCATGGATTCTTCTTGAGCCATCCTTGCTTAAGCCCTGCACATCACAACCTGTGTCTGGATGGAGGGAGCCATGTTATAGAGACCAGAGTTCTACTAGGCAGAGTCACCAAGACCTCGGATACTCAAATATGGCTCCTGCAAAAGGATCAGCATCCTACAAAAAGAAGGATGGCATACTCTCTTTATCAAACGATGGTCAATCAGTGTCCTGGGTCCCCAATACGCTTGGAACTGTGTCGACGCCCATAACAATAGCCGTCTCGACTATCACTAGTGAGCCTAGTTGCCACCCCGTTGGAGAGACAAACGCTGACCTCTCCAGATCTTCAGCAAACGCCAGCCACCAACCCAAAGGCCATGCTGAAGATATTTGCGCAGACCCCGGCTGCCCCTGCGCCTGAAACACACGTGTTCGTGTTTACATCAGTCACGTCTGCGCGGGCAGAGGCAGATGCTATCAAGAGTGCTCTTAGTGCGTCTATTCAAGCCGCAAAATCAAGTGTTGGTACTCCAGCCGCTGGCGGTGGAGGTGCTTCTGCAGCTATGGCGATAGCAAGTGCCGTATCTTCTGTACCTGCAGGGACGGGCCGTAGCAATGACCCCTGGTACGATGATGAGCGGTTAAGGTTGGATGTAGAACTACAGCAGTCATTGCTGAAGTCGAACCCATCGCTTATGAAGACGTTTATCGAGGCCAAAAACACCAAGCCCGATTCTATCACTAATAAGCAGTTCGGGACGCAGTTCTGGGCTACACGATTGCATCTGTTACGGGCACATGCAATTGAGAAGAACCAAGTCCGAGGGGCTTACAATGTTCTCTCGACCATGAAGCCGAAAACCGTTAATGATAAAACCCAACTCACAATCAGCAAAGAGCAGGTGCAACTAATTTTCAGCCAGCACCCACTCGTGAAGCGGGTATACGACGAGAATGTGCCGCAGTTACCAGAAGAGCAGTTCTGGGGAAGGTTCTTCCAGAGTCGACTCTTCAAAAAGCTAAAAGGAGAGAGAATCGGAGAGAGCGATCCACTCGATGCGATTCTAGACAAATATCTCCGCTATGAAGACAGTCCAAATAAGGGTAATCGCCTCTTGGAAGCCCATGTACCGCATATAATTGATGTTGAAGGAAATGAAGAAAACCATAGCCAGAGGAAAGGTAACCTGCCTGATATTACGATGAGACCATCTGGTGCCGATAGAGTTCCCATCATTAGAACGTTGAACAGCTTGAGCCAGAAGATCATGGATCAGGTAACACCTTCAGACATTAACCCGTCCGACCCCATCGGAATGGACGAGGCGACCTTCAATGAACTCGTCTTGCACGATCTCCAAGGCGATGCCGTGGAAAACAGAATTATGCTCAACATAAAGGATCAGCGGCGTTTCTTTTCCTCGGATGACAGGGACGAGGTCTCCGCGGAAGCAGCCCTATACTCGAAGCAAGTCCCTAGCGAGCTCCTTTCTGAGCTGCAAATGGATCTTGACCCCTCGCTCATGGAGAGCGACTCGGGCGGCGGCCTAAACCTCCAAAGCGCCATTGGCGTGGACGACTCCGGATCCGACGACGACGAAGATGAAACAGAAACCAAACAACCGCACGTCGGCAGTAGATCCAGCATCTCAAACGCCACAAAGCAAGTCTTCTCCGCCGTTGCCCAACGCCGCTCTCAAACGGACAACATATCCTCGCACACTCAAAGTTTCTCCGCAATCCAAAGCTCTACTTCTGGCCTGTCCTCGACCCTCTTCGACCGCCTCACTCTCACCCACGCCACAACCACTGAATTCCTACACCACTTCTGGCTCGTCTTCCTCTCCGGCGACCCCGACCGCGCTAGCGAAGTGGCACAAATGGTCGAATCCCTCAACCGGGCCATGGACCGGATGAAAGCTGTCGCTGACGCCGCCGAGGCAGAGCGAGAACTTGAGCTCGAGAGGCGGAAGCAGGACATCCGGCGGTATTACGAGGAGACAGGGAAGAAGCGGAAATTTAATCCGGATGCTATCGGTGGCGGGGCCAAGGTCGTTAACCAGATGCTAAGTCCGACGGTGAAGGCGGTGAATTCGGCGATTAATAAGTATAACAAGGCGCTGGCGGAGGAGGGTGCTGAAGGCGCATTAATGGCGCTTAGGAATGCATGATAAAGAAGATTTCTGATGGTTTGTATTGCATAGCCTGGGCATGGGTATGGCGTATGTAGAATCCCATCTTAGGGCGGTCCTACAATAGACTACTGGAAAACACATTTTCAATCTTACCTTAAATAATCACTGTATCCTCGAACCTGCCTGCTCACAGAAAAGACGAGAGGCATTCTATCAAAAATGTCGACTCCGTACGATACCTCAAGACTAACGCAACTCCAAACCAAGGGCCTCGAGATAAACAGACAACGCAAGAAAAATAAGCAGCAAAAATGGGATCCAGGTGGTTTAGTGAGAACAAAGCCCAGTACGCCACCTTACATCTCCGTCTTTCTTTGTTCACTTATTTTAGTGACGGTACTTTGCTCGAGCTGGTATTTGAACCCGGGTCATTGGGAGCTATCGACTGTGCCGGAGAACATATACCACATTGCCACGACTGTGTTACTTCGGGACCTGTTTGGGGAAGAATGAGACTAAATGGGTTTATGAGGCAAATGGAGGCTTGTCTGGTACGGAGTGTAAACATGCGTCATGCGCTAGAGTCAAACCCGTGATACAAATTTTGTCGAATGTCTCGGCTTTTTCATACGCTGTTTAGCGCATAATCTCCTACGTCGTGCAGTACGTTTCATATGTTGTCCTACGTCATTGGCCACTTCGTTCCTTATTAGTGTCCCCGTGCAAAAGACAGACCGAAACCAAGGCATGATACTGTAGAGGGCAATTGTAGAAGCCAACATACGAAAACGTTGAGATGTTCGACAAAAGCAGTGTCACTATTTCGACTAGGTGTTGGTACGGCCACCAGTGTTTTTTGTGCGGCCACCATCACCCCATCAAGTTAGGAACCCACCTGCCATATACCGCAAACTCCACGCACAGCGTGCCCTTCTGCTTTCCAATTTTTCTAGGGCCGAACTGTGTGCTTCTCTCCAATTTTCACATATTTCCTGACATCTAAACTACCATTTCACAACGCTGATGTTTGCTACTCTCTATCCCCTACGCGTTGGTCAAGCGACCACCGAACAAAGGCGCTAATACTACCTAGGAGTATAATAACCAGAGCGTTTGACTGAGAAAAAATGGCTCCCTGGTACTGGGCTTTTACTCACGGCATCTAGCTGTAAAGGTATGAAGTCGGAAGCATTCAATTGACCAGGAACTAACAAATGATAGAATGAACGCAGCTAACTAACCTCAAGCAATACAAGAGAAACGAGCGTCTTTAATAGACAGTCCAGCTGCTATTCTGGCTCCTCCTAAGCGCCCTTACCTCGCCTCGTCCTACCAACCGCCGACTAGGCGCCAACCCAAACACACACCACATCGTGACCTGTCTGCGTGCCTGCTTGTGGTTACTCGGCGGTTCCACCGCAACCAATGGTTGGAATCACGGCTGACCCTCAATACCAGCGACTCTATTGGAGCCCTACCATGCCTGGGACATGGTAAAATGGATATCAGCAACCTGTTGAAAGGACATACGATTTTGGCAGTAGGTGGTTACTCGTTAAGGATTACTGTTAGCTACGTTAGGTTTAGCGGATGGTGGCCGCACCAACACCCTTTCGACGTCCGGTAATGGGATGGGGATCTTTGATGGGGATGGCATCCAGGGGTCAGGTATTCCCCATATTAAACTAACAACCAGTCCACTGCAGGAGGCTATATGAAATTTTGACACAAATTTCATTGAATGTCTCGGCGTTGTCATACGTTGTTACAATATTCTCGTGCGGCTTTTCCTACTTTATCGTACGTTTTCTTCTACGCTATTTGCCAAGAGAACATTGAGACATTCGACGAAATTTGCGTCACAATTTCGAGCTAGACTTTTGGCCTCCCTCCCATGTGCGTAGCTCGGAAGTGATATAGCTATTACTCAAGGAGGCCATTAAGGATTCTTATCCGTCTATACGGGAAGAATAATAGTATTCTACTAGCCACGGGTTTCAAAGGCCGTGTTCCATCCATACGGAGAATAAAGACCAAACCCTGGAACTAGAGCCTGGTGTCAAGAATATACTACTAGGTGAATAGCAATCGCTATACCTAAACAATAGAACAAGAGCGGAGGAAAGCAGCCTATACAAGATAAAGAAGTCAAACAAGCAAACGAATGTCTTCCTCCACCACCACTCAAAAATCACCACTATCATCCATAATACTTCACAGGGTTCACTCTTGATAGCATACCAGGCTGTAGAGAGTATGTAATCCAAGGGTGCATATTAGAAGAATGACGCTAGAAAAACCTGTATCCTCCGGTCAACTAAGAATATGGCAGTCCTGGAACACTCATGCAATATTCCCATCACCTATCTCAGGATAATAATCCGTAGTGTTTCCACAGCAAACGGGAAAGACTGTCCCAAAGAAACGGTTCACATTGCATCTCCAGCACTTCTTCTGTGTTCCTTCCATCGGGAGTTGCTGCTCAATATCCACATTGGCTAGAGAGTCCCTAGCTAGGCTAACATCAGGATCCAGGCCACTCCGCTGACATTTTTGCCCATGCGGACACGGACTTAGTGCGCTTAGAGCCGTAGTATTGCCATGTATGGGCCCGGGTTCCATAGTAGTACCCCGCACGGAGACAAGACCGCTCACAGAGCGAACGAATTGCACTCGCCGAACCCTATTTCCCTCGTTGACGGGAGGCGGGGAAGAAATCTCCCCATGTGCCAAGCGATTGCGGAGTGCTATGGACGGAGCATTACGGTCCGAAATCTTTGCAACAGGAGCTCGATTGAAAGGGTGCTGGTCCAAGGAGCCATAGCTTCTGTAACCGCTCGGGGGAGGCCGAAAGCGTGATTGCCCGGTAGGGGTCGTGATATTACGGCGCTGGCTTGTGATTCTGGTGCCATCCGATGTTTCAACAACAGATAGACCTGACGGAGACGCTGACCTTTGGGATGAGGAGCGGAAGGGAAACCTCCAGCGACGAGAGCCATTGGTACTGCTTGCTACGCTGAGCTGTGTGCTTGGAGCGGCAGGCTGGGGCGTGGGTGACCAGGAAGGCATACCAGGCGGCGTCGGGACTCGTTGGGGTCGGTCGTGTGTCGGTTCGTTTGGGCTTGCGTAAACAGGATGCACCTTTGGAGGGGGCATAATTCTACCTGTGACGTCTTCTCCATTGACATGGATAACAACAGGGTCTAAGAGAACCACATCATCAACACTGAAGGATTGTTTGCGTCTTGCCTGCTGAATTTCCATCCGCGGTTCAAAGGCTGGAGGCGAGATTCCGTCCAATGAGTACGTCCTCGTTAAAGATGGGATACTCCGGAGAGTGTTAGCACTCTTTCGCTCCATGATAGTCTCAAGAGGTGTCCCGCCTAATCTCGTCCATTTGTCTCGTGCCCCAAGGCCAACGGCGGTGGAAGTGTTCGAATTGGGGCTTTGCCTCATACCCGGGCTCTGCTCTCCATTGTAGGCTGAGCTACTAGGACCCCAATTTTCAACCTTCTCTCCACCACCACCTCCATCGCTAGACTCGCAGTACAGAGCTTCAAAAACTGAACTATGCTCGCTTGGCGTCTCCTCCGAAGAATCGGATCGCGGGTTCAGCTTTCTGAAAGAGACCTTCCTACGAATAACAGGCGTTGGCTTGCCAGTAGCATCCTGCGAGGAAGATGCCGTGGAGGATCCAGCAGAGTTCGTGCTGTTGGACAGCGGCTCTCTCCGGTCTCTCCGGAAACTAGCGGTTGTATTGGACATTGGAAAACTGATTGAGAAGTCTTGCATAGACAAAGAAGTCCTGTATAGAAAATGTAATGGGAGACGGGTGCCTGTGGTTCTGTTGATTTTGCTAAACCAGATTGGCCTAAGTAAGAAGTTCAAGTATAAAGTGTTCTACCCATTTTTTCCGGTAAATCTTGAGGGATAGTGAAGCAATACTCTTCCTTCCTTATTCAGCGAATGCGGGAGCACTTTCTCAGAGTCAAAGTAATTACAAAGAACAATGTAAGTGCGTCTAAGCTTTGGGAAATAGCTCTCCATTGCAATGAAACAAAATCTCAGACTTAGTGTTTCTGATGCGCGAATTATGAGAAATGCATTTATTGGGGCTAGGCACAGCTAGCAAAAAGAGTAGTGGTATTGGCGAACTGATCTTGGGAGATATTAACGCGGTAGGGGTTGAAACATCCCACCGGATGGGGGTAGAGAAGTATCTAAAAATCCAAATGTGTGCCTGACGGGCGAAGTCAGCGCAGGAGCAGGCGCATATCTTGGCCACTATATGTTGCGATGCATAATTGGTGAAGAAACTTGGGGTCGCGTTACCGGTCCTATTTTCGGTATAGTGGCGCATGCACCGCCGCCTTTCAGCCTCATTCGTTCGACTGCCGCCCTTTACGATAATTGGAATTTAGGAAATACTTATGTCATGACGGATCCCAAGTGAGCCAGCCTCGAATTCGCTTTCCGTATCCCTAATCTACCTTCCAGTCTTTGAAGTATCCGGTGTTTGCGGGACATTACGTTCTCCAATCTCCCGGAACGCATTCCCTAGCACATTCAGGGTGGAAATTAGAGCCGCAAAGGTTTCTTTGTTAGACTTCGGACGACTGCGAATCCTGCCAAAAGAACCCGGAAAGCTCAGGGTTGTTCGTATGTGAGGACCTATCACTCATTACGGATCACGCAGTCCCGGGACTTGAATCACTGGCCTCAAACGGGTTCCCTCACAGTTTTTATTTTAACACGACTCCTATTCAAGAGCGACAGATTGCGACTACGAACGCATTGCCCTACGAGGGCGGATTTGATCATGATGAATGGCTACGGAGGATATACCAGGAAGCCGGTATACTCGCCGGCACAGGATCCAGATTTGCAGGTCGGCAGTCCCCGATATACAGCTGCGTCTGAGATCATGCAGGCTCCGTCGTCGAAGGCCCTGCTCGAAAGTTATACCAGTTCTATCGGTATGCAAAATGAGGAGAGGCCAAGATATAATCCTGTAAGTGCAACAGCGGAGTCATACGTCTCTAGTCGTACCAACAAACTTGTCTAGTTGAACCCAACGCGACCACGGAGCTCTGCGCTCCTAAACGTTAATGACCCTATGGCCATGCACCTATTGGTCGAAACGGCCATGGTCGATGGGCAGGAATACGAGGTTCTCTCCTTTGAAGAAGTGGATGAGTTAAAGAAGGAATATTCCCTACTTTCCAACCGCATTGAAGCGTCGAAGCGAAAGCTTGTCCTTGAGTCCAAGGTCCGTGATGCGGCAGCGTCTCTTAGTAGGCTCTATTCGAAGAAAGGAGGCAGGAGTGAGGGATCTGAAAGTGGAGCACACAGACATCGAAGGAGTTTCTTGGGAAGCAGAGGAAGTGGAAGTGAGCTGGTTAACAAGACGGATGAAGAGCTTGTCACCAGTAACCGTAAATGCGAAGAGCTCGCACAGGAACTTTTTCGACTCAATAACCGCGCTACAGAGATACAGAAACGGTTATTACAGCACACAGCAGGGATATTACAGATGACGCATCGTGGTAACGCGAATAAGCACAATGTGGGCATGAACATGCGCCATCAGATACCGCCTCCTGGCAGTCCCGAAAGTATGTATGCTTATTCAAATGGGCGAGCGCTTAGTCCTCCCTTAGAGGAGAGCAACGAGTTCGATAACAGAAGCTTGTATCGGGAGCCTGACAAGTTGGATGATATTGGAGGTGGGTATAACGGAATAAACGACAGCGCAACTAGCATGTCGAAATCTTCCGGGAGATCTAGCTCTCAACATTTTGCTTCAGGCCCGCAAACAGAATCTATTATCCGTACAGAGAAGAGACTTGAGGATCTAAACAGTCGATTACGGGACCTAATCGTCCAAGCAAACCCTCAAAATGAAACATATATTCAGCCGCCACGGTACCAAGCCAACGGAGTGCCACCACAGCCTGGGGCTAGTCTTGAAGCCCAGCTAGACTATCTCGAACAAGGCCTGGGAATAATTTCACGGCGAGGCTCCGTGGCACGGGATCTTCAAGACCAGGAATATTCAACAGAAGGAAGGCTCGAGGAGCTTAACCTCCAGTTGTGCAACATGATTACAAACTCCCAATCCCAACATACCTCGGCGTACCAACCGCCACCGCCGCCAAAACCATCTGGCGGAAATATTCAGGGACAATTAAACTACCTTGAAGATGCGTTGGTTACAGTAGAGCGACAACTGCAAGGCTTTTTGCAGAACACGAAGAGTGTCCACCATCAAGAGAAGGTTGAACGATATGAAACTGTGCTGACCGGACTATGGGAAATAATCTTGTCCGGTGAAGACGAGGTGAGGCAGAGGAAGCTGAAGAGACGCCAAGAGCGCACTGAAAACCCAGATGCCGAAGAAGAAGACTTCTCACCAGATGAGGACTTCGCTGCTAACGAGGAATTCTCTCTTCAAGCATTCTCGGCCAAGGTCCAATGGCTATATGCGCGAGCCACGAGTCTAAGGGAGCAGAAGAGTATTCTCCGAAGACAAATTAAGCAGCAGCGCGAACTCAACAACAAGTCCGATGCCTCGAAAGACAGCGAAATTACGGAAGGTAGGAAACGTATTGCGCAGCTTACGGAAGAGCGCAACCACACGGAGAAGATGTTTAGGGAAGCAGACATCGAGGCTTCGAATGCTCGGGAGGAGCTTACAGTTGTGATGGAGCGTCTAGATAGTGCCAGGCGGGAGTCGATCCTCCGGGAACAGCAACGGGGTAATGGTGACTCTACAGCGCTAAAGGCAGAAAGAGAAGCGAGGAGAGAGGCAGAAGAAAATATGCTATCGGAGCTACGGCAAAAGCAAGACGAGATTGCCCGGTTGCAAGAGGAGCTCGAGGAAGCGAATGACGATCTAGGCATTGCCAGAGCTGAGCTGAACAGCAGAGCCGAAGAGATGGAAACAAAGATCAAGTCCTTGGAGGAACAGCTAGTAGCAGCTATGGCTGCCAAAACTGCAGCAGAAGCCAAGGAATCCTCGCTTCTCGCCGAAATGGAAGAGAAGTTCAAACTCGCTGATCAAGCCGAAACCGAAATGCGCCGCGTCGAAGGCGAGCTTGTCCGCCTCCAAACTGAACTCACCATCTCCCGTGCCGAGCTGGACGGCGCCTACGGCACCAGAGCACAACGCGCCGCTGAAGTGGCAGCCAACCCAGCCATCCAAAAGGAGCTCGACGATATGGCTAAAAGCAACGCCTCACTGCTCGAGGAGATTAACACACTGCGCACCCAGAAGGACGCCGCTAGTGGTGACGATCTCTGGCAGCGCGTTGGGATGCTCCAGAAGGAGCTGTCCGAAACTATCGCTGAATACGAGACTATGACAAAGCATAGTATCGAAGCTGAGAAGGAGCGGGAGCAGCTTGAGCAACTTATTGATAGTCTACGAGATAGAATCGAGAGTCTTGAGGCGCAATTGAGCGATGAGAAAGTGCGATGGCTGGGAATGAAGAGTCCTGGACCCGGCAGTGCACAGGCCGCAGCAGGGGAGAGCACCAGTACGATGGTGTTGAAGAATGAGTTTAAGAAGATGATGCGAGATACTCGGGCAGAAAACGCAAAGTTGCTAAGGGTAGGCTTAGATTCTCCGCTAACTATCAAGCTTTCGGACCGGTCATTTTGGCTAACTGATATTTCAGGCCGAACAAGAAGAACGCCGCAAGCTAGAGGCTATTATCCGGGATCTCAAGAAGCAGCAAATGCCTACCAAATCGGGCCTAAGCCAAAGTACAACGGCATAGTGATTCCCTTCATTGTCCCACATTCACGCTATTCTAAAGTTCCTTTCCGTTTCACTCCCCTTTGCTCCACCCTCCTTAAGGCGTTTGGGATGTGCGGATTGTATTTCACATTTCTAGGGGACCTGCCAAAAGCAAATAAGGCGCACTAGCATTCACATTCGTTACTAGGTTACAGATGTAGGAGTTCACTCTCCAATTTCTCTCTCCATATATACATATGCGCAGGATTATCAGGCAGTATATTGGAATCCTTTTACCTCTCTTGTTCGGCCACGGGTTGTTATAGTAGGGGCTGTTATCTTTGGAGTTGTAGGAGATACCAAAAATGCTATATTCAGTTGTCGTGACTAAAGCAGGTGCTAGCCCATCCCTTTATCATATACCCAGAGAATATCCTAAGACTCGTAGCCACAATGTTTCTTCATGTCGCAATTCACAAACAACAATGAGCGTATGAGAGGAATGAGGGCCCTATCTGACTGCATTCACTTGGTAGTTGTGACCAATTTGATAGGTTAAGGTCCAAAGAAAAGCACTTTATGGAATATTGGGCTTGCTGTTCATTTGTCGTGCCGTCTGTTACAGAATAGAAGGAGCTGAGAAATCTCAACTTATCGGTTTTATTTTAAAGTTAGTTAGACCACACTACAGTTCTTTTTATGCACATTGAGCAACTTTACAATCGCCGGCCACAGCGGCGCACATTATCACACATCATCCCTCAAAACAAGGCGCCGTCTGGTGCTGCTACCTTACGCATGCAAATGAAGCAAGACAGGGGACGATGAAAACTCGAGGTATTGTAGACTCCTTGACAAGACGGGAAAACCCCGAAAACCATTGTATGCTTAAAGAAACATGAAATGCCTCTCACCCTTTTTCGTAACTTAATGCTGCTGAAACTCCGGAACCCCGGGGGATGAAGCTCAGTCCATGCCGCTCGAGTTGCACACATTATCATCCACAGTCGTGATTAGAATCGTTGTAAAGGTGCTGTGAGCCATCAAAAACGCACTTCCCTCCCTCTAGTATATTTACCCTTTCCATTAGTCAGCGTCAAATGACAATAGTTTTGGGATCTCTTTTTCCAGGACACCGCTGAGAGTTGCCCGGTTAGTGGTATGGCGCAAAACAGACGAGAACCGACTACGCGCTGCTGACCTCCACAATCATTGGGCAACGGCCGTGGGCTCGTCCAGTCCATCGGGATCGAGTGTCTCATGACCATGCGCATCCACTACTATCCTTCTACCGCGCTCCTCTTCTGGTACGCCATCTCGGGCTGCACCAAAGTCCAGGACCTGTACGAGGCGGTTAGATTTACGTAAGTATAACAATAGTAACAATGGTGCTTACCTCGATATATGTGTATTCACTCCTCTGCACGGCTGCCACACATCTTCGGTCATTGAACTTAACCTGCCAAACGCCACTGAGATCTACCAGAAGATCCTTGACAAACTCGCCGGTTTGAACGTTCCACATTTTTAGCGTTCGATCCGACCCGGAAATGACCTTGTGTGCGTCGTGCTGAAAGCAGGTGATAGCTGCTGTATGAGCGCTCAATATACTCCTACACTGTCCGTTCTCGGGATTCCAGATCCTAAGTGTCGAATCTGCTGCCGCTGAGACTAAACGGTCATGGCTGAGATCTAAAAGGCCGACAAGAGAAGTATGTCCCTCTAGGGTGAATAGGGCAGCCCCAGTCTCCAGCGACCATACTTTTACAAGGTTATCCATCGAACCACTAATACACCTATTGCGTTTGTGATCGAGAACAACGCTGTAAACCTTCTGTGTATGTCCCTGTAAACGGTGCACTGTCTCGCCAGTTGATATCCTCCAGACCCTTACGGTACAATCATAACTACCACTGACAAGTGTATCTGCGTGTGCTGCTATTGCTCGTACAGAATGGTGGTGACCACTAAGCGTGCGAACGAAGTATGGACACTCTGCATCATTCAAGGGGGGTCCGGTCTGGTAGAATGGCCTATCTCCTGGCTGTGGCAGCTTCCAGACTCGAAGATTGGAGTCGCGAGATCCCGTAATTATGAGTGGTTGTCTTGGCATCATCTTCGACTTGCCATCACCCGTTTTACCGACTTCAACTGGCATTAAGATCTGCAGGCACCTAACTGTCGATGTGTGGCCCTGGAAAACTTGAGTGCAAACGCCCTTTTCGATATCCCAAACTCTCACAGAGCGATCTGTCGAACCTGACACAAGAGTATTGCCCTCATATTGCAACGCCCATACACCCCCTTCGTGCCCCTCAAGTTGATTCCTAAGAGCACCGGTCTTCGTATCATAGACACAAATATTAGTATCGTCACTTCCAGTCAAAATCTTATCAGTATCGAACTGTAGGCAGGTAACAACATGTCTCTGATGCGCCCTGAAGGCGATATGCTTTGGCTTGACGTCAGGATCCATCCAGCCTTTCCGGATAAGGTGGTGTCTTCGGTAGATTGACTTGTATAAGTGAAGGCCTTTCAGGGTGGGTAGACCGATGGTAGGATTAGGTACAGCCCTAGCAGCAGCAGTCGCGGCAGCGTATGGTCCCTCTACCTTTGTCAGTCCTTCCATCAACCCATTGAGTTCATCGTTATCTGGTGTCGCTCTGGTAACTTCTTTTCTCTTTTGGAGCTTTCTGGCACTGAATTTTGCGGCAGCTTTTCTTTTTGGTCGTCCCCCGCTTTGTGAGTTGTCAAGTGCAACGACGGCTCTGCTGGGAGAATCTAGAATGATCGCCTCGTAATCGGGTCTTGGCACCGATGTCACGCTTATATCCAGCTCGTAACTCCCAGAACCATACGGATCCTGCCATCCCCAGCCTTCCCTGACCGCCCTCTGCAACTCCCCTTCAGGAAGAACATAGCCATCTCTCTCAAAGAGACTCTTCCATGTCCGCTCGTCAGTGTTAATAATATTTCTCCACTTCCGGGAAACCTGCGCTGCTCTACACAGGCTCTTCAGATCAAGGTATTTGAGGATGTTAAGACTAAGTTCTATCGGAAGGAGTGAGAGGAAATCGCAGTTGAGGGCTGGGTTGACAGTTTCAGCGATAAACTGAAGGGTCTTCTTGGAGCATCGACGAAGGAACTGGTACATGAGGTATGTCTGCATTTCCGCAGGCATGGAATCGAATGAATCGATCATCGCAGCCATGTCCATCAAACTCGGAGTAGGTAGTTGCTGGTTCGAGAAATCTACTTCGACTGGTTTCCGAATTGCCAGCTTTCTGCCTCGATGGAGAGAAGGCGATGCGGAGCCCCTAATTGTAGTATCATCGCTGCTAGTCTCCGGGTCATTAGGTGGTGGTAGCTCGAAACTGGATTCAATATCTTCGTTGTCTTCCATTGTCGTGAAATAATCTGCATGGTTTCCATGATTGAGAGCTGCCGCCGCAGTTACGGGGGATAAACTTGGACTAGGTAAACTGCCTTCTTGTATGCCGAGGAGGTTCAGAGACAATGGAGGTGGTGGCCCGGCTAAGCTAGAAGCTCCTTCCATGGTAGGTGGAATAAGACTCGGATCCCGTTCCGTGACCGGAGGTGTTACCGCATTATTCCCTCCTTCAAGCGCCGCATGACCATCTTCCTTTTTTAGCCCGGAGTCAGCAACCTCCATATCCACGTCCTCGTCCTTTATACCCACGTCCTCAACTTTCGGAAACGCAGTGCCCTTGTTCGGTCCTAGCTGGGGACTTAAAGTAAGTGGCGTTCCCTGTTGTTGGAGAGCGGGAGAAAGTTGGGTCTCTGCTTCCTCATGGTTCGAAACCCGTTGCTGTCTCGTAGTGCGTCGAAGTTCCGGAATACTTCCGCCTGTATTGGGAGTTGCAGGTGTAGTTCTTCGTAAACTTCGAGTCCGGCGAAGAGGTGTCTGTCCAGCGTTCATACCAGTATTGATGACAACAAACGGACGTTTCCCACTGGGCTGTATTCGCTTGCCGTTCCGTCGCTGTTCTGTTACTACACGCTCGGCCGCCTCAGAGATCGAAACAGGAGAAGTATTCTGGTTCCTTGGATTTGGTGAAGGATTAGAATAGACATCTGATACGTGACGGGATGGCGCTCTAAATCTTGTTAGGCCGGGCTTCGGCGTTTCAAATCGTGGTTCTGTTTTGACGATGGACTGTAGAACACCATTAGAGGCTCGAAGGGCATTATTCTGTTCTTCAAACTGTGATAGGAGTGAATGTTAGTAAAGCCCCCACCAATTTGACTTGAAAGCGACATCCATTTGAAGATACTGGACTAATTGTAGTAAAAGCCGGGCGTGAAAGGCAACGAAAGTATGCAGGAAGTAGAACCGGCTAACCTCTTGCAAAGATTTGGATGCATCCTCAGCCTCACGGAAGTACGTGGGCTTTCCCTCATGGTCGAAGCAGAATCTCTTGATCGATAGAGGTGTTGGTGAGGCAGCTAAAGGATAAAGCTTTGGATCCAGTTCACTTAAGTTACGAGGAGCCTTCATTAGTAGAGGCGGAAAAGACGTTGTAGTGGTCGTTGTGGTCGTAACAACAGTAGTTTGTGTAGCAGGTGCATATGAAAACTGTCCAAGGGTAGTGTAAGCTGGCAAAGTCTCAATCTTGTGTTGTACCTGAGCAATCTGCTGCCCGGGAAGAGACGTAATCTTAGTTAATGGAGCCATGGGTGAAGCTGAGGCTGAGGACGCGATAGAAGTGAAGCCCGAGAAGTCGGAGTCCGCGGTAGCGGTACCAAAGGCCCGCTTCCGCATAGTCGGACGTTTTGGTGGATCCATTTTGGCGTTGTGGCGTTGAATGATGTTGAACGCGGTTTGACACGAAAGTCTCCGCGCGTGGCGAGTCACTTAAGTCGGAGTCCAAGCCGTGCAAATATTTTCCGTGTTAGAGAATATGAAGTTCTCAGGGATCCATGGAAAGTGAATCGTAGTAGTCTTCTAGAGCGTGATTTCCGTGTGGCTTGTGTTGCAAGGCGTGTATCCAGTGGTGTCGCAGTGTGGCTTCACTGGGTCATTCGGCGGAAGCAAAAAGGATGACTGGAGTTGACGGTCACGAACGGCACGAACGTCGAGAGATAAGCGTCAAGTGTAGTCTCCCGGGCTGGCAACACTGAAGAAGCCCGAAGAGAAAGCACAAAAAAACGGAGAGGAGTAGGCGGGGAGGAAGTTGTCTTGTTAGTCGTTGAGGCGTTGCCAGTGCGGAGGGAGTAGGGCAGGAGTAGTGCGGCGACAGATGCTACCTGCTTTGGCGAACATTCCAAGGGCTGGATTCACCGAAAAGAGGAGGGGCTGCGGCAGCGCTGGCAAATGTTCCTTCTCGGTACAAATGCCTGTCTCACTGACGCTAGAATGACCACTAAATTGACCATAGTTGGGAGCTTAAATAGTCGCGGTCTTAC
The DNA here is from genome assembly GCA_022345685.2 of Nothomitra cinnamomea. Classification (NCBI taxonomy): domain Eukaryota; kingdom Fungi; phylum Ascomycota; class Geoglossomycetes; genus Nothomitra; species Nothomitra cinnamomea. The sequence goes on along the minus strand of JAJDMX020000012.1, from coordinate 91,691 downwards.
TCAGTACTTTACGCCATCTACTTCTTACCAGCAGTACGGAGTATCTTCGCTCTCCTTCGCATTCAAGCTTCTCTCCGACTAGAGGATCTGAGAGCGACGACCTTGGTTTTTTCCGCACTGAAACAGGCTGCATACCACAGGTCTATCATGCTCTATTTATCTACCTTGTGCGCTACAGTCAATTTTCAATTTCGTCGTCATAACTAGTCCTCAGTGTTTGCGCGCCAGTTCAGCAGATTGTGCCTTTTCGCCCCCCATTTAGGCGGGCGACGTATAGGAAGAGAGATCTTAATGCAGAATATCGCCTCCGTGTTTTCTCGCGTACCTTCAGATATATCTCCCCCAGCCTCTTAGTTCTCTTAGTTAATTTAAAATGCGGACGCCCGGGCAAAAAAGCAAACGCAGACATTCTGCGACACCAAACCAGAGGGGAATATTTGCAGTTCCGCGTTTAAGAAGCGATGCATTCTACACAAGTGGGGCGAGCTTTTTATGGAACACGCTCGTCGTTCTGATAGAAGCTTGAGGATAAAAGTTGGAGAGCATTTCCGACTCTTGACAGACGTCGCCAGTTATTTCGAATTCAATATTTCCTCACAATATACCTCGTACTCACATGATTGTTTTGGAGCGTCGATGCTCACGACATGAGACCTAATTGTAACTTTCGAATTTATTTTTCCGACGGCTGTTCTTATCCGTATCGAGGTCACGAACACTGCGGCACTCTGTGAACATATACATATATTACACCTACCCATTTAGGGGTCCTCTGTAAACACAACGTTTCTACGATTGTACGTGTACGGCAGCATTTCGAGACCAGTACATCCTATGGCAGCTGTGCTTGCAGGACAAGCCGTATGGTTGCCTAGCCAAGTAGACGGAAACTTTGGAACTGCTACTGTAGGCTTAAAACGACTTCAATGAAAGCAACTCTGCGGTTTCTATTCCGTTCTCATAGCTTGGGTATAAACACTGGTGTGTTTCGCTTCCACTCCTGGTAATCCTTTCGGTCCCCATATCTCTTGTCGTACTTCTTTTCGCTCAGCGGAACTCCAGAAACCTGTAATTTCCAACCGTGAGAAAGGCTTCCTTCAAACGAAGACGGGACAGCGGACCTTTAGCAACAAAAATAGCACGAATGCCGGGCTTACTCCAGCAATTCCCAATGCTAACATCTTTCCCAGGGCTCCAGATCCCCCCAGCCCTAATCCTACCAGCCCGGTGTTACTGACTAGCACACCGCCTGCCGCTACGCTAATACCTGTCCACAGTGTAGTCTCTCCAAAGTAGTTTGGATGCCGACTCTTACTCCACAGCCCACGAGTAAGGAAGTCCTCTGAATGCTTCTTGTTGCGTTTTTCTTCTAACCACTTGTTCTTCTGCCTATCAGCAATGACCTCAAATAAGAAGCCGCTCATCCAGAGTGCTAACCCCGCGGCGTCAGTGAGTGTAAACTTGGAAAAGCTAGAAAATGCTGTTGCCGGTAGTGAATTGACTGCCAAAACGGGCATAAGACATAAAGAGACCCATGTGGCCTGGGCCATCCATGCAACAAGGAATGACGCTGGCTTCTTCTTGATCTCGTTGAAGCGTGAGTCCGAGCCTTGCCTTAGGATACGTTGGAATAGGTGTGTTCCCACTTCAGGATAGTGTTAGAGATGTACGGCGGAATTACGCCTTTATACCGCAGCGGATACTTACGTCTCGCCGCCCACACAGCGACCGCAAAACTCAGAAATATCTGTCGCCAATTGTAACTAGCGGGCCGGGCCTTACCGCCTGCCATTGAGGCAATAGAGCCCAGCCGTTCCGGCTTAACCGCCCCGCTGACGATGGCGGCCTGGCGAGCACGGAGTGTAGGAAGATAAAGACTCAGTCCCGTGCAAGCGAGATAAGTGATAGAGCCGGAGAGATCGTAGTATCTCTCAGTCTGCGCGTAAATGGCTGGCACTGCAAAGGCAGCTTGGATACCGTATGCTAAAGCCACGGATGGAACTAGAGTCCGTAGTAGTGGGGAACGGTAGTTTGTGAGATGAAGGATATCTCTGAGGAGAGTCATGCTGGAATATGAACCTATAGGAGTTTGTGGAGGTTGAGAACGGAGGTAACGAGGAAGAGAAATCAACTCGGTAGCTTTGATGTACACAATGATATAGCATGGTTATCATTATGCATGACGACATCATGTGCCGAATGCGGTACTCTGTGTTGCCCAACACGCGTCGGATGTCGGGTTGACAGCTCGGGACCGTAAACTGATGTATGTATCCACCGGAGCATTTCATTACTTCAAATTGATATATGAAATGTTAGTTATCCAAACCCAAACTTCAAAAACAATTATCACGGTTGAAACTACCAAGAAAAGCTGACTGATCGTCTGTGCATAAAATTTATTGCGCTAAACCTGCAGGGACAGGGCTCCTTCTAATGCAGCGGGATGGCTAGGCCAGAATTAGCCTGCAGCTGCGCCTCGGTGCCTAGCCGGTCCTGTAACCTTCTAGATCAAGGTACGATGTCGCATGGCTGGGTCTGGCGGAGCAGTGCAGAGGCAGAGCATCGCGTGCTGCGCGATAAATGGCCGGAGTCATCAGCAGACGCGAAATTCCTTACTGTGGAAGCGGGTGAGTATCGAGTATCTGCTTTCCCGTAGTCCGAGATACAATCCACATTAAAGTCTGTTTCTGTGCTCGTTCCTATCGAAGGCTCTCGCACTTGGCCTCCAGTCACAGTGTTAACGTAGTGCGACTCACTTCAACTTCTTGTATAAATTTGCATTGCATCTAGCTACATATATCTTGACAACTTGCGCAACAAGGATACCATACTTTCTTGCTTGCTCTTTGGAACTAATACGGTTGTTTGGTCTTGCATATTTCACACTCGCAGTAGCAAGGGCTTTGCTTGCCCAAGCTCTCAATCATGGTATTTAGAATCTCTACACACTTAGGGTGACCCAGACAGCTAACAGATTGTGCTGCTAGTCTTTCAGGCATATTGTTCTGGGTCTGTTTCTTACGATCTTTTGTACCTGTTTGGATCAGGTGTTGGCCCAATTTCCTCCTCCTGATACGAACTTGACCACGATCAAGTCTCCAATTGACTCCAACATCTCAATCACCTATAAGTCGCCAGATCCAGGGACATGTACAACTACTTTTACTACGCAGAAGCAATATACTGGATATGTCAATCTGCCGCCTTTCACCTTAGCACCAATTCAACAGAACTACTCCATCAACACGTTCTTTTGGTTTGTCGAGGCGCGAGAGAACCCGGAGACAGCACCACTTACTATCTGGTTCAATGGCGGACCAGGAAGCAGTAGTATGATTGGCATGTTTCGGGAAAGTGGCCCTTGTGAGGTTGTCGAGGTGGCAAAGGGGCAATTGGGAACAAAGGCAAGAGAGTGGGGGTGGGATAGGGGTAGCAATATCATGTTTGTTGATCAAGTGAGTATATGAAGCCCCAGTAGATAAAGGAAAACTGAAGCGAGGTATAAATTGCGACTGCTAATAAGTTTTCTACAGCCTAATAAAGTGGGATTCTCTTACGACTCTCTTGTAAACGGCTCGGTGGATCTTTTCGGGTTTTCCACGGGCGTGATTGTCCCTCCTACGGATGCGCCGCTAGGTCGGCCTGCCTATACATTTCTCAATGGCACCTTCGACTCCCTCAATGACAGAACAACTACAAATACAACCGAAATATCCGCACGCGCCATATGGCATATGTTGCAAGGATTTCTAAGTGTCTTCCCGCAATACAATCCAGGAGTTCAACCGGGTTCCAACGAGACAGGCCCTGTGGGAGTAAATCTTTTCGCAGAGAGCTACGGCGGACACTACGGGCCAGCGTTTGCAAGCTTCTGGGATGAGCAAAATGAGCGTCGGAATAATGGATCCTTGCCACAGGCCAGCACACTGGAGGTTAAGCTCCGATCTCTTGGGATAATTAACGGTTGTGTGGACGACTTAATACAAAACCCTTCGTACCCGACCTTTGCAAGTCAAAATACCTACGGTATACATTTACTCAGTGCCTCTGAAGCAGCGCAGGCCGTAGGCGATTTTCTTTCGACCGGCGGATGCAAAGATCTGATCGCAAAATGCAGAACAGCTGCGGCGACACTGGATATTCCAGACAATGGGGATGTCCCGTCGGTCAATTCTATCTGTAGTGAGGCAGTATATAGCTGCAACAATATTATGCAGGAATCATATGCCTCTGCCGGGAGAAGCTTTTACGACATCGCTCACCTGGACCCGGACCCATTTCCACCTTCATTTTATCTTGAATACCTCAATAGCGGCGACGTTATGAAGTCCATAGGGGCCCCTGTAAATTATACTGAGAGTAACGACGCGGTCCTGAATTTGTTCTATTCCTCCGGCGATAGCGAGCGCGCTGCCTCGGTCCCAGATCTTACATATCTGCTTACTCACGGAGTTCGTGTTGCTTTGATCTACGGAGACCGGGACTACATCTGCAACTGGTTCGGTGGAGAGCAAATATCTTTTGCCATTGCTGGCAGCGCTGGTAGTCAATATAGTCCATTCTACAGCGCTGGATACGCAGACATCCGTGTCAACGACTCCTATATCGGTGGTCAGGTTCGTCAGTACGGTAATCTAAGCTTCTCCCGCGTCTACCAGTCCGGCCACCTCGTTCCAGCCTATCAACCAGAAACGGCCTTTACTATTTTTACACGGGTCATACTAGGGACAGACGTATCCACGGGTAAAGATGTCGACCTATCCTCCTTCAGCACGACTGGTCCTGCAAACTCAACACACACGGACAAAGCCCCCGATAGCCCTTCGCCAACATGCTTTATTAGGGCTATTCCATCGACATGTACAAATGCACAGCAGCAAAAGATCCTGGGTAATCAGGGAGTGGTGATTAATGGTGTGTGGTATAATCAGGAGAGTGACTGGCACGGACCGAACGGTGGATCTTCAAGTGGAGGAACTCCAACTGCATCTGCTACACCCAAGAAGGACGATGCAATAAAGAGCACAATACCACCTGTGAAGATGATGCAGATTCCTCTGGGGGTAACCATAGCCATTGGGCTTCTACTGTAGTGTTGGGTTTTGAAACATTTTGCTACGTACTAGGTTAAAAGAGCTATTGCGGGTTTGGCCGGTCGGATGAAAGAGACGTGCATGCATTTGTTCCCGGGTTTACGGGGGCGTGGATATGCTTGTTTTCGGATACCCCCATGGGTGCCCCGGATATATCTTCTGCGCAACCGGTTTTGTGGGAGACTAGGGAAGCAGATAAAATGGGCCAGGCGCGGTCTCGGAATGCGGTTAATGAAGAAAGGTAAATCACGATTCAAAAATGTGCAATGCCTTTAGTTCCATCTCACCGGATACTAAAATGTAAATAAACTAACAATGGGGTTTAACTTCATATTGCCATGAGTTGGATGAGTTTCTAGCGAGGGTCTAGTGAGGTCATACAATCATAGCAATGCCTGACCGGCAATAGCAATAGACAAGTTTTGTGAACTATTTAAAATTGAAAAAGCAGCTAGAGCAGAACATGTGTCATGTTCGCGTGAGCAATATTTGAATAAAAATAGTCCTCTGGATGGCCCACATTTAGATCTAAAGCTCGTGATCATCCGCCGCTCCGTACTGTAACCAAAACAGCTCCTTTCGTATGAAGTTATCCGAAGTCGGGCCAGTCTTCTTTGTCCATCGTTCATGTACACGGGCGGGTAAAGGCTCTTCATACTGCGGGCACGTTGCAGTTGCAAAGGTTGAGAGCAAGCACCTAAGGTTTATTACCGACAAGTTAGTTAGCCAACCCTCACCAATTACGGATGCACAAACAACCGAACTAGGTGTGCCTTTTGTCAGATATAAGCCCGGTCAAGGGCTGGTCTCATCAACGCCAGATGGCTATGTCGACCGTCGTGAGATGTTTTAAAAAACAGAAATCATCACTGCAAGGACAAGGATTCAGGAGCCTAGTAAGTGAACTAAAACAGCTGGCTTACCTGAGCATGGTCGTTTTAACATTGGTGATGTGTGCTGTACGTGCCTATATATACAGCCCACACCCTTTAGGACGTCAGCCTAAGTTGCCGCAAGAAGAGCAAGGACAACACGATGTGCTTGCGTGCGAGGGGGATCAGTACAGTAATCCGTTCTCGTCTTTGCTATCCGAAGGATAGCTTAGACATATGCTTGTCATTGTAGTTTTGTGTTCATCATTTGGTTGTATGGATGTGAGATAATTTTGAAAAAGCTCTTACTATTGGTCGACTCTGGAGACTTGCAAACTCCAAGTGTCGGCATTGAACTCCTATACTTCGTGTAATATACTGGCGAGAGTATAGAGCAGCTAAGAGAAGACATCTTGATCGCTCAACTTGTCATACTCGTGACGGCCTCGGGACGGCTTTGGAGCAGGCGAAGCTTGCTATAATCTAATTTAAGGGTCTATTAGACGATACTCCACATATTTGATAACAGAACAAGACAGTTGTGGCAGTATACTTCAGAAAAGGCATGAATGGTTAAAGAAATTGTGTCGTCATCGCCATAGCAAATCAGACTCGTCATCTGTTTTCATCATCAAGTAGGGTCATGTCTAGGTTAAACGAATGTATTGGCTTACCTAGTCGACTACAGATAATGCCCATAGAGTGAAAGACCACCCAACGCTTAGAGATGATTGAGTACGGAAACCGGTGTTTTGAGCTCGCTATGAAGATGCAGTCAGTAAATAAATCTTCAGATTCTGATACCTAGGATCATAAAGCATCGAAAAGAAAGCGAATCAGTGGGTGAGGTTTTCTAGGCCTGCCACAAAAAGGCATATCCGTCATAACAGCATTGATTTATCGAACACTGTCGGCGCCCAGTGCCATTCATCATTTTACGAGTGATGAGAGACGCAGAAGGTGGGAAATCAAAAGCGAAGGCTTTACCTTTTAGTTTTTAAGTGCAGGAAACAAGATCTGTACGGACATCCCATCTCGTGGTCCGCATCTCTACCACAAAGCAAACGCGATGATTCACTCTTCCACTAAGATAAGTTATGCAGACATAGTATTAGATCACATGCCTGAGCATGATGACATTGCTGTGCTACAGATTTTAATTCTTGGATGGCATTTGCTGGAACGTATGAAATGAGGCGAGTAAGTCTAACCAAACAAGTAAGCATCTAATCAATCCTTTCGTAAATGAAACAAGCTTCAATGTGCCGATATAGGGTGGTTGCTCAGTCAAGCCTTTTAATATCCACATCAACCCGTAAGGGTCTCAGCCGGTAATTCCATGCGTATAAGTTGTATCAAAATGATCATCATCGCAACGAAGTGGATTATGTGTGTGTAAACGAAGACGAAAGGAGAATCGAAGCTTACCATGGTTTGATTGACGTCGAGCACTTTGAGCGAAACGCGAGAGATCGCGTGGCCATCTAGTAGGCGTACGGTAAGTCTGTGTATATCAACAGCAATCGAAGTAAGAGACATTGTTAAGTTGTTGTTGGTCAGACTGACGTGTGCATATACAGTTTCATGCCTCCGAAAAGGTCAAAGACTCTAGTTTTGCGGTTTAAACAAATCATCAGGAAGTAGGAAGGGATATGATCGAACATGTGATGAGAGAATTTTACCTTCTAGGCGGCCGATGGCCCAACCCACTCGATTCAATTGCTTCGTCTAGTGGTGGTAATTGTGATTTTGGGGATGTGAAGCTTGGGGCTGTGCGGGAGAGAAGTCGGAGCTGCTAAGAAATTTCTCAGGGAAGTCTTTACCGATTTGTGCGGTGGAAAGCCTACACGGACACGTGATTTTCAGCCTCTATCAACATTCGCTATCCACACTCCGTAGACCAAACACAAAAATATCTGTTTGATACGGTATTTCCAGCTTGCCTTGCAGTCAATAATTCCTCCAATACAGTTGTCAGCGCTTCCTAATCGTGGCTTTGTTCCCGGCTGATATCCCGGAGGAAACCGGACAGGAACGGTTTGACCCGGATCAAGCCAAGCTAAAGTATGCCGCATCAGACACTGGCGAGGGGCCCGGAACAGGCCCCGCATAGACCAAACATCCATCACCGGTTACAGTATCGTCACGAGGGAAGAAGCTGTTGGGAGCTGGCTATTGGTGGCAATCAGCGGCGATGACGGTAGTCGGGCTCGGAGTGGAATAGCCGCGGGTGAAGGGCAACCGTCATAAAGCTTCTGGAGTTTGCTTATATTTGCGCTGAAGGGTCCCTATTGCCGAACTTACGGTCAGGTTCTTTATAACGTAGACCGGTCCCCGGTCCCAGGGATCTTCACTTTTCATACTTTTGTCAAAGATCTACTGTCAAATATTATATATACAATCCAATTGTCTCAAGCCTACTTCCATACTCTATACTTCAGTTGACTCCTATAAACATCTTTAGCCATGGCTAGCAACGGCAACGGCAATGGCATGTCTCCGGCGTCAGCCGAGAAAGTCAACACCGACATTGTAACTCTCACGAGATTCCTAACAGAAGAGCAAACAAAGCATGCCGAAGCTACAGGAGACTTTACGTGAGTGTCCCCGGGTTCAAATTATATATTTTCGAGCTTTTCTGACAATCCACCTGCCAGACTTCTCATGCACGCTCTGCAATTCTCCTTTAAGAGCATTGCCTACTACATCCGAAGAGCTACCCTGATCAACGTATGTACCGACTTTATGTTAGAGGATGTGTGTATTGTACAAGCTAACACTCCACCCAGCTCACCGGCCTAGCTGGCTCCTCCAACATAACCGGTGACGACCAGAAAAAACTCGACGTAATCGGCAACGATGTGTTCGTAAGCTGCATGCGAACCTCCGGGAAAGTCCGAGTCCTCGTCTCTGAAGAAGAGGAAGAAGCCATTGTCTTCAACGAACACCCGCACGCCCGTTATGCAGTGGCATGTGACCCAATCGATGGAAGCTCCAATCTCGACGCCGGTGTCTCTGTGGGAACCATTTTCGGCATCTACAAGCTTGCCCAAGGGGCGACGGGGACGAACAAGGACCTCCTTCTTCCTGGCAGCGAGCTTGTTGCGGCTGGGTTCACTATGTACGGTGCATCTGCGCAATTAGTGCTCACAATGAAGGGTGGTGATGTTAACGGGTTTACCCTTGACAACGCGCTCGGAGAGTTCATCCTGACGCATCCAGAAATGAAATGCCCTAGAAAACGAGCGATCTACTCTGTAAATGAGGGGAATTCACTGTACTGGGAGGAGCCGGTGAAGGAGTACTTCAACTCCCTCAAGTTCCCCACGGAGAAGGGTGGGAAGCCGTATTCGGCTCGTTATATTGGTAGTATGGTTGCAGACGCATATCGTACCTTGTTGTATGGAGGCATCTTTGCGTACCCGGCGGATAGGAAGAGTCCTAAGGGGAAGTTGCGGATCTTGTATGAGTGTGCGCCCATGGCGATGGTTATGGAGAATGGTGAGTCTTTTTCCCACGTTGAGTGGAGGGTTTGAAGCTGTGCTGATAGTTTTGTTAGCTGGTGGACAAGCAGTTACCAGCAACATGGTTCGAATGCTCGACGTCGTGCCAGAGCATATCCACGACAGATCCGGAATCTTCATGGGCAGTTATGACGAGGTGCAGAAGGTTATTGACATCTGCAAGAAATACGCGAAGTGAGAAAGTGTCAAGATATGAATAATCACATTCGCTGGAGCTTCTTGGCTAATCCTTTTCCTACATGTCATTTTGTGCTGACTGCACCTGCATTTCTGTGATGGCGCTGAGATTGAGTTCTGTTTCAAATCATGTATATAACGAAAGTAAGACAATTGGTGCTATGAAATGGGTTTTGCCTGCAGTGAAGCAGACGTGGAGAGCGCAGGTCTATTCTTTCCATAGATAGACTTCGGAATAGCAATAACGCGATGATCCGCCGTCAGCGTGGACCACCTGTTGTTCAGGCGCTTTTCTTCAAATGTCATATCTCACCATTCGTTGCTCTATAAAAGTACAATTCCGCAGACACGAGCGGGAAAAGCGCCCGTCTGTTTTATGTAATGATTCCTAACTTCCCGCCTCCTGTGGCCCTGCCGGTCACAAACGCCATGTGACAATGAAAACGATATCCACAGATAGAGAGATGGAAAAGACCTAAGACCCACGAGTTCTCCTGGTTCTCTTCGGTCGTGGTTCTTCTTCGACGTCGTCGGTGTCCTCAACCTCCACCGCCTTTTTCTTCGGAGCTTTCTTGGTCTTCGTTTGCTTCATCTTCCCGGCAGCCCTCCCGAAAGCTTCTTCTGGTGGATGAACGTCCATCTCAGCCGCAGCACGCTTCCCCTTCTTCGCCTTTGGCTCTTTCTCAATATTCGTATACTTCTCCTCCAATCGATCCAAGAAGTTTGCGGCCCTCTCTTTCTGCCGGCCCGCAATCAACGCTGCCAACGCCGCTTCATCTCCACCCTTCTTCTTTCCCTTCTTACTCTTGCCCTTCCCATCACCGTTCGCAACAGACTCCTCCCCGAATAACTGGTCCTCAAGACCCATCTCTCTTGCTGCTTCCCTCGCCTCCTCTTCCTCCCTCTTTGCTGCCTGAACCCGCCGTTTCCGACTAGCCTTCGACTCCTTCGTGTACGCTTTATATGCCTTAACCTCCTTATCCTTAATTGCCTGGTCAATGATTCCCCTAAACCTCTCCTCATCTTCAACAACATCACTTAACACAACCGTCTCGAAAATCTTCCCCATATCCCCTTCATACTTCTCATACCGCTCCAGCAAATCCTTTTTCTCTTCTTCAGACCCTTTGTATTCGGCGCGAATCTTGGCGATAGCTTCGACAGTTATAATGTCTTTGTACTGAGTTCGGTAGAAGTCGCTCCAGCTGAAGTCGTCGTTGGAGAGGGATTCTTCGGTGCGGCCGGTGGTATCGTAGCGTTTCCGGCGAACGGGGTCGGAGAGGATGGCATAGGCGAAGGCTATTTCTTGGAATTTAGTATGCGCAGTGTCTCTCTCAGACTCGGCGACTTTATCTATTAGAGGTTTGATCAGTTAGTGCAAGGCCGTAAATGTGGAAAGGTGGGACTAAGGTGAGAAGGTGGGGATCGGGTCTACAGCGAGAAATGAGGACTTACCAGGATGATTCTTGAGCGCTAGCTTTCTGTAAGCAGACTTGATCTCATCTGCTGTAGCGGTCTTCTCCACACCCAGAGTCTCATAAGGATCGATAGATGTAGGAAGCTCGTCCATAATGTCTTCACTCTGCGGGGAAGACATGACTGCAGTCGAAGCGAGTGTGCACCCAGGAGTGAGAAGTACTTGAGTGAAAGCGAGTGAGCAGATGTGTTCAGAGAGCGTTAATGTGAGTTTTGAGAAGTAAAGTGAGTGATATTGAAGTTGCAGAAGAAAAGTTGGGCAGACGCGTTTTACCGTGAAACCAACGACGCGGAATTTTACCGTGAGCTGGTCACTTTAGTACGGTGCGGCCAAGAGACCAACAACGCAGTACCAGATCGTTTACGCAGTCGTGAAAGCCTTCACGATATTATGTAGGACTCTAGTAACTTGTTAAATACGGGCAAAATATAACTAATATACTGTTCCAGAATTACCCAATTAGTTTCCCTTCCACCTCCTCCTCTCCAGAAATGACTACGCTGTTAGACGCCTCTGAATACAGCACCCCGCACAGCCCCTCTTCCCAGACAGAACTCTCAGAACTCTCAGAACTCTCAGAACCCACGTCACTAGAAACCCACCTCTTCTACCTCCGTCAATGTCTCGGGCTATCCACCAAGTCTCCTCCGCTCCCAACAAACTACCGTGTCGGCGCCCTCCTCCTGGCGCCCTCCGCAGACCCAATCGCGCCTCCCAACACCCTAAGTACAGGCTACACGAACGAACTCCCCGGCAACACCCATGCCGAGCAAGTTTGCCTCTCTAAACTCCTCTCCCTCTACCCTTATCTCCCTGAGGACCAATTACACACCATTATCCCCGAAAATACGACGCTCTACACAACCCTCGAACCGTGTATCAAGAGACTAAGCGGACAGAAGAGTTGCGTGGAGAGGATCCTGAAGTGTCAGGGAAGGATAGCGACGGTTGTAGTAGGAGCGAGGGAACCGGGGGTCTTTGTGAAGGGGAATAAGGGAAGGAAGGTGTTGGAGGAAAATGGGATTAATGTGGTGGATGTGGAGGGGTTGGATGGGGAGATTTTGAAGGTAGCTATGGCGGGGCATGTGAAAGAGGTGGACCAGGAAAGGGAGAAGGGCGCTGATATTGTCTTCAAGGTATAGCGATTTACGGCAATGGAATTAGAAGTAGTTTTTAAATGAAGTTTCAATTCTTTTTCCACGATCTCTAGTTGACTGACGAAGCCACACTGACCATCCCCATATTGCGTCATTCAAGGAAAGAAAACCCCTACCCCCTATCCTGCCTTCCGCATTGTCCGCCAGATGCACGCGAAACGTAATGTTGCAGAAACCTCCCTTATCAAATCGGTGAGGACAGTTGAGTCGGCAAAATGAAAAGCTAAAATTACATGCATTTGCCTCCTCTCCCAGACATTGGATTTGGACCGGGGAGAAGAAAGCAAATGGGAAACCATCGTTAACTGTAGAATTCGTGAAATAGAGAAGCGGGTACAGAGCAACTGCCGGTCCACAGAGTAGGTTCTGTAGACACAGAGATCAAGTCGTAGCCAGCAAAGTAAGCTCATTCCACAGGCAGATCTATCGAGCGCATATCCGGCAGAGAGCAGAGCAAATCAAAACTTTTAATCGTCATCTCTTTCGTGTGGGGTGAGCCAGCCAATAAACTTCAGCGCAAAATCAAATGTCTAGCACGATAAAAGCCGACACGATAAGTTGCGCGAAGTCCAGCCGATAGGATATTGCGAGAAAACAGAGAACATCAAGGTTGGGTGAAGAGCAGATCCCCAGGAGAGTAAAGTTGAGAAAGAACCCGAGAGTGGTGAAATAAAAAGTTAAGCATTCTATTCCCCGGTCTCGGCCTCCTTCTTATCGCTCTTGTCTCCGGCATCGGCTGGTCCAGACTCACCCTTGTTCTTCACGTACTCATCATAAACATTAAGGGCCTCGTCGACTTTAGCACGTAGTGCGCTATCATCGTCGATCCTACAGTTCTCGTCAGTATTGTGACAGTTATGGTCGAATCATCGAGAAACTTACAAGTTAAACAACTCAGAATTATCCATCTCCAGCAACATTCCAGTGATCTTTCCAGCTAGAGAAGGCTGTAAAGCATGGATTTTGGGATACAGGGCCTCGCCGAGGGCCTGCTTCTGCTGTTGAGGAGGCATAGCAGCCAAACTCTGGGAATTAAGGCCAACAGCGCCCAAAGCTTCTTCGCGGCCACCGGAAACTTGCTGCTGAGGAACTTGTGGGCCCGTGACTTGTCCGCGACCGGCCTGAGCAGGGAAACCAGGCATTTGCCCAGGGCGCATCGAACCCAAATTGCCGCGACCTCCACCTTGTGCAAAGCCTGGGGCTCCCCCGCGAACGCCCTGAAGCGCAGCCATGTTCGGTGGGAGGCCTTGTATTCCTGGGATTGGCCCACCACGAGTTCCAGCAGCGCTACGACCAGAAGTAGCAGCGGCAGCGGCAGCTTGAGCTTGGGCAAGTGCTGCAGCGTAAGCCGCAGGAGCTCCGTAGCCAGCAGGACCACCTTGAGAAAGCGCACCCGGGGGAAGGCCTGGCTGACCAGGGAGACCATAAACATTGGGAGGCATCTGTTGACCAACATTCGGACCGCCGCGAGCACCAGGGATGCCCTGTCCAGCTTGCTGAGGGAATCCTCCAGGGAAGTTTCCAGGACGACCACCTGGAGCCTGAGTGCTAGGCATGACCATACCCGGTTGAGGTGGGAAAGGAACACCACGAGCAGCAGCACCAGGAGGCAAGAAGCCGGGTTGCTGACCAGGTCCGTAAAACATTGGCGCTTGCATAAACTATACATTTATTAGTAACCTTTGCTCTCACCGAGGGTTGGTTGATTGGAGAAACGTACTGGTTGAGGCATGCCGGCGGCTGCCGCAGCCTGCTGCATTCTAATTTGATTTCTAGCCTGAATGCTGGCCTCAAGCTGTTGAGAGATCATTAGCGGTCACGACAAGAGGGGGACCTTTTGCGGCTTACTTGGCTCTTCCTAACTTCTTTTCTCTGCGCAAGAGCAACATACAACGGCTTTCCATTGACCATGCGTTGATTCATCTCGGTAACAGCCTTGGTCGCTTCATCCGGATTGCTGAAGCACACAAAACCGAAACCCTTGCTCTTTCCGAGACCTTTCTGGCCTGGCTTAGTATTCTCCTTCTTGTCAGGCCCTTCTTCCCCATCCTTGTCACCATCATTCTCTTCCTTGTCTTTCTCAGCAATCTCACTGCCATCAGCAGGTGTAGAGTCGCGCATAACCTTAGCAGAAGTGATTGTTCCAAAGGGTGCAAATGTCTCACGAAGCTTCTCATCATCAATGTCGTCGTCCAGATTCTTAACGTACAGGTTGACTCCCTGATACTTAGACGCCTTCTCAACACGGGCTGCTTCGTGTTGCTTGCGTAGCTCCTCTTCACGCTCATGTTTCTTCTGAGCACGACCAACATAGAGAGTTTGTCCCTTATAATCAGTGTCGTTAAGTGCATCGACAGCTGCAGCTGCGTGCTCGTGGTTGACAAAGTTCACAAACCCAAACCCACGGTTCTTTCCATCTGGGTCACGAGCGAGAGATGCAGAGGTGATTTCGCCGTATTTTTCGAACATTTCGCGGAACTCTTCGTCAGTGGTGTCAGTTTCCACGTTCTTGACATAAACATTGGTGAAGTTCGCTTTCATCTCTTCAAATTTGCTTTGGCGATCCTTCCGCGGGATGTGGTGACCCACAAACACTTTCTTTTCGTTAAGCAACATGCCGTTGACGTGTTTTATTGCGTTGGTAGCGGCCTCAGCAGTCTCGTAATGAACAAACCCATAGCCCTTAGAATTGCCAAACTCATCCTGAGCGACCTTACAACTCAGGATATTGCCAAACGCAGCAAAAGTGTCATGCAAGGCCTTGTTGTCAATCGCCGTATCCAAGTTCTTGATGAAGACGTTGCCTTGACCAGTCTTGCGCAGAGCAGGGTCACGCTGAGACCACATGATGCGGCATGGTTTTCCTTTGATGAGAGTGTAATTGAGTTCCTCAAGAGCACGCTCGCCATCGGCAGTATTGTTGTAGTTGACATAAGCATAGCCTAAAGAACGACGAGTAACGGCGTCACGGCAGACACGAATCGAAGCGACCTGACCGATGGAGGAGAAAAGTTCAAACAGCATAGCCTCGGTCACCGAAGGGTCCAATTCGCCAACGTACAAGGAAGCGGAAGAGACTGAATGGGGTTGAGCCGCGCCACCTGGGGCAGCTGAGACAGGAGTTGGTGCATGATTGTCGGAATCGGAAGGTGTATCGGAAGGATGCACGTTGGTATTGATCGTAGTACCGTTAGTAGCTCCATCAGCACCAGATGCAGCTTTGGAGTCAATGCCAGATTTGTCCGTCGCCGCACCAGAGCTAGCTTGCTCAGAAGACATACTTAAGAGTAGAATAACTAAACGTAGAGAGTCAGATCATGCGGCTCGTAGCTCTTAGAATTATACCTAGACAAATAAGAAACAGGAGTATGGCAAAGGATGTGCCTTGGAGAAAAGTAGATCTTGCGTACAGCCAACGAAGAGCAAGTGGCAGAATAACGAAGGCGAGTTAACCTACCTAACTGTGACGAAACGTTGGTTATGCTGTGTTTGTAGAGGCTCTTAGTAAGCTGATTAGTTGAGCGCGTTAGGCAGAGCAAGTTTCGTACAGGGCGAGAGTCGATGAAAGCTTGCTGGGGTGGCCTAGAAAATGACGAAGGTCAAGATGAGACTTGAAGAAATCTTCAACTGAAGTTGCCCACGGTTGTCGGAACCAAGGTACTGATTACTGTTTTATGCGTTTTTTTGTGAGTAGTTACGAGGGTTTTCTGGAAGGGAAAGGGGCAAGAGCGAGAGGAACGGGCACGAGGTTGGTCGCGCGAGGTCCACAAGAGCAGGTGATGAAAGGCGGGTTTGTTCTGTGATGGTGTGGTGTTCTGTCTGGAGCAGAAAGGGAAATTTTGTGTTGACCGAAGCGACAAGTGAAGTTTTGCCGACAGAGGCAAGTCACGTGCATGGTCGGGGTTCAAAAGGATTCTGCACGGAGCACACTTGACTAAGCGACCACATTTGCCCCAAGATTTATGCCACCAGAATGTTCCTGCTACGCAATCAGACAAGCGCTGTGCCTAGAGGAGGTCTCTATATACATCTGTGTAATATGTGCGTATGCTCATACATGATGCAGTGTTCATGATCTGTCGATGCATTGATATCAAAATTTGAGTACGAGGCATGGAGCGCCTACGTAAGCTTTCTGACTAAAGCACATCGCACGTGAGGAACGGCCGTCGCTGTAACGTTCGAAACCGAAATCTGACTAAACCAGCGCTACTGCGAGTAGGCACGTTGCCACCTTAGCTGAAGGTCACTACGGACAATATAGGCAGTAATCTATCGCATTGTCTCAAGTCAAACATAAGTGGCAGTATAAGACCCTTCCTGCTACCAAGGCCTCAATGCGCTGTCGCGCACACCTGCGACATTTCCCCACGAGCTTTTCTGCAGATATGCGAAGCTGATTTCCGACTGAGCTCCAGCCAGTCATGCTATGTATTAATTTCGTTGTGTGATGCACCCTCGCGTTTGGGGGGTTGAGGACACCAACTATAAAATATTGTCATTGTTCCTGCGTACTTTCATGAGACTTTAATTTTTGTTTCTAGGTATGGCTACAAACGTCTTATACACACACGCTCCTTCCTTTAACCGATCCCTTCAGTATATTTAAATTCGCGACCCCACGGCTCTCGAGGATGTTTGAGCCTCGTGTGTCATAATCTAAGATTTGCATGCACCCATGAATCCTCCTCCCTAGGCGTATATACTTTAGAGGAGGAATACCCACACAAGAGCTCAACAATTAAACGAGCTACATAGAGGGCGTTTCCGTGACCGCTTATCTTTGATGACGCATGTACGGGAGTGATCTAGGGCTGGGAGCACCAGATGCTAGATACATAATAATACGCATAAATTTTATTGCGTACGGGCGCATACAAGTATGCCGCATCGCTAGTTCTATAGATAACAAATGAGCAAAGGCAAATCTTCCCTAGACGCCTTCAGATGTCGTCGCTAAAAGTGTAAACACAACCATGAATCCTAACCCCCCTAACTAAGATCAAAGCCGGCTCCAGCATTGACGGCATACAGAAGCTTCTCACGTAGCGTCTTCGCGGACTTGTATCGTGGCAGCTTCAGCAAATTAACGCATGTGCTAGTGCTCGGCAGTCTCTCTTGATCGTCACCAGCATCACGAATGCTGAACCTGGGGTTCAACTGCCCAAATCCTAGCAATGGCCCTCTTGGCGTTGAGGTGACAAATTTGAGGACCTTGCGACGTTCAGCATCTGACAGTTCAGACATGACCTGCCAGAACATCTCAACACAAGGATGCTCTTTGAAATCATCTCCGATAGCGTAAACTCCGCCATAAAGAGTGTTTCTCCGAAGATCTGCCACATCGATCTCTGAGGAGTCGCCACCTACAAGAGTTTGCAGCTCCGATTGATTGAACATTGAGAGCCACAAAGGTTGAATAATCTCGCCGAGGCCGCGAAGGAAAGCGTTTGTCTGCAAGTGCGGTTGAACCTGCAGACGATGACGAGCAACGTATGAGATATAAACCAGCCTATTCTCATTTGTGACTAGTATATCCGATCCACCAGGCTTCAACTCGCGTGTTATCGTCCGTGTTGGTGCTTCATCACCATCTTTGCCAGGATGAGGAGTGGAGATAGTGTCAGTTATGGTGAAGTTGAGTGAAAAGTCTTCCACATTTCCAGGATAATTCTTCAATTGGAGCTAGAGTAGAATGTTAGCACTGGTACACGCAGAATCCATTGGGGGATTGGAGGTGACGACATACCAAACCTTGGTACAAGCCTTCATCGAGATCACGGAGATCATTGAGGTTTGCACGATAGCCCGATTCCTTAGAAGCCACACCCGACCCGCCAGTCAATGCCCACTTCAACAGAAAGAAGCCAGCAAACCCGACATCAACGAGAATTCCTTCATACAAGCATTTCCCAATCACCCGGCCAAGAAATTCGTAGCGTCTGAGGAGCTCCCGGATTTGTTCATTCCACTCAGGTGACCCTTCCCTGAAGCCTGCCTGGCGAAGCAAGTCTTTGCGTTCATCCACGGCCGCTGGGTTAGGGTACAGTAGGTTATGATCATTCTCGACGAAAAGACTTAATCCGTTCGATGAACTAAACGCCTCGCTGGTGATGCTCGTCAGGAACTCCTTCGTGACCCCTCCACCGTCAATACCAGCTTCAACAGTATCAAATTTGTCAACAAAAGTTATCTGAATAGGCTCCTTCAGGCCGTCACCAAGCTCATAGAATTGTTCATAAGCATCCTCAAAGACACTTTCTCTTCTAATCTTGGCATGGTGTTTGCTGATAATATCATGCCCTACGGGTCGGCCTTCAGCGTTCTGCTGCATGGAACCTTGCATAATAGATAAGCGCCAGTTGTCCGGGTCGACATGTCCGCCTCTTCTCCGAGTTTGGTCAAGGAGAACAAACTGCCTGAAGATTTGCACCCGCGTAGCGAAAGGGATAAAAAAGGGCATGTTTTGTAGTATTTCTAGGCGGGGTGTGACAGCCTCGAGAAACTTCTTCCGAGATAACTTACGTTGCCGCCTTCGAAGGGCCTCCAGATTCCGAGTCTGTAGGGTCCTCCTAGTACCAATAATTCCACTCGGAACAGGGAATCGCTCTTCTTCTTCCATATCCTCTTCTTCGAGGTCACCATTTTGCTCCGCATCCTCGGCATCTGCATCTTGGATTCTTTGCCTGTTCTCCTCTTCTACTACAACTGCAGAGATGAAACCATCCATATCAAATCTAGATGTCATCAGCCAATGATCCGTTGGTAAAAACCGTCGTCGAGAATCACGTTCATATAACATCCGTAGCAAGCCAGTCAAAATTCCTTTAGCGTAATCAACTGTTACTCCCGCTAAAGTAGGAGGCTCCTTGTTCGAGGGCTTTATTGTAGCATTATCATCTCGGGTAGCCGGCGTTTTGACAGCACCAGATGCGGTGAAGTAGCTACTAATGCTACTGTCATTCTCTGGTTCGGCCATACCAGATATGTCTGAAGCATTCCAGTACATTGTGAAGGTAAGGTTCTTCAGAAAAATTGACATCTCTTTCACCTCGTTTAGTAGTAGAGCATTCTCTCTTGTCCAAGACGACCCAAAATCAGAGCCACCTAGAATCTTATTTCCACCTGCGGCGAAAAATTCTTCGTCGTCCATAACCTTGAGAACGAAGGTGTAGAGTTCCAAGAAAAGCAGGATTACCCCCCATTCCTTATCCCTTTCTTCTTTCTCATCCCCTGAAGATTTATCACTTGGTTTCAGGAAGCCTAGGGCCGAATACTGGTCTCGATATATTGATCTATATATGTTCGTATTTTGTGTCGCTTTCCAAAAGTACTTGATCGCTGGAAGTTTTGCCGTAGAAGTTGGAGATGATTTCGACCCAAGGTAGAGCCACATGCGGATTTCGTCCCCTCGTCGAGGGAAAACTCTTAGGAGCGTAAGGGCGTATGCCGCCAGGTGACTGGCATCTGCTTTGTTGCTGCTAGATGAGCTTGGCTGGGAGAAAACAGGGGCCCCATCGGTACGAGCCAGGAGACTTGTAATGCTTCGTTGGTCTACTAGAGAGAGTATTTCCTGCCGGACAAATGGTGGCAATGGCATCTGTAGTCGGACTTGACCAGTCGGTCGCCCTGTTGGACCGGCGTCAGAACCAGCTTGATTCGTATCCATGGGCACATCTTCCAAATCAATACGCCCGCGTATCTCATCTGCTAACGAGCAGACTAAAGTTGAAACAACGGCGACATAATCATGATCAGGTGCATGAGTACTCGAGGTCTCTGTCCCGTGCGTTGATCGGTTTGAGTAGACGAAATAGGCTAGTAACCACAGCGTCCCTTCAGTGTCTGACAAGTCTAGGGTCCTGGTGGAGGAATGACTCCTAACTAAACCAGCTAGGGCCATTGCCAGGAGTTTGTAATTCAATCCAGATATTAAAGCGTCAAAGTTTTTGACCTCTCCTGACAGGTTGGGAGTGGTGAGATACGCAGTCGCGAAACCTTCATATGCGTGTACTGTTTCCGCATTGATCTGCCGTAAAGGTGAAAGTACACCTTCTAGAAGACCATCTCCAACATTATCTTTGTCTGGTAAGTTAGACACTCTTGTCGTCAGTCTAGAAAGGGTCTTATAGTACTGTTGTGCATTCCGGGCAGTCTCCTTCGGTATAGATCTCGTGAGGAAAACTAGCAGTGAGAGCATATTCTTCGTGAAATATCGAGTTACCGTAACAGGCACAGAATCCAGCATCAAGGCACTCAGAACGAGCCTCTCCAGCCTCAGGAACAGAAATCTTGAATGTCCCTCAGTAAATCTAAAAGAGGCTGCCTCAACGCTCTGTAGAAGCCGCCGAGCAAACCACTCTAGTCGCGTTATATCTCCATCGATTTTGGAACTGGCAAATTGCAGAAGGATTCCGAGGTCGGCCAGACTCTCCTCTTCTGACCTGAACGCTTGCGGCTCCCACTTCCCAGCATATATATCCCCGATCCTTTCTGCTGACCAACCGAGCCCACGATCTCCCATCAGATCCCACTCTCGTCTCCAGCTGTTCCGCGTTTTAAATCGGCTGCTGTGGCCACGCCATATCCTCTGCACTATCTTTGCAGCATTGAGTCTGTCTCTCTCCAGCTTCCGTTGAAGACGTTCTTGTTGTGCTGCTGCAAGAGTATTTTGTGAAGCCGAGGCGGCAGCAAATGGGTTCGGAGTTCTTCCTGAAAGATTGACCTGTCGAGGCTTGCGAGAGCTACCTGTGAACGTCTGGAACATTTTGCAGGAGGCTACCAGAGGATCAGTCTGGTGGCGTAAAGGAAATGGCGAAGGAAGGTCATTTGCGAGAGAAAGAGAGATGACTTTATGGATAGATGACTCAGGTGCAGGGTTTGGAGGAATGCTAGGCAGAAGGAAGATTTTGCCTTGCGGAGAAACGTTGGGTTCTAGTTCGATATTGAGGGACTCACGCCAAAAGCCGACAGAGCCGCTGTGAGGCAGGGTGGCGCGACTTGCTTACTCATCGAACGATAAGGCCGTGTTATCGTAACCCATTCCGTATATAAAAGTTTGTCCCCACGATGACACTATATTTCGATGAAAGAGCTAGTGAAAGTGCGATAAATTCTTTTAAATTCCTTGAGAGTCGGTGGCCCGCATAACGTGAGTGGAAAAAATACAAATTAAGAAAGTAGCCTGCCGCGATTTTACCCCATCTATCAGCATTCAAAGAGCTCTCCAATTTTCCGCGATAAAACCATCTCAATAAGACAATATAGCTAACCAGATTTCCCCCCTCAGCAAAACATATACGTCTTTCCTGGGCTCCATCCTAAGAGCCATTAATCCATCTATACCTCCTTGCCTTTAAGCCAGTAAAGTCCCCCTTATTCAATGATTAGCTCTGTCTCGAAGGGCTACAGGATGCCGACTAAGCGCAAAACTACTGATCATAAAATTTAATCTCAGAACTAGGGCGCCCCTCCCAAACCTACAAAATCTGTCAACAATCCACCCTACCAAGGGGCGACTAAGGAATAATCATACCGGCAGAATATGCGAGATACCAAGTCAAGCTTGCACCACCGTCAAGCCACTGCGTCTGGAAATTAGGCAGTGAAAAGAACTTCCACGCTGAAGCTGGATCAATGAGAGCAAGATTGGAATAGAGGATTCCCTTCCAGCCACCCCCAATCTGGTCTACACGGCCGTTATTGAAATAAGCTACCCATTCTTCTAGAACAAAGGTCTGGCTGCGAGTGTACGCAGAGCTTGGGTTGATCGGAAGCATATGGATACTACAAATCTGGTGTCAGGTTATGACCACCAACGTGGGGGAGACTCATAAACATGCCCCTGAATGTACTCGATCGCATTGCCGAAATATGTCGTGTGGTCGATCTTATTCTCGAAAAGCTAGTAACCCAGTTAATATGACCCATGCACCAAGGTGCTCATTCAAGAGTTCTTACAATACCAGTGACTTTGTTACCGATGAAATTTTCTGGCTGGCTCTTGTTCGTACTTTCCAACAGGAAGTAGTTTCGCAAAGATCGAGCGAGAATAGCGAGCATAACATTACCACGAGCTTCCATGCTGGAGTCCCCAACCGTTTTGCCCCACATCTTGACAGCATATGCAAACAGAGCGTCTTCAGATGAGGACTCTTCGTCCTTTCCATCTGCAGACTCAAAGAGGCCCTTTGCCCAGGAGTGCCCGTGGTACCAGTCAAAGGACCTAGAAAACGGGAAGTATAAGTCTTGCTCGCTTGGATTCGCGGCGTCTCGGACCAGAGTGTTAACCCAGCCCTTGTTTGCTGCTAGCCAACTAGGGTCGAGATAGCCAATGATAGCTGCGGCATGGATGAAGTACCCGTAATGGAAGTGGTGATCGTTGTAATAGGTGTTGCCAAAGTCCTGGCCTGAATCTCCGGTGACGTATGAAGCTGTAGACACGACTCCCTTCCAGGCGGTCTCATAGACAAGAGGATACTTCTGCTTATTGCTCACGAATACAGAAAAGGCTACCTTCAGCTTGTCGAGTCCAGCATTCGCCAAAGACTGATTGTTCACAATGTCATGGAGAACGTAGACAATCGTTGCAAATTTGCTCAGGGCCTTCCCACTGAAATACATACTGTCTAAATTACTCTGAGCACCCATGTCTTGTGAGATCTCACTCGCTGCTGCATTCTGAATTGCTTGAAGGGCAGTCGCCGGAATGCTCCGCATTCCCCTCGAAATCGGACTCCAAGGCGCAAACCCGATATCCTCAGGCAGGTTTGGCTCAACCATGGCCCAGGAGTCAGAAACGACCAACGTCGCGAGACCTTTGGTAGTAGTTTCCAACTGTATATTTGTCTTCCGCTGGCTTGTTATCGCATCGAAAGATTCCACGTGGTGAGGCAGTGCGAACATCATCAAGGGTTTCGAAGTTACACCCGATTTGGTCCACTGTAGGCTATAGCTTCCGCTTCCGCTACTAGTTGAGCCAGAAATAGATACTGTTACAGGGTAAACTGCTGCACAAATATCGTATACTTGCTCTCCAGTCACACTGGCTCCCGGATTTTTGGCAATTTGAATGGTTCCCGTGAAGACGCCCGCAGCCTGAAGCTTCGCATTTGACACCTGCTGCAGACTTAAGGCGCTTCCGCTAGATGCAGTAGCGTACAGTAGCCACTAATACCTCGATTAGCAAAGTTGTTTTTCGACATAGATTAGCCAAAAGGGCTAACCGTATTACCGTCCGCAAGCACAATTTTATACTTAGCGGTGCCAGTTTGAGAATTTAATGGAACTCGAACAGCGCTTTTGAATAAGACAATGCTCTGAATCACTGGCGTAACGCCGTGGTAGACACTAGTTACGAAGCCCATACCTTGGACCAAAGGAAACGTAATTCCTGCAGGTGCCCCTGAATTCGGATGAAGGTTAAGGTTGGCAGAGAAAGCTTTTAAAGTGTCCATGGAAACTATAGTTGCAGCTCCCAGTTCAGAAGCGGAGAGAATTAGGGAGTGTATCCCAATAGGGTTAATGAAGTACTGAACAGGGTCGGCATTGGGATCAGGACCGAAGGCTCTCATGAATGGGTCAATGTGAGAGACACCAATGCCCCAGCTTTGTGAATTTCCAGTGCCCTTAATCCAAGTGACAGAGTAAGGGTGAGTCCACGTTCCCTGGTTTTGATTGCCTAAGAAGAAGTTCGCGTAAAACTTGCTCGTAGGGATTGGGTTGTTCTGGGAGGCCTGAGTCATAGTGTCAGCAATGGATACCACAAGGGGATTCGATTCCCTTACGATTCCCTTCCTCGGGGCTGGGTGGTCAGGCCGGCTTCCAAGAACTGCAGTGGGCGGACCAGTACTGATGGGTACAAAAATATTAGTCATCCTGCTGGGACTGGAAGTCTTGCTCTGCAATGGCGAAGGTGCAGACTGGCTTTGTGGTAAAGTTAATATAGTTGTGCTCTGAGATGACGATAGCTTTGCCTTATTTCGCAATGTTGAAGATATTGTCCGGTCCTGTGATAGTAATGTCGCGATTTGGCTTTGCAATTTCGGTAATTGAATCTCACCTTCTGGCGGAGATGGGGCGGCCTGAGAGGAAACGGGGACGGGGGTATGACTAGAGATGACGATAATGTAGTTTAGGGATGCAGATTTTGTCCTAATTATGTCAGTGTCGCCGGCTTATCCGCGTAGAGCTCTGTAGTCGTGATAGAAATGGTCGAGTGAGATTCCGGAGTCAGCACAGCGACGAATAGCCGGGATGGGGCTGGTTCAGCCCTATCAATTGTAGTGACGAAAGTCTAGTAATGGGGGAAATTTAGCACCATAGATCCGATATCCCATAGATTTACTCGGGTTTAAAATGTACAATAGTAATGTCCCCTATCTGGCCACCTCCTATATTGATGTCTATTATGTCCACTAACTCAATATTAACTACTGGGTTTGCGCGTGGGAGGTGGCGATGGTGAGGTAGCGCGTTGCCTGCGTACACCTGCAGTAAAGTCAGCAAGAGCACTGCATCCATCGTCATAATACCCCCAAAATGGTCTGATTTGAAGAAATAGGCTTCGGTAGCGCAGAATTTTGGGGAATATAAACTATCTAGAAGGCTGAAAGCGGAGAGGTGATCTAGGAAAAGAGGATGTAACGAGAATTTTAAGGACTAATGATTCCGCTATGCAGTGGTATTGTACTGCAGTATTTCTTAGAGAACGAATTTATGAAGGTGTTTCGTAGATAAGTGTGGGTACCGGAATGGAGCGGGTGAATTTTCTTATATAAGTATTCGGGGACTAATATCCGTGAATGCACACTGCCTTTTGGAGACAAAATTCAAATTAAGCCACAAGGTGCTAAGATATGTAAGGAGATAATGTTTCTAGACCTTATAGATAGACGCTGAATTGCATTTGATTCTGTTGAAGTTTTGGTTTGTGCGAGGTGATGGACTTCGACTAAATTGAAGGAATGTGGAACGCGTAACTATGGTTGAAAGTCTTCCAGAGCGTACTGTTTATGGAGAATGGGTTATCGCACGATGGAAACCTAACGATCCTAGGGGAAAAAAATGTCAAATGACTACCCTGAGAAGAATATTTTGATTGTAAAAATTCGATTCATGAAATTTGAAATCACGGATATAAGATGAGGCTCAAAAAGGAAGGTGACGCGGGGATCTAATTTGCCTGTGGTGAGCGTTGCCCTTAAATTCCTAGGGCGCATGCCCAATGGACATGATGTTAAAGAGCTAGGAAATCTAGTCCCAATCCTAGCTCGGCCAGACCCACAAGAACGAATATTTCACGCTGACATAGAATGGTGCCGCGAAAGCTGCATATGATCGGTAGAGGCAAATACCATCACAAGGTTGAATTCTCGTTCAGTTTAAGAGTCTCAGCTCCAATAAATTTTATCTCGCGCCGATGTTGCGATTAGCTAATCCTTGTATTATGAGTTTCGACGCCTGAGTCTACAAGAACGGATTAGACATTGGGTCGATGACCCTCCCTTGCTTGACCATAACCCTAGGTTTCGTAGCATTTTGGAAGGTATCTTTGGTGGTCCACTCCGGCCCGACAGGGAGCCGCAACGACCTCTCATACTGCTCACGGGTCTCAAAGGGGTGAGGGAGAGTCGAGGCGAGATACTTGACATTCTAGTGACAAGGCACGAAAATCAGCGGCATTCTCCAGAAACTGAGCACCTGTGAGGTTTTCCCTACCTTTTTGACACGTTTCTCATTCACAATAACGCGATCGAGTTTGGCGTCTTTCCGATTCTCCTCTTTAATGCCAACTTGTTTAGTTAAAACCTTCCCTCTGTTGCGATTCTGTTCCTTCTTGCTAATCCCACATCCGGTCCAGTTGCCCCACCCTGGGAGAGTGTTATCGATTACTTTTTCTTCTTCATCCAGGATAGTCATCCTCTTTTCCTTCTCAAACTCTTCCACGACATCATCCCCCGCGAAAGCTCGCATTATCAGCTCCTGGTCCTTCACAAAGACCGGTGAAGCCTCATTCTCGTTGTCCGAGTCATCATTAGTTTGAGCAGTAAGCGTAACTGATTTCCACTTCCCACTGTTGGGCAGTGCGTTAGAGCTCCTTCCAGCAGACTTCTTTGACGGTTGGACGAGTGGAATTGCCTTTAGCGCTAAATTTGGGTCTATGATTACATCGTCGTGTGTGCTCTGTGTCGCGTGAGAAGTCATTTGAGACTCTTTGATCTTTGAATTGATCTTGCCATTCGTCGACTGCTTTCGCTCATCTCCTTCAGCCCTCTGTTGGCGAGACCGGTGAGGAGCCAGGTCCAACCAAGGATTCACGAATGCGTTGGGCTCGTTGGTGTGGGAAATGCCACCTCCACGGCTGATGTGAGGAATGTTCCGCTGTTTTGTGGACGACGAAGCTTTCGAAGGGCCGTTCGTATCGACGATTACATCTAATTCAGTCTCAGCTTCGTCTTCCTCTGAGCGGTCTCCTTCAAATTCATTTGTCGTATGGTTGTTCGCATGGCCTTTTCGAAGATTTTCCGACCTGTTCGTCAGCCCATATTTCTTGCGTCCAATCAGCGCATCCTCTCCTTCGTCGCTCGAAACCTCCTCTCCAGCAAGTTCCCGATAGAGATTTTCTGTAGCAGCATCGTTTTCCGCTTTTCGACTGGCTTCAGCTTTCTGCATAAATTTCATTGATGAAAGTTTTGAGGTAGATCCTGAATCTAGGCCACTTGCTTTTGACGGTTCTCTGGCCCTCTCAAGGCGACGGAGGAGTCTTCTTCTATTTCTCTCACCCCCGCTACATTCCTCTCCAGAAGAGTCATCGCCATTCTCGCTAGTATCGTCACTCAAGAGATCAGAATCGTCATTATCCGAGTTTTTGACCGTCTTTCCCTCGATTCTCCTCCTTAGTTCCTCTCCTCTTCTAGCCATCTCCATTACTCCTGTCCGGGCATCCTCATCCCATGCTGCTTTCCCAATACCCTTAATCGCTTTCGCCCATTTGCTCTCTCTATGCCGGGCACCCATTCTTTCTTCCGCTCTCCGGCGGTCATTACGGTCGTCGTCATCCGAGATTTCGACGCCTGCTTGCTCCAAGGCTACTCTTGCCTCCCGCTCGGACTTTTTGCGTTGCTTTCTGTGAATACGACGGTAAGCTTTACTCTTGATCTTTTTGATCCTCTTGGCTCGAACTTCCTCTCTGAAAAGTAGCTCTCTTGCCATCCGTAGCTGTGCCCTTCGGGCCTGTACTTCCGCGAGAGGCATCTTATTCGTGTGCAACTCCTCAAAGGAGTGGATCTTATCCTCATCAGTTTCTCTATTTGCGGTTGCTAATCCGCTTTCTTGAAGTATGTTCTGGATGGCGCATTCAAGGCCAGTAAGAGGCTGCGAGCTAGAGGTGGGGAGAAGTTGACGAGCTCCCTTTGTCGAATCTCCAGAAGGATCTGGAAGTGGAAATGATAGATGGTCCGCCCGTCGGTTATGCTTGACGGTGTCGATCCACCGATTGAGGGTCTCTTTACTCTTTTCATACGCAGCAGATCTATCTAAGCGATCCTGCTGTCTCTTTGCAAGCGGAACTTCAAGCTTACTTGGAATTCCGTTGCGCCTGCCCGAGCTCTTGGCCTCACCCTCAGAGGAAAGAATCTTCAGCGACTTCTTGAGACTTGGGTTAGTAACTGAAGGCAGTAGATCTGCCACTGTGAGCTTTTGAGACGAAGTCAGTCCAAACTCGGAAGGCTTTCGGAACTCATTTGCTTCGCTAAGACGTGGCCTCTTTGCCGCTGGTTCCTGTATATTTGATTGTAGAGACGATATCAGATTTTGAAGAACAGATATCTTTGCTGGGTCGGCGCTCTCTTCATCATCTGAGACAGAAAGAACTGATTCGTCTTCATCTTCATCATTAGATGTAAATTCTTCGCTTCCTTCTGAAGTATCACCCGCCTCATCATCCGCTAGAGTCTTGCGCTTCTTTGAAATTGGTAAGTCCTGGTCTGAATCGTCGAGCATTGCAGCCAGATCCACTGCATCTTGCCCCAGATCGTCGTCCACGCCTTCAGAGCGGCTTTCATCTGTGTCATCTGGCTCCTCCAAGTCTATGTCTCCGCCCTCCTCTCTTGGTAGCGGAGCAGTCCGATTGCACCCATTCCGACCTGGTCTAGTTCCATTGCTGCTCGAGCTCCCACGAAATGTGAACCCTTCAAATTTCTCCTCATCACTACCTCCCATAGCTTCGTCGCTATCTATGTCACTGTCTTCGTCAGTCCCCACACACCCGAGTCGCCATTCGTTGCCCTCGCTGTCACTGCCTTCGTCAATGTCAAGCTCATCGAATCTGCCCTTCACAAAGCTCCTTGGTCGTGATTTTGAGCTGGATTCATCCTCGCTCTCTCCCTCATCAGCTTTAGGTTTTCTGGCTTTCTTTGGGCCTTCTGCTTTCCCCAGGCGGTGTTGTCGTACTCTTGGGCGTTCCGGGTTTGTGTGAGAAGCAATAGCGAGAGCATCCAGTGAACGTTTCAATGGGTTAGCCTTGGAACGCTTTGAGCGTTTGGGCGCAGCACCTGAGTTAGCTTGTCGACCCGGCATTGTGACTTATCTGTTGGTGTGGGCAGCACAGACTTGCCGTGTCTTACCTTGCAAAGAGCTCAATATCAACGTCGCGATTCGCTAGGAAACCAAAAAAAGTTCGTGTGCGCTACGGTTGCCTGTTGTGACCATATATGCAGTCAAGTTTCGGGGAAACGAACAATTTTGCAGCCATCGTCGAGAAGCAACTCCGCAGCCAATTGTCACTCAAGGAAGATAGCCTACAACGATGTTCAAACCAACAAATCCACTATTTAGACGTCTACGCCGCTTAGCCCTTACAACGAAACAAGTCAATGGCGGCTACTATAAGGGCACTGGCACTGGGTCCACCGGCCGACATACCAAGCACGGAGGCTTCATAATTGAGTGGGAGAAAGTCCGGACTTATGTAGTCCCAAGCGGCCTAGATAAATTTGGGGTGAGTCCTCAGTGCCTAGAAAGCCCTTGTTATGGTGTTGCTGACCTTTAACTAGCTTACGCCGTTTGTCACAAGGAAGATGAGACCTACAAAGGGCAGGTTTGAGGGTGATCCGAAAGGGGCATTGAGTGGAGAGAGGTATTTGGCACGGTGGAAGATGGAGAACGGGGACAATTAAGGACACTTTGTGAGTAGAGGTTATCTGGTAGGATTTCGGGGATTGACTAAATGACTCCTATAGATGTAGCAGACACCGTCATTCAGGCTTTATCGGGGCGTTGCATCATAAAAAGATAATACTACTTGTGGGAGTCAAATTTTGCACATCAATTCGAGAGATTTTCGTGCATCCTCATTGGAATTTCGTCTGGATTCCTCGTCGGCTCCATCGAAGAGCAAGGCTAGGCTGTGTTGAATTGTGCTGGCAGTGAACCTGTACAAAACAATTGTTTCGGGGCACTTCGATGGATTTTAGACGTGCTGTAACTCAGTAGCTGCAATTGTAATCTTAAGATATAACCAATCCCACGATTTCAGTAGCAACATGACTTTAACGTGTTCGCATATTGCGTTCACTTGGTATGGGAAGGCTAAAGGAGCGATATGGGTTTGTTTGGCGTGGACAGCGCAAAGGATCTCGCGGAATTTCTTATAGCCTATTTAAGGCTAGCCTATCCGCAAAAGTGATGACCCCAGGTTATCACCACTTCTTCATTTCCAACTCGACAAAACCCATCTGGTCTCCCTAATTAGCTGGTAGAGGCACATTCATTGAATAGTCGGAGAAAGCTTGTGTCTCTATTTGGCTTATCCTGGTTACTCCTTTCGCTCAGCCATCGAGGCTCGGCCGACGATCTGTCTCATGCAAGAGAGTTCTCCATGAACGACCCACAGCAGCGCTCCAGGAGTCAGACGAGTAGCTCAGGAGGACGTGCCAGCAATGACCCTCGCCCCTTCGGCATCTATAATCCCTCTGGTGCAATGAGTAGAGCAGATAGGTTCGAGGATGAGAAGCGGAGAATTAGAGACAGCTGCTTCTCGAAGACGGACGCAGCTGGGTCAAGTATGTATCGAATTTCTTTCCTGCGTGTCTACTTGAGCACAATCTTGCAGCCTCAAGTCAATATTTGGATGATGGATCGCATCGTTAGGCCTGTCCCTGGCCTGGGACTTGAGGGGATGTGAATTGCTTGAGATAACTAGAAGCATTCATTTGCCCAAGCTACCTCTATCCATTTTGGAGGCAATGGTTAATTTATCTATCTCATTATACAGTTCTTGAGTCTTACATTACCCACATTCGGATCGTCGAAGATGCCGCGTATCCTTCAACCCCACCGCCGCCTAACTCGACTGCCGACAACAAGAAGCCCCGTATCATCGTGGTTGCTGTCCGCAAGTCCGGGCGAGTCCGCATGCACAAGGCCCGCGAAAACGCGAATGGCACCTTTTCGATAGGCAAAACCTGGCACCTGGATGATCTGTCTGCTATCGAGTCCTACCTTGGAGGTGTTGCTAGGAGCCGGGAGGAGGAGGAACAGAGGAGATGGGCAGGTGGGGCAGGCTTTACTGTTACACTTCTGAAGCCATATTTTTGGATAGCAGGCAGTCAGAAAGAGAAGGAATTTTTTATTGCAAGCTTGACGAAGATTTTTCGAAAATACACGGGGGGGAAACTACCAGAGCTAATAGGTTTTGACCCGAGGGAATTGGAACAACTTCTTGGAGGACAGGGTCAGCCGCCTCGAATGGTACAGCCTAGTGGTGTGGATGATCGGGCGTTCGCCCAGCAGCCACTAACTCTAGCAGGAGCAAATGTCACTGGAACAGCCTCACCGAGACCGCTGAATCGCGATCCAAGATCCCGACCTGAGGATCGAGACTTGATGCCAAAGACGTCCACTCCGTTTCCTTATTCCCCATCGAATGCAAGCATAGCATCACAGGGTTCACTGCCTACTCCTCGTTCTAAGAAAGAACCGTCCCCAATTCGCTCAAATAACTCTTCTGGATCAGCTTTGGCACCCTCGCCAAATGACCAGGCTTTGAGGAAGCTGACTGGAAATCAAAGTGTTGAGGCTTACCATAATGATCAAGGTCCCCCAAGCGGGCGAGTACCACCCAATCCAAGTGGCAACCGCTTCGGCCCTGGTACAGGCGAAAGAGCGGCAACTCCAGATAGCAGCCAAAAATTTCAAGATGCGCGAAACGGCACGCCGCCAGTGAATGGCTCTTCCTACAGCCTTCCCCCAGACAGGAGAAGACCCCTTATAGGTGGTCCTATAGGAAGTTCCGGGCAAAAGAGCATAGGTGGCGAATTAGCGGAGGATTTTAGAACACCCCCGGAAACTCCTGAGGTGCGGAGGGGTGATGGAAGAGCACCCTCTAGAAATGGAGAGAGGAACAAAAATCTTGCCACAAATGAGAGAGAGAATTTTGAGACACCACCGGAAACCAAACCGGAAGAAGAAGGGTATTTTGGTTCAAGTAAGAAGGTCGAGACTACTCCCGTAACTAGGAACCGACCGACGACACCGGAGCCTTCGGAATTCGAAACATTGAAAGCGCAGTCGACACCTCCATCTAAGCCCTTCGTAGCCCCACCGGCGCCAACATCTCCAGCGGAGCCATTCCGGCCAGGCCTAGGACCCATGATTAAGAAGAAATCTAATCTCGATATAGCGAACACGTTTCGCAAGGCTGCTACTGCCTATAACGCGTTCAAACCCCGACCAGGTGGTGCAGGCGAGAGACAGTCTGATCCGATAGAACGAAAGTCTGGGGAGCCTGATGGAATAAATGGTGTTGTCCCTGCGCCTTCACTCCTTCGAAACGCGAACCAGGATGTCAGCAGGAGCGCTACACCAGAGCAGGCTGGCAAAGATAGGTCTTTGGGCAAGAAGTCTATGGAAGACGTCCCTGAGGTCAAAGTTACATATCCTCCCACAGAGTCTGTCCAGCAGGTGTCAGCCACGGTAGCGGCCATGGGCAAGCCACAGACACAGGCTCCTGGGAAAGCTTTACCAAAAATTGTAAAGTCATCAGAGACCAGTCGACCTCAACCCCGTTCATATCTCACAGCGAAACATTTTGCGGCTCTGGATATTGACCCTGGTCTATTGCAAGCCAGATCGGTTGAGATAGAGCCGATTTTAAGTGAGTTTGGTTGGGGGGAAGGAAAAGTACACGAACTTAGGGTTGACGCCCTTGAGGCGGGACTGAAAAGGGAAATCGGTAGGGTGGAGGCGGGCAGCTGGCTGGGCCATTTGGACCACAAGGACGAGAGGGTGGAAACGGTTGAGAGGATGCTAGACGGAGCCATCGCTGAGTGTGACGAGCTGGAGGGACTGCTAGCCCTCTACAGCGTGGAATTAAGCGTATGTCTGCTTTGCACTCTAACAAGTGACAAAACGGCTAACACAACAACAGAGTCTCAACGAGGATGTCGCCTTTATCGAATCGCAATCACAGGGTCTACAGATTCAGACGGCGAACCAAAAGCTCCTTCAGGCAGAACTACAGAATCTGCTGAAAGCCAGACCGGATGCTTCGCAGCCTCTTTGAGGTGCATTCGTTCTTTATTCTTGAGATCCTACTCTTCAACTACGATACCCGAGCTGGACATAATCTATGAGTATGATGGGAATTGTGACCCCCAAAGTCCAGCTTTCTTCACTCGAGAGTGACCATTGGCAAAATTGGAGTGATCCGTTGGCGTAAGCGTATGTTGCTCCCCATTAGTCGATTTTAGTCTCAACCCCGAAACTATCTCACTTGGCGAAAGGTCTATACGAAGTATAAGGGTGAAAGTGAAAATTTTCTCGATTGAGTAGTCACTACTCTTTGTTTTAAGCGTAAAGAATGGCAATAGCTAGCGGCACAACTGGGAAACCGCACAGTCTTGTAACATCAGGATAATTCCCTAATGTCCTTTGTGAACTTTTGTATGAGTATGTGGTACATACAACGTTATTTCAATGAACAGCGACATCATAGGCTATTGTAAAATTCCCGGTTCACGATTCCAGTTTCCCTGTGGATCGCCGTGTCAAAATAGTGACGCTAGCAAATGAGATGCGACGTTGGATTCTAAATCTGGCCTGTAGGATTTCGCGTGTACCTGCTGTGACGGAGCGCCAAGCCTCGCTTGGTTTTTGCGCACGGTAGGGCGTCTCTACCCTGTCCCGGCAGTGTGTTCTTGCAGCGTCGTCGTAAAGTGAGACAAAGTGACAGTAACCTCTAGCAAAGGCATTCCTCATCATCCTTCCCAACCCTCCACATCTTGCTTCATCACAGTCTCTTATTGCAAAACAAATTGACGTCAAGTACGCGGGCCTGATCCCACCGTGTATATCAACTTTCTATCCACAACTGTCATTTGGAGGAAGAGCTGTGCGCGAATTCAGATAGGGGCGGGTTGAGCAATGGTGGACTCACAGGAACTAACTCCCAAATGGATGGGGATACCGATGAAGCATGTTTCTTTAGTTACGGTAATTGTGCTCTGTGAATAAATGGGGTGGTGGAGTGGTTGTGGGGACTTAAAGCTGATTGTAGTGACTGCAGCTCACTTTTCAAAATTCAGCTTTGATCCTGGTACAGTTTCCGGAGTTTACGACACCCTTACAGATCAAGGATTTGTGGGATATGAAGAATGCGTGTTTGCTGACTGAAGTCTATAGATTATGCACTACTCTCGAATAATGCCGTTGGTCGGCGGCCAGCGATTCTTGGCATCTACGGCAGTGTTCCTGAACGAGGTTGCCAAATTGGCTATCTGTCTCACAGTCTCGCTGTACGATATATCACAAAACCTGCCTCCCTCGACACCTGCGACGTCACTTTTCAAAGCTCTTTACAATGCTGTCTTCACTCATGACAGCTGGAAACTCGCCATCCCAGCAAGTCTTTACACGCTGCAAAACACGCTGCAATATGTCGCTGTGAGCAATTTGGACGCGGCGACTTTCCAGGTCACATATCAATTGAAGATCCTCACGACTGCCCTCTTTAGTGTCACCATGCTCGGTCGAAGCCTTTCATGGCGCAAATGGGTGTCGCTCGTTTTCCTTACAATGGGTGTTGCCATCGTTCAGCTCCCTGGTGGTTCAAGCTCCACGGATAGCGCACCAGCGGCGGATGGGGGGTCCAAGCTTCATTTTCCCCATTCGATAGGCGAGCTATTCGAGATGGGCGGATTGATTACGTCCCATCTCCTCAAGAGATCTGCAACTTATGAAGGAATCGATAAGGACCATGCCCTCGCAAACCCTCAAATGAACCCGACAGTCGGTCTTATCGCTGTCATAATTGCTTGCATAATATCCGGCCTTGCAGGGGTTTACTTTGAGAAGGTTTTGAAGGACTCGAATTCAAATGCCTCTCTCTGGATACGGAACGTTCAGCTTTCATTCTATTCGCTGTTTCCTGCCTTCTTCGTCGGTATTGTTCTCAAAGATGGTGATAAAATTGCAAAGTCCGGTTTCTTCGTTGGATACAACTACGTGGTATGGACAGCCATTGCCTTTCAGGCACTTGGCGGTGTGGTTGTTGCCTTGTGTGTCAACTACGCCGACAACATAGCCAAGAACTTTGCTACGAGTATTAGTATCATTGTCAGCTGTTTAGCTAGTGTGTACTTTTTTGACTTCAAGATCACTGTCAATGTAAGTCCCTAGGTCTGTCACAATTTGCACCAGCTAACACATATTAGTTTCTTCTTGGCGCCGCTGTCGTCATGTTCTCAACATATCTATACAGCAGTCCTGGCCGTCATCGATCATTAGCGGTCGCTGAGTACGAAAAGACCACCATAGGGAATGATTCAAACGAAGCAGAGCAATCACAGCCGCTCATGCGAAACGGTGAAAGTTCTGGCGCAGGATCAAGCTCTCCAACTGGGCGCCATGCGAGATCACAATCAATATATAACAAAGCAAAAAG
Organism: Nothomitra cinnamomea; assembly: GCA_022345685.2. Classification (NCBI taxonomy): domain Eukaryota; kingdom Fungi; phylum Ascomycota; class Geoglossomycetes; genus Nothomitra; species Nothomitra cinnamomea. The sequence continues at coordinate 56,446 of JAJDMX020000012.1, read as the reverse complement.
AGAAGACTGAGTGGCAAATATTACCTATTGGCTGTAGTAGATAAGGGAACGCTATTTAGCTAGGAGCAACGATGCCATGGCAGCTGAGAAGAGCTCCCGGTAGCGGAAAGGGTAGCGGAAAGGATAGGACCTTGTTATTCTAGCGACCAGCGGTCACTTTTCTTGACTCCTTTCGCCGTCCATTCGGCGTACATTTGAGGGTTTGGTTATTACGTATAGAACAATATCGGACATGTAGGCGGCCTAGTAGGGACTTTCAGACATTCTAGTTTTCTTGTCCGTCCTGGTGTCCTTGAAACATACACATTTTCACTTATGCTCTGCACTAGTTATGGAGTCTATGTTAGATATCAGATAACGTGCAAATATGGAGTCAGATTTTCGTAATTCAGGCTTTTGCCATTCGAGAATCTGCGAGATGGGAATAAATGGTGAGTATATGCGCCTTTGCCTATCCTACTTACGTTCAATTCGAAGTTCGCCAAGGTCATCCCCCTCTAGACCCCTGAACACCTCAAAACCTCATATTCTCGTCCATCCCCATGACGAATCCATAGATTTCACTTTCCTATTCTTCAAGTCGTGGCTTTTCTCCTTCTGAACTAACTGCCTGCCCAAGTTTTATCTCATCACTACAACTCTATATGGATTCTCATATTGAAGAACTTCTCGCTAGAGAGCGTGCTAGACGCAGGAGTGAGCGTCTTCCGAATAGTAATCTACCGGGAGGGACATCAACTTCAGCTTCAAGGTTTTCCTTTGGCCATGTGGCAAGGGCAGACGGCAATCTCTTCAGGCCTGGAAAGGAGGAATTCTTGTTTGCAAACTCCCAGGTCCTTCAACAAGAGCCGAGCAATCATTTTGATGACACTGGTGCGTAAGCCTGCCTATTTCTTGCTGAAATCCCATTAACGGCACAGACCCCAACTTATTCCAAGAAGATTTCCCTGTCCGTGGGGCTGCTCGCCACCCTCCAGGTGTGTCAAATTCCAGGACTAGGTTATCTCTGCCTGGGAATTACAGACGCTCTCTTTTCAGCGAGTCTGGGAGCCTGCCTAGTCAGCTTCAACTTCCGAGGCCTCAAGCCCCCTCTCTGAATCTTTCAAGATTTGCATATACGCCACCAATTACGCTGAGTGATGTCAGCTCACCTCCTCAAGGGGTGGGCTCAAGCCCAACTCCTATCCACCCGCCTCGGCGTGCTACTCAGAATTTGCGCCAGCCAGGGCCTTCTCTTATTGACAAGGACGACATATCCCCACTCCCTGCGTTCCAACAGCGGCAAGTCCAGTCATCAGTACAGGCTCGTACTCGAACGAATGCTCCGCCTGTTGTTCAGGGAATACAGCTAGTTTCTATACACGAACTGCCTGACCGCTTCCGTTCAATTTTCCATTATCCTATTTTCAATGCAGTCCAATCTAAGTGTTTCAATGCTGTCTACAGAACTAATGACAACCTTGTAATAGCTTCACCAACAGGTAGCGGTAAAACCGTTGTGCTGGAGCTCGCCATCTGCCGATTGATTGCGGGATTCACAACCAACAGCTTCAAGATTGTTTATCAAGCTCCTACCAAGTCCCTTTGCTCAGAAAGACAGCGAGACTGGCAAAAGAAATTTGCCCCACTGGATCTTGTCTGTGCGGAGCTTACAGGAGACACCGATTCAGCTCAGCTGCGAAATGTGCAGAGTGCTAGTATTATCATCACGACTCCTGAGAAGTGGGACAGCATGACCCGCAAATGGAAGGACCACCGAAAGTTAATGGAGCTTGTGAGACTGTTTCTGATTGACGAGGTGCACATGCTGAAAGAGACAAGAGGAGCCACATTGGAAGCGGTAGTATCCCGAATGAAGTCCATCGGCTCAGATGTTCGACTCGTAGCATTGAGCGCTACAATACCGAACTCTCAAGACATTGCAACGTGGCTCGGAAAAGACTCCACAAATCTACATCTTCCGGCCCATCGAGAACGCTTCGGTGAGGAGTTTAGGCCTGTGAAGCTGCAGAAGCTCGTGTATGGATTTAACTTCGGTGGCAATGACTTTGCTTTTGACAAAATTCTTGATGGGAAGTAAGTTTGAAATCCCTTACTATGGTTAATGTGACCTGTACTGATCTAGAAAGACTTCCCGATATAATCGCCAAACATTCTCATAAGAAACCTATCATGATATTTTGTACAACCAGAACTATGGCAGCATCGACAGCTAAGCATCTTGCGACCTTTTGGGTTTCAAAACCCCCCCGAGATCGGTTTTGGCACTCACCCAGGCAAAGGATGACCTTCCACGATAAGGATTTGGAGAGTAAGTTTGGTATACCTAGGTTTAGGGATTAATCTACTTAATGAGACTTAGACTGCGCAAACTCCGGCGTGGCCTATCATCATGCTGGTCTTGATCCTCTGGACCGGCAGGTGGTTGAAAAGAACTATCTTGATGGCGAGATCAGCGTGATCTGCTCTACTTCAACTTTGGCAATTGGTGTCAACTTACCATGCCACTTAGTTATCGTTAAAAACACTGTGACATGGACTTCGAGTGGAACGAAGGAATGCGCGGATTTAGAAATTATGCAGATGCTTGGACGTGCAGGCCGGTAAATCTATCTCTACCAGTTCCATCGGCGTTGTATTAAGAGCTAAAACCCCGTAGGCCCCAGTTTGACGACAGCGGTGTTGCTGTTATCATGACCCGTCAGGATAGGGTTGAACACTACGAAAGAATGGCTTCGGGAGAGGAAATTCTCGAGAGTTGGTACGTCTGTCTAGACGCTTTTAGATCGGATGAGCACCAATGGACTAACACCTGAAAAAGCTTGCACCAGAATTTGGTCGAGCACCTGGTATAGCGTCCTGACATCTGTCCGTTTCTGACTACATGATTCTAACTCCTATAGAACGCCGAAATTGGTCTTGGTACAATCTCTGACGTATATTCTGCCAAAAAATGGCTGGAAAGTTCATTTCTATACGTACGGCTAAAGCAAAACCCCAACTACTACAAGCTGGACGGTGACTCCGGCACCCGAGACCTTAGTCAGCGGATTGAAGAGATTTGCGAAAATAGTATGAGACGTCTTGTGGCCGAAAAACTCGTATGCTCTGCCGGACCGAAATTCAAGTGCACTGAATTTGGAGATGCGATGTCCAAATATTGCATTAAATTTGAAACAATGAAAAATCTGTTAGCCTTGAAAGAGAAAGCCAGGATGTCAGATATTGTGAGTCTGTATCCTAGATCCAGGGGTTCCTGTTGCTGAGTGATACAGTTGGCGGCCCTCTCACAAGCCGAGGAGTTTAAGGAGGTCCGTATCAGGGCAGGGTAAGCCAGATCTCCCCAGCAGTCTTATAAGCATAGCTACGCGTTTAGTTGAGAATTGAAGGGAAGACGCCTAACGACCTGGATTACAGGGAAAAGTCTCTGTACAAGGAGATAAACAAAGCCAACGCTATTAAATTTCCGATTAACGTTGACATTGCCCTTTCAGCTCATAAAGCTTCACTAATTATCCAAAGCGAGCTTGGTGCTATTGAATTTCCATCCGGAGAGCAATTTTCGAAACTAAGGCAGCAATACACACTCGACAAGACAATCATATTTCAGCATGTTCAGCGACTCATAAGGTGCATTATCGACTGCAAGCTCTACCTGAATGATGGTGTTTCTGTAAGAAACGGGCTTGAGCTTGCTAGGAGTTTGAGTGCAAAGGTTTGGGATAGTTCGCCTCTGCACCTCAAGCAGATAAGTGGCTTTGGACCTGTTGCAGTTAGGAAACTTGTTGCAGCTGGGATCAAGAGCGTGGAAGTTCTAGGAGCTACCGAGGCCCAACGCATCGAGATGATATTGAGCAGGAACCCACCTTTTGGTAATGAAACTTTAGCCAAGGTCAAGGACTTCCCAAACTTGACGGTCACTGCCAAAATGGCAGGAACAGTAAGTTTGGCCTTGAAGTCCCCAGCTCTTTGAGCCGTGCTGAGACTGACAAAAAATCAGGATGTGAAGCAGGGTGAGCCGGTAAAGGTCAAGATTCTTGCAGCTATTGGTTATGATAACGAGAAGCCCCCTTTGTTTTTTAATAAGAAGCCTGTCTATATTACCTTCTTAGCTGAGACTTCAGATGGGGACTTGCTCGACTTTAGACGCATCAGGTAGGTTATCAACGATTACGTATGAAAAGCATATGGAACTAACAAACAAGCAGCATCAAGAGGCTCACAAATGGTCAAGAATTTATGTTTATGGGAGCTATGGCGAGGCACGATCAGTATATACTATGCTACACTATGTGTGACGACATCGGTGAGTCCAGTTTCCGACCCAGACTACAATAAGCTGACTGCTTAGAAAAGCCGGTACAACGAAGTATTTCCAGTTGAAGCCTGACCTTGATCCTTCCCTATTTCCAGCACCTCCTATAAGGCTGCCAGTACCCGTTGGTCCTGCGTCCAATATCTCTAAAGCGATCAGGGGGCCTAGTGACAGGTCGTGCCACATTAGGACCGCTCTGGAAGTTCATAGGGATGATGGTTATGAATTTGGTGATGGCGGTATAGATGACGGAGATTTCATTGCTGCAGGTGAATCTCATCAACCTAATTGCACGTGGTAATGAATGCTAATGGACACAGTTGGTGACTTGGAATTCGAGCACATTGATCGTTACGACAACAAAATAGCAACAGAAACGAGGCGAAACACGCTGGCGAATGCCAAGTTAGGTGTGCGTGGAATGGTGACGAATTTGGATGAGACTGAAGAACCCGTTGAGCCACGACAATTGGAAAACGGTAAATGGGCTTGCAACCACCGATGTAAAGACAAGACGCAGTAAGCTAAGCATTCAACCTGAACATCCGTGCAACTTACTCATTCTTTTCTGCTCAGATGCAAGCATTTGTGCTGTCGAGAGGGACTCGATAAGCCACCAAACTTACCAAAGAAAAAAGGAGACCTGATATCAAAAAAGAAAGAGCAGCCAAATAACCCCCCAGCTCCCTTAGCAAGAGATACAGAAAGACCAAAACTATTCGTATCGCCAGAAGGCAGCAACTGGAGGCCGCGCACAATGCGTATGTCGGACATAGAAGTTGTTGATATCACCAAAGAGACGGAGTCCGAAAGGCTTTTTCGCGCAGCACCAAGAGAATACAGAAGGCTGGACGTCCTTCACGCCAGGACCCAAAAATCTGCTCCTTTCAGCACGCCCGCTCGAAAGAAACCAAATTTCTCGTACGCAAATGGAGCTCAGCCCGAGTTGTCCTTTCTTGACTCAAAACAGCCTGAAGCCTTATTGAACGCTGACTCCGACGAAGAATTCAGCCCTCCGCAAATGGACGAGCTGATAGCTGGCAAGCGGGGCATTAGAAAGACCCTTTCTTCTCTTCACCCGCCAAATGACTCGTCGTTCTACGATAATGCCATTACTAGCAGTGTGAAAGCGAGTATGGCTGAACTAGATTGCACACCTGTTTTGACATTCCCTAAGAGCAGCAACACAATAGCCGAGACCGAAAAAGAGGTGTTCAGAAATACCAATGATCTTAGCTTTGATGAACTGGGAGAGAATATGAGATGGTTGAGTGCCTATACCTTGGGCGATGGGGAAGAAGATCTGCCCAAGTTGCCTGTTCTGCGTGAAAAGAAGGCTTCAAATCCAGCGAGGGGCAATCCCCTATTTGTCACCGACAGTCCACCTGTTTCTGAGACAAGTCGAAAGAGAACGAGGCAGGAATCTGGGTCATATTACCCCACGCAAGGAGGGTCTCAGAACCTTTCGGCGGATGAGGACAAAGAGAACGACTATCCAGCCACGTCAAAGGCGAAGAAAGGGCGAAACGCTGAAGAACCAGCAACTTCATTAGAATCAGTCGCAGAATCAAGTGAGTCAAAGCCAGGACCAAGGCTGGACCGAAATGGGAAACCAATACCGGAGGATCTCTATGAGCTGCTTGACTGGCTGGGCGATTGCGTCGAGTATATCGGCTGACCATGGTGGAACGATCTTGCTCCCCAAATTTGCTGCTATACGCTTACGTGGCTCGTTGTTTGCTTCAGCTTTCTGTTCGGATACAGGCATGCCATTCCTACCAGCGATATCTTTCTGCGCATTTACGCTCAGATGTTCCGGAGGCTCTTTCGAAAGGGCGAGGATGCATGTAGCTATAAATTGAAGGACCCTAGATTAAAGCTTGCAAAAGGGTTTGGAGCCTTAACCTACTAAACCAGGATGTAGACGTGCTGCACATACGTTTGCTATATGACTGAGCAGATGTGAGAACAAGACCATGGTACTGGGGGGTGGCTTTGCTTAACCAGGGAGGTGTATACAGGAGGCTGCGAGGAGACTAGGAGGAGGGTAACCTCCTCTACCCCCCCTTCATCGAAACTCGCCCAATCTCCCTGCTTCTTGATTAGCTAGATCGAGGTGCGTCGAAATTTGGCACGAATTTCGTCAAACGTCTCAAAGAATTTAATATTGGAAGAGTGGCAATGGGGATATCAAACCCACCATCTCACATCTTTCGCAATTCAGCCATGGGGCGGCTGCTGGTTATATGTTTAGTCAGTCTTTGTTTAGCTTTAGCTCAAGGTAGGGTAACCTCTTCACTCAGACGATGTCTAGGCATTCCCAGCAGTGGACCCGTAGCTCTACCGTACACATGTTTTCGCAGGCCCAAACGCCGCATTAGTCATCTACGACGAAACCACTCGGTTCACTTCATGTGTTTGCACACTGACAAGGCGACGGGAAGAATAAACTGGACGTAGATGTCCTGTCACTGTTCCATCTAATAATACTCTAAGCCGCCAATGCTTTTCTGTCTGCAGCCTGCTTAGTGCTTGCACAATTCTATCGGTATGAGAATACCCTTAGACCACTATATCCGAGTATATCTACCTCGTATGTTGCGCCATGAGCCCTAGTATTTTCACCATTTCAGGAGGTCGCTGATTCGTATCTACTCCGCTGAGGCAGCAGTTCGTCCAGAAATCTTCCCGAGCTTTCAGGCATACACATCTTTCCCGAACCAGACAGCTCTTCGGCTCTCAGCCAATCACATCCATCAGCCCTACAAGGTCGAAACATCAGCGATAAAAACGTCACGATCTCTTATCAACAACCGCCACCAGCTCTCTCTCTCAGCCCTAAATCCTCTCACAACTACCTCCCCGAACCCCGTTATGCCCAAGAAACACAGCCCCGCTCCCAACCCCTCCTCAAAAGCAAGAAAAGCAAGCATGTCTTCCTCAACCACCTCATCCTATCCCATCCCCACGACATTTACCGACGGATTGCCTCTCCCAAAGCTCCTAGTGTTCGACCTAGATTACACACTCTGGCCCTTCTGGGTAGATACGCATGTCACACCCCCAATTCGCATTCGACCACCGCCTAAGAAATCGAGGCCCAACGAGCCAATTCAAAACCAAGAGTCCGTGGTCCTGGATCGTTCGGACGAGGAATTTAAATTCTATGATGACGTCCCAGGGATATTGTTGGCGTGTAAGGAACTGGGCATAAAGGTCGCAGCGGCGAGTCGGACACACACGCCGCAGTTGGCGCGGGAGATGTTATCTCTCCTCAGGGTCCCATCCATGCCTGCACCCACACCCTCCATGGATTACTTCACGGGCGGGCTAGAAATTTACCCTGGGTCGAAGGTTACACATTTCAAGCGGTTAAGGGAGAAGACGGGGATTGAGTATGAGGAGATGATGTTTTTTGATGATGAGAAGCGGAATATGGATGTCCAGAGAGAGTTGGGGGTTCCGATGGTGTTTTTGGCTGACGGAGTAGATACAAGGGAGGTGGATGGTGGGGTGAGGGTGTGGAGGAAGCTTAGGAGAAGGGACAAGCAGGATGACACGAAGGAGGATAGCGGCGAGGAAACTTTTGATGAATGAAGCATCCAGACGTTGGAGTCATTTGTGTCGGTTTTGCGGGCGCATCAGTTTGCATTTATAGCGTCTCTCTTCTAGATCTCTCTTGATTCCATAGACCAAACCAAAGTTTCAGAGGAAACAATCCTCTCGATAGATGCCATGTATCACCGTAAAAATACAAGACAGAGCACACACAATGTTCTGAGTAGACAGTGCTCCCATAACCATCCCAGGTCGATATCCGGCCCATCTGAAAGAAGATAATGAAAAGCCTTTTTAAGTAGTACCGTTTTAAGTCATGATACAGGAAAGAACATATGGACAGCGAAGGTGTCATAGATGTGACTGCGGAAGGGGTTTTCTGGGGCCGATAACTCAAGGCAAGAACTCCATCCATCTAGAACCATATTCTTTCCAGTACATTCGACAAGTCAAAGCCCTGCGCAGCAAAGCTCTCCGGACTGAGAGGGCCCTCGCCGTCGGATTTTCCACTACTCCCCACTCTTCGTTTAGAGCGAATGCTTCGGTCATACTGAGTAGATGAAGGTGATGTAGCCGTTGGTGAGACAAGACGATTGACCATGCGATCTCTTGTCCGGGGTCGTCGCCCGACCTCATGGACCATCGACGATGGTGAGACTGGCCCAGACATTATATCATTGATGACCAACGGATTGGATCTGAGTGGATTCCTTCGATCGAAGACTGTTGAGGAAGGAGACGTCGATGCCGAGATGATGCAATTCATCATGTCATCAGATACAGGTGGAAGGAGTGGAGGGGTGACTGGCGAAGGTTCGCTGGAAGGAGGCGAAGGAAGAATATTTGTTCTTATGTATGGTGCTTGTTTCGTCTCACGAGGATTCCGAGGTGATTTCGCCGATGACGTCCGGTCACCAATGTGCGGTTCTCTGAGTTTGAGGAAATTCTTCGCAACTTTAGGGACTGGCGGGATCTCTTCTTCCCGCATTTGGGGCCTGGTGAGCTCCTCTGGGAGCCAAATGCTGCTTTTAGGTGATTTCGTAGGCTCGGAAGGTTCGGATCTGGCAGCGAGGTTATTGCTATCAGCGTTGACGGCGCCTACTGCTGCACTTCTTCGTTCCATGCTAGCCCGCTTCTTCCTCATCATTTCAAGGAGCGCCTCTTCCTCTTGTGTTACGGCCATCATCCTCTTCCCCATGATAACTAGCGCAGTATCTCTTGAAGATCTCGGAGAGGGTGGCGGTGAAGGTGGGGGGGATGTTTCGGTGAGCCATGAACGTGATACAGCAGCCACAGTGGTTGCAGATCTAACCCTGCCAGTAGGGACTCCTTCGGGACTCTTTGCCCTGACGAAGGAGACACAATGGCGCGTAGTCTTTGGGGTTGGTACACTCGTCAGGCTAGATTTCTGAGATCCCTTGTTCTGCTGATGTCCCGTCGCAGTGATAAAGTAGGTGCTCCCGGAAGAACCGGTAGTCGCGCTATTCCGAACTTGACTAGAAGAGACTTCAAGCTGCCCTTGGACTATAAAGCCATGAGTGGTATCTCCATTGTCCGCGTCAGCGGGCGGATCTTCAGATGGTTCGTCTTCGTCCTCTGACGAAGATAGAGTCAATACGCTTTGCTCTTGGAGGTCCGATTTTGTAAAGACGCTGCCACCACTACTCCTTGACACTGTTATTCTCTTACTTGAGCTCCTGGAAGCACCCCTCTCGTCTCGCGAACGGAGTGAACTACTGTCCCTGCTAAGGAGGCCTTGAGTTAATCCCGAACATCGACCCGCGTTCCCATCGCTAGTGCTACTTCTTTTCCGAACATGATCTTGAAACGGACGGCGACCCGGAGCCCTCTGAACCGAAGGATACCGCTTGTGAAGATTATGTGCTAACTTCTGCACAAAGTCTTCAGCTGAAACCTCGCTTCGAGCGTCGCTAGACACTTTCCTCTTCAGTAACAGGCGCAATTGCTCAAATTCTAATTCCGTGTTGCCAAAATCTGTACTTAACCTCGGTGGTGGCGTTTCGTCGATTGGATAGTCCCTTGACTTGACCGACTCTTTGGACAGCACCTTCCGCAAACTTCTCCATTTATCTATTCTATCATCGCCGAACCCTTGCACGGAGGACGTGTCCGAAGTTGGCGAAATTTGTACCGGGGAGAGAACCAGCTTGTCTGGAAATAGTAGCCCTCCGCTTGAGGCGGTGGGTGTCGGGAAAAGTAGAGATAAATCCAACTGAGGGGGTTGTTTTCTGTAGAATTTTGAACTCGAAAGGAGACTCCCTTCTGGCAGCTGAAAGGACGCCACGGATGGGTCTGGAGACGCCGAGCCAGATATCTGTGATTCTGTGACAACCAAATGTGCTTTGCGCAGACCTAGATCTCTCGAGGAAGAAGCTGAGGTTTGCTGGGAGATTAAGAGGGGTGATTTCTTGGGGTTGTAGTATCGAGATGAGGTGTTGCTCCTGTCCATCCTTTCGGCCACATCTATAGTAGAGTCGTTCGGACTCGAACAGAAGCTGTCCACGTTAAGAGGCCGATTGCGCCGAATTTGCTCCCCTAATATTGTTGATGATGGCTTTGAGTGTAATTCTCGTTGGCCATGCATTGGTACCCCGAATGAGTCGTGCCGACCAAATGCGTCCATGTTATCGCGGTCTGGTCCGGTAATGGCCAGCGAAACTCGGTTGAGCTCGAGGGGCTCCAATTGAGGGGGTTCCAAACCACTCGAGGACCTAAACGGCGTAATCGCTTTGGAAGAAGCCGACCGGCGGTTGCCTCGTGTAGAATCCTCCTTCTGCTTGCCGGATAACTTGGAGAGCGATCTTCGCCTGGGTAGAGGAAAGGAGAGTTTTGAAGAGCGCACCATTGCTGCGAGGATCCTGCAGGCATCCGCCCGAGGACGATCTAGTGGGTATGGGATCGTGTAGCGCACAGCTACATTCCCTTGCGAGAGGTGGCGGACAGTGCGGCGACGTGAGAGAACTCAGCGGTCGATTCACGTCTGTGCGGACGGTGCGGCCATGAGCTCGCGAACAGATATCTGGCCGGTGTCATCGGAGGCTAAAAGGGATATATATATAACGTCAACACTATACTCTGAGAGTGTTATCGACATTGAGGGGTTTCTGGAACCAAGTTCAGGCGCACAGCCCGTCTGGGCACAGCAGATGTATGAAATCTGGTGCGTGCTGCCCGATGCCGGCCGGATTTACGGGAGCGAAAGGGACTTGATTGAAATTCCGGGGTCAAGGCACGAGAGCAACCACGATAGGAAAACTGTCTCAGATCCATGTCAAAACATCATGTTGCTTCAGCGCCCGGTGCTTGGATGTTTGGTGAGAGATGCGGCTCGAGATGCCTCAGGCGCACTTCGGGTTTAAATTTGGCAGATTGCGGAATTATTGATGTCTCTTCTGCCGTGTCTTCGACGTGCAATCATGCATCTTGACTGGCGCAATAGACTGATAGGCTCGCGCCAAGCATGTCTTGCCTAAGCAAGCGCATAAGAAGTACTCTACTCTAGTACCTTCTACATATGCACGAACGAGGTACTCTATTCTGTGCAATAATCCGTATTTTGTTGCAAAGAATATGACATGCTTCAAAAAGGGGCGGCGTTTACGACAGCTCCACAAGGCTGTTCCTGATTATTGACTTCCTGGTTCTAGCCGCAAGGGGTTGGTTTCTTGGCATTGGGCGTACGGAGTACGCCCAAATACTCTGCAGCACTTTATCGGGCCAACCTCCTAAGTGATGAGGCCCGTAGAGGTCTGGACAACACAACCCGAATTCTCCTCTATGTGCTTCGTATTTCCTAGCAGAATGTGACTCTGCGGGATATCCTTTCTCCACACCTCTCAGAGCCAGTCTACGGAAGAGTTCGGCTGTTTTAACCGCGAATTCTGATGGTCCGGTCCGAATGCCAATTCACGCGTTTCATGGTTATTGCGATACACACTGAAGGCGAGCTTAGCAGTAAATCATATCCGCTTTCAGCTATCCGTACAGCATTACTCTCCGACCCTCATAAGACATCAGCCCAAGTACGTGAGCAATTCCAGTACACTCAATAGCTGCACGGGGGAACCGCCGTTCCTTCTAGTTAGCTCGGCTACCAGAAGCAAAACTGTGACTAAAAAAGCAAAGCAAACATTTAATCGAAATCACATAGCCTTCAGATAAAGCAATGAGTCATCTATTTCGACATTGCAAAATCCAGGCTCAGCCAGAGAGAGCACAGCGTTAGCCTTGCCATTCAGCTTTTTCTTCAGCCGTTGACAGGGAAATAATCTGTATCAATTTGACTGGCTCTAGTTCGCTTCGATGGAGCAAATTCGCCTGCTGCATTTTTCCTCTTCGCTATTTTGATAGCGCTCTGTGTTTCACTTGTTGTGGGATTTCGAGTTTGCTTCTTGAGGCGGGAGGATCTTCGGCTACATGCTGGGGTGTTCGTCTCCGAAGCTGTACTAGATGCCATGCCGGAGAACCATGGTCCTTTCTTCATCGGTGTGGTAGGTACCAGCTCATCTGTCTCCTCATCCTCTGTCGCTTCGACTTGATTCTGCGTACCATAGAGGCTGGTATCCGCTATTCCCGTATCTCCAGTGGATTCTATTGACGACAGGACTGAATCAGATGGTGCCTCCGGTAGAAGCATCGAATCCATCATAGACTGGGGCAAAGCATGGACCATTTTCCTAACCTCGTACTGTTCCACAGAAGTGTCAATCCTTTTTTGCGACTCTAAAATTTGGGTTTGGATCGAAAGAACAAGCTCACATGGTGTGCGATCCTCGCGAGTGGGTCAAAGTACTGTCTTTGCATCTGGCCAATCTGTGCTTCCGTGGTGACTAGTTTAAATTTTCGGACTCCAGTCGATCGCTTCTTCAGATTGATGGGAATAAGAAACCCTCCCTGCTTCAGATGGCTGGTGACCTCTCGAGCCTCAGCTACAGGACAGCCTCCTTAACGTAAGCTCGCTGAATATACTATAGGGGAAGAGGACTCGCTACCTAGAAGATGCGCGAATTGCGTATCCGCTACGGGGTACTCTCCGTTTTTGTGAAGTATCTTCAAAGCACGACGCAGCATACAATCACGCGATAGGTCCCCCAATATATGGGCTTCTTCGCCATCGAGAAGGCAGCTGTAGCAGGCGTGGGGATCTGGAATACGAGCATCCTCGTTACTATGGAATCCATAGCAATGCAGATGCTGTCGATGACCACAATTGACACAGCGCAACTGCATACGTTAGCCGCTCCCCAGTAATGCATGGGGGAACTCACCATGTCTTTGTCTTCTTTAACTATCCCACACTCACAGCTAGTCTTGGGACTATCTTCTCCTATATTTCTGGTCTTTCTGGCCGACAGCTGGGCAAGCTTTGCTACGGAAATCTGCATTCGCGCATTCGTATCTCTATCTAGAAGACCTTGTCTTTCGATATCCGGGTATGCGTTCAAACTGTCACCGTCCCCTCCGTTCAAGTGCCCCTGGTGCTGGAGTTCACGTGGCAGAGTTCTAACGTGTAGGCTTAGGTTCTGCAAGCCTTGCTGAGCCACTTGAGAAGAAAACTCTTGTTCTTGTGTGTCCATTACATTGCTGCTTTGAGACTGTGGGACGAGCTGGGAAAGGGAGCAAATCAGTATCAGAGCTGCCAGTGTACGTGAGTAGGAATCCATGCCATATTCCTTAACTCAGCTTTCTGAACAGTATCTCTTCTAACCTCTGTATTTTGTGTATCGACAGTATCAATCATACTTTCATCTTCTTCGGCAACGCTCCTTGAATTTGATTGGTGTGACTGTTGATTGACATTTCCCGTTGAATCACTAGGAGATGCGGATAATACCGGTCGCCTTTCTGCCGACACAGCACTAGCTCCACTCTGGGCGTTTACAGTCATCTCGTTATCAAAGTCTGCCATGACTTTTGCCGTGCAAGCCAAATCGTGGCTTCGGGCAAGAACATCAACATTAGCTACTTTGAGAGAGACACTAAAATGAGGTCAGCATCTGCATGCAGTCTTCCAGGAGCACCACAAGCGCACTCATGATGGCCTGCCTTCACCTCAATGCGTGATCTTTGCACTTTGACTTCCTTTGTCTCGGAGAAATAGAGAGGACCACTATCACACTTTTTGAAGCCTTTTGGTTCATAGTCCATAGGGCAATCATCCGTGTAGTACAGCCGGATAGTAAGGTAACGTTCATCTGCAAAAGAGTGTCAGCTAGTTGAGAGTGTCCCTTAGCAAATCACTACTGGCTAATCACACCTGGTAGGTCTGGCAACAGCGATGCCACAGTGCATAAGTGCCGCAAGAACTTATTCAGATTACTCCGAGAATCCTTGAGAGTCATTGGAACGCCAGAATCACTCGATATGTCCATCCCTGCTATCCCGCGTGTTCCATCCTTGACGCTACCTTGGTACCTGAAGGAAAAAGTGTAAGACTCAGCAATTTCTTCGAGCTTGCTCCTGTCTGTGAAAATAGCGAATTGGACGGCAGCCAGAAAGTTCTTCTCAAGAGCGTCGAAAATGCCAAGTTCCTAATTGTGGTTCAGCAAATGCCCTCCATATGAGTAAGAAACACCCTCACAATCCAGTCTAGAAGTTGATCAACCTCTCCGCTGCAGCCTCGTTTGAGGATCTGAAATTTCGACCTTCCCTTACTTTTGTCATCTACGCTAGTGTCATTTTTCAAGTCTTCGTACGAATAAATGGCACTGGAAGATCCCCCATAGTAACGCTCTGCGAAACACTCCTCGGGTAGAAGGTATCTATGAGGGAGTCAGGATTCTGGGAGACGCAAATAGGCAGTCTAACGTACCTCAGGAATGCAATACACCCAATCTGAGTCAATTTGTAAGTATAGTGGTTAGAAACTTGGAGACTGCAGAGTGCCTACCGAAATGCCCAAAGAAGCCTGAGCGATTTGCAGGCTTTGGCGAACCTGTACAGCCTGATCAAGGGTTGTGCAAGCCTTAACCCTTGTTTGCACTTGCACTGCACTCATGTTTCTTGTTTTGACGAAGTGATTCTAGGTCATCCAATTCTGCGACCTGAGTTTGAATGAAAACCTCAATCTTTGATAGATCAATTGTGTCTGGAAGATGTCTAGACTCCTCAGATACCCCAAGTCTGTTCAGAGGCTACGGCTATCAGTTCGGGTCAGAGGCCCGCTTAAAATACAGCCAAGTAGCCGTGGTGGGCGGCAGTCGTCAGTGAAGTTTTGTGGGGAAATGCACTGTAGGAGTTGGGAAATATTTGGCTTGCAGGCGAGGCGAAGGGATGGCACTTGAAAAGGGGGAATCACATAATTCACGACTCCAATTTTAATCATGTCTCTTCACTTATATAAGCCTCTAATTGCCATTCCTATACAGTGAATTTTAGTTCTTATCGCGAGCACGGAGTCCTGATTTCAGCTTAAGATGTATCTTTCCTCGGCCTTTCCTATATCAAGAACGGCTGTCGGCCAGTCTGGCCGCATCGAGCAGTTCGCGATTGTTTTGTATCGCATCTACTGCTGGGCGGCGAGTCAGCTGCAAACAACAACATCGTGCATCGCCATGGCGATTTCAGACAGAGTTAGACCGCCGAGCCCCACGACAAGGTGGGCTGCACAAAAGAATTTTCACCTTTCACTCTTCCTTTTTTCTATACCCATCCTAAACCCTTCACATCAGGTTTCTGCATCTCTCACCTTTCTGCGTAATACCTCGATTCACCGCTTCATCAGCACTGTACTGCAATTCCTTTGCTGTGCTTTGGCCCTGAGGTCCTGCAGAGAGTGTCAAGCGCGATTACAAAGTACTGCTTGCAACAGTGTGCCCAACCTGTAAGTCTCGTCTTCATCCTGATTCGCTCTTCATCAAAGAACCGTATCTATCTCTGCAATTGCCGACAGAACTTAGCTAAGTTCAGATTTTCTCCATCAGGGATTCCCTTCATCAGACTCCATCAATTCATCCTCAACATGTAAGTAGCATCTGTTGCTTTAAAATTCCATCTACCTTTAACGTGCTTTGCACCTACTCGCAATTGCTTCACTTTTCATCCTCACTTCCTCGCACTACCTATAGCAACATCTGATTACCAGAATTCTCGGAACTTCAGAGCAGCTCGGCATACGAGTTGAGCAACAAGCTATCACTTTACCGTGACCTTCAACTTAGTCTTCCAATGGACAAAAATACGTGAGCTCAGTCTACCCTCATTCTTAGTTTATTCCCACAAGAGATGCTCTATGCAATGTATTGGTCACTGTTGCAAGTGCCATATTATTCTTTCACACGTCTCGGATACTTTGCTCCCCGTATGTCTTTCATTAACTAATATGATATCCGCGCTTATGGTTTTTAATCATGATTGATACCGTCGTACAATGGTCCTATAGCCCGTCTCCTACTCCACGAAAACAGTTCAACATAGAAAGGGTTCTTTCTTCAACCACAATTTAGCTCATCTCGATAGCTCTTTTCTGCCAAGATCTCATGTACCATTTCTCGTCAAATATCTCCCGCATCTTACTGACAATTTTCTTGTAGTACTTCGATGGACGTTGAACCGGACGTGAGTACATCAATATATGGATTCTTAGGTAGCCTGCTAATTTCCCCACAGAGGCCACCTATAGCTGCAATGACTAGGGAAGAGGCCGCTGCCGTTCTATTGGAACTAGCTCATTTAGATCCAGTTTCAACTAATACCCAAACAAAGAACGAAATGGGCTCGAACGGGCGTCCTCCCCCCGAAGATGAACACGTTTCTGCGCCAGGTCAGGAAGAACTTAAACGTTTCCCTGAAAACCCGGAAAACACGAAAGGTAGTACCTTCACTGAGCAGGCAAGTTTGTTGTTTTCGCAGAGCCCTTCTCGCTTTAGGCAGCGGAGGCTGCCACCCCCTGTCATCAACACCGCTCCAGGCTTCTATGTCCCCAATTACATAGAGAGTGGTAACCCCATGGAAAATGACCGAAAGTTGCGGAAGAATAGTCCACCTGAGCGAGTGCTTGTGGGCTACGGTAGACCCCTACCGCCGTCTGATTCCGCGCCATTACCTGGGGAAGCTGCTTTCCTGGAAGAAGCATCAAGCAGTTCTGCAGTAATTCCGGTGACAAAGCCACATAGTGCGCCGTTCTTCACACCAGAATCGTGGACCCTGATTCCGAACGATGTCGTGACACCAAGAGGTCCAAACCTTACATCGACCCTGATGGAACATCTCAAAGGGAACTACCCGACCACTCCAACAAACGCCGGGTTCAACAGTCACTTTTCCCAACTCGATGAACAGTCAAGAACCATCACTCCTAGAGTTCTTCAGCACCAGCGGAGCGAACTGGCAACCCGTTCCCGGCTCGGATATGAAGGCATCACGGCGACTAAAGAGATGATAACTGCCACCACTCCATCTTTTGCACCATTCTCACCTACAGCGGCCGCAAGTCGTGAGTGGTCTCTGCCACATCAATCCATTTGGGCCACCGGCGCTGCAGATTTTGTTGCCCGCCCCGAGTACACTCCTGTTCGGCACTCCTCTCAAAATGATTCCTCAATGTCTGGGCCCACAGAGATCGAGGAATCTCCAGAACAGCCACTCAGAGGCGGCGGTCGGGATGCGGCGATCTTTGCTAGGATGTACCAAGACTGCAAAGTTGACCTTGAACTTCTTGCTGAGCAAAAGTCTTCAAATTCTAAGGATGCAATCAATCATTCGGTCATTCCTGCTGATGGACAGGACGAAGTTGCCCTTACTGTCGCGGACAGAGTGCAAGACATAGAAGTCAACGACATATCCTTCAATACGATAACTCCTGCGCTTGGCAATCTGCAGGGTGGTATGAGAGCCGCTGCAGATCCGTTTGTGCATTCGCCGGAGGGTAGATCAACTGAACTTACCAATGTGAGGGATGGCTCTGGGCCGATGATCTTTGGGTCAATGAGTGCAGCGAATAGCGATACTCTTGGTTTGGATTTAGGGCTTCCTAATTTGCCGCAACCCCCACGTCTCCCCCAGGGGCAGTTTGTGTATGAGACCTCGCAGTATTCTCAACAAGGAGATCCGTCAGACTATGCTACCAATAGCCATGCTCTATCCTCGCGCCTGCAGGGCACAACGGTCCTCACTCGTGGGATATATCAGCCACCCACCAATCCTATCTTCATGTTGAATACGGCCCCGGCACCTGTCGCTCAGGAAACTGTCAATCTGCATGGAGAAGTTTCTGCCTCAGCAATGGTGAGCCATGGAGAGCACTTGGGGCGTGTTAGAGCGGGTGAGGAATGCTATCCAGGTATCTTTGGGAGCCGAGCCAGTTCGTTTCAATCAAGCCCAACACGCACACATCTGCACTCCCTCCGCGACTCTTCCATAGACCTTCCTAATGCGTCGTACAGCACACAAAGCGCTATTGTGCCAGAGAGCTTTACGTTTCGTCATAGCCAAGCAAACGTTAGGCCCGCTGCTCCTCCCTCCCAAGTTCGCTTTGCGGTGGATGCAGGGATTCGTGGCGGGTTCTATCGCCGTGGTCGTCGCCCAGGCGCCACAAACGTCCCAGGTGGAGGTACACTCACTGGAAGTGATGAAGATGGAGGAATATCACTTGGAACTGAGGCTCCTGCTCCAGTTGTTTGGACTGAACGCTGGCACCCAGATTCACTCAGGAACATGGGCGTGTGGTCAAGCTCTAGGACAATTAAAGCCCAACTCCCAGAAGGACTAAATCCAGAGTTCTATCGGTTCGAGGCAGGAGTAAGCTTTCTTCTACGCAAGAGGGCAGCATAACGTGCATTGTGCTAATAGCCCCAACTAGGGTTGCTTCTTCTGTATCAAGTCAAAGTCGGAAGATGACATTCGCGCCTCAGTCATCCACGGGATCTGGTCCTCTACAGAAAAGGGCAATCAACGCCTAGATGAGCAATATAAGAATCCGGAGCGGACGGGCCCCTTCTTGCTCATTTTTGCCGTGAACGGCAGGTATGAAAAAAATGATATGCATGACAGGCCTAAGCCATTAGACACTGACAAGTTAATATAGTCATGAAATCTGCGGTATTGCAGAAATGATCAGCCCGGTCGATTTCGAAGACAAGCCTACTATCTGGCTGGAGCCCATCTACAAAGGGTAAGGAATTAACCAACAGAATGCTCACAATCGTTTAGCTAACCACCTTTACAGTTCTTTCAAAGTCCGCTGGATCTTCCTGAAGAATGTAGACTATTGCAATTTCTCGCACATTCTCATTGATACTCTCCCAGGTAGCATGCCAGCCACGTATCTTCGTGATGCATTGCCGTAAGCTTACCGCCCAATGCAGCCTTAATATCTATAAACTAATTTAGCCTTCAGCTACCGCTTTGCAGCCGGAAAAGAGATTATGAAGCTCTACGTCCACGCGCCTCTCCTTAGAAATCTATTCACACACCCAAAGCCACCCAGATCCAATTGGAGAGCTAGAGCCTTATATAGCCCACGAGCTTCGACGAGGGGTCGCGGTAGCTTTTTCAGCAGCGCCCGCGGTCGCTAGCCTTCTAGCAGCTTATCGCCATCCTTGCCTGTAGCTTTTGTCCTCTCGTCCACCATAAGAGCCTATGCCACTTCGCCAGTCACTCCTTCTTTTCGAAAACAACAAAAAACAAAGACTGCAGTTCAATGACTAACTGTGGTTCAATATTTCTTATGTCGCCACAACGACTAAGCACACAACGTGCCGTAGTCGTTTCGAAGACTATCGATAAAGCGAAATCAGAAGGTAGGACCTGACCCGGACTTATTCCCGCAAACTTGTCGGAAAGGGAGGCGCTCGATTTAAGGGCAGTGACTTACGGTCTTTTCTTTCCTTATCTTCTTTTCCCTTTTCGCTTTCACTAATAGTTATAACTTGTTCTCTTTCTCTTCGATTACGCAGATGTGGCGGGACGTGGTGGAATCCTGTCGAAGATTCGGCGATACTAGACAGAGGAATTGCCTCGGCTTTTTTGTCCGTTCTTTCAGGGCTATATAGAAGAGATGAGGGCGTTTGAGGGGTGTTGGTGTGATATTGAAGGGCGGTGGTGGGCCGTAAGACTAGCACTGCCTGGCTTTTGCCACTGCTATGATGTCTTTGTGCTTTATTTGTATAGCACTCCTCAAGCAATAAAAAGGGGTACATGCTTGTATTATAGACCTAATTCGCTACTGGTTGCTCAGGTAGGGCATCATACTATCAATTCGCGTGCAATTGGATTTGTCCAATTGCATGTGGTGAACGTCTCCTTGTCCGCCTCTCGTTATATCCGTTCGCTGATATCAGCGGTTGAAGCTCTTTTAAGCGGTGCACTCCCTCTGTGCATCACAAGGCTATGTTCTCACGATCGCTTTCTCGCCTATAAGGTATATCTTTATGGTACTGAGTGGACTTGCAGAACGCGGATATGAGTATAAGCATTTCGACCTCCAACGATTGGCCAAGCTTCTGGTAGGAACATAAAGTCGAACTCTACCTCCAGTTGGATGGATGTGTAACTACCATTAAGTCAGCGAGGAATCCCCTTCAACGTATAGCATTCTGGGTGTTGCTGGTGCACTCCGCCGTCGACAGCACAGCTTCAAGACGTGCCCCCCTTGCAGTATATTTTTCATCGTTCTTCTTCCCGTTTTCTTTCTCTTTTTTTAAGATGGCCTGTGCCCAACAGCTGGGTGTCGCTTTTTACGTAAAATTTTTTAGACTCAAATTGAGCCCTCAAATGTTCCTATACTTGCCAAACGGTCAGAACGATTTCTCGCGAGTTCGACCACGCTTTCAACTTTCCATTCTTCCTTACAGCTGATCAGTGTAGAGATCCGCGCCACTTAGTAAGGTTGCAGGTGCCTCTCCCTATGTTTTATTCCCATTTCATACCATTACTTGAAAGGTTTATGAGAAAACAAACACGATCTGTCACACCCGTAGTTGCTACATGTTAAGACCTATTTTGCAGCCAAACCCAATGTTTTCCATTGCTTTCGCTGCAGGGTAGACATCAGGAATCTGAGCCTTTAAATTATGAAAGACACCTAAAAGGCACTGCTAGAAATAACAGACAATACTAAGTCGAAAATTTCCAGTGATAGCCCCTTACGACAGCCGTGAAAAGTCGTGAAAAGTCCACTCTTGGCAGTCGTCGTAAGTCTTGGAGGAATGACTATGGCCCAATACTATAAGAATATCTCTATGGATCGCTCTCCTACTACATAAAATCGCATTGCTAAGGTCATTAGTCACGCGTGCTCAATGAGACTTTCCCTGTCCGTGTAGCAGCTACAGTGTTGACATGCACCCGCAATATGAAGCAATGGTCGAACTCGCAAGAAATCGCTCTGACCGTTTGGCACGTATAGGCTGCGGTATCTCCCTACTACGTCGTCGAATCTTGGCCGTGGGGAGTTTTCGAGTTTATTGACTTTTTGATTAATACCCTACGATTATTTTATTTGTGTGAATGTTCCACAGAGTATTGTAGGTACTCTGCAGGTTATTAAACTTGGCCTCAACTAATTGCTGTAAGGACACTATTAAAGGGGATATTTCTCTGAATTTTGGTATAAGCAACAGCTTTATGGTGGAATACCAAAGTGTGCGTGCCTGGTATCGCGGTGTTCGAAATCCCCGACCAAGCCTTGGCGCCCGCTTGCGGGAAGAAACATCGCCAGTTTTTTTCTAGAGCTTTCCACCCGCACAAGCCAGTGTTCAGCTCACCGCCTAGAACGTTGAGTATCGACTTCCATGGTCGATTCGCTTTTCCCCCAAGCCCAAAATCAACTTCCTACATCATAGTATTAGTGAGTGTCCTGCACTACCCATTCCTATTCAGAGCGCATAGCTTTTATGATGATACATCAGCTGGCACCAGTCCGAGAAAGACTTGTACTCTTTTTGCTGCGGACTAGCTTTACTTGAGCATAGATCTCATCCATATCTGACTCCTACAACGTGTTGTCGATGTCCTTCCGTCGCAGCCCCCTTTATGCCGCTTGCTGACAATTTAACACATTGGCAGATCAATTGCTATCCACATCGTTCCGACTCTCCGTGAGATTAATCTGCACCATGGTGCTTCACAATCCAAACAATTGGCATTGGGTGAATAAAGACGTGTCCGCATGGACAAAAGACTATCTCGAAGAGAACCTCAGTCAAATTTCGGCAGAGGAAGATGATGTGTCTGTACACGTCGAGAAAGTCCTGAGCATGGATGGGGATGTCGATGTTAGCCAACGGAAAGGGAAGGTAATCACGATTTTCGACGTTAGGCTGCAACTTGAGTTTACTGGTGGGTTTCCTATTTTTAAAGATCTGCGAGGAAGTTTGTAGATGTTAATATTAATCATGGAAACAGGTAACACGGCAGGTGGCAAAGAAGTTAGTGGGACGATTACTATCCCTGAAGTAGCCCACGACACCGGTGCCGATGAGTACGTTGTATGTCCTCTCCGCTCTTCGAGCTCTGTTCGATACTGGTACATTACTGACGGACATTAAAAACTCAGTTCGAGATTGACATGTATGCAGATGAGAAGTCCAAGCAACCAGTGAAGGACCTAGTCAGAAAGAAGATTGTTCCACAACTGCGTGAGAAACTAGTGAAGCTGGGCCCCGCACTCATCGCAGAGCATGGAAAGGACATACAGCATGCGCCCGGATCCGGTCCTGCAAGTGGCACGGCAACACCGACATACGCCTCGTCATCGTCCAATGCTACTCACGGAAAACTCGGCGGTACGGCAACTCCTACCAGTGGCACAGCATCTACGGAGGGGGGAAGCAAAGGGCCGTTAGTGAACGTTACCACAGTGACGGATACAGAAGAATTTCGCACCACGGCCCAGGAGCTCTTTCAAACCTTCACTGATCCGCAACGGCTTGCGGCATTTACCCGGGCACCTCCTAATGTGTTTGAGGGGGCAAAGAAGGGTGGGAAGTTTGAGCTCTTTGGTGGGAACGTTTCCGGGGAGTATGTCGAGCTTGAAGAGCCAACCAGACTTGTCCAGTTATGGAGGCTTAAGCAGTGGCCTGCGGGACACTATTCCCGGCTAGAGATTCAGTTCGATCAAAACGATCAAGATGCAGTAACTGTTATGCGTGTGAATTGGACTGGAGTGCCGATAGGACAGGAAGAAGTGACAAAGAGGAACTGGGGTGAATACTACGTGGTAAGTTACAAACCCGTCAGTGCTGTTGGTCCAATCTGGTTTTGCTGACGACTTGCGTGTAGCGAAGCGTCAAGACAACATTTGGGTAAGTTTGTGTCCATTTCATTCTGCATCTACACAGCCTGCCTTTAGCGCTCCACAATCGTGACGTGCAGCAACGCTTGCGAGACGATGTTTCGCGGCCAACGCCTTCGTCAAACCTCCACTCAGCTGGCGTGGCTGAAGATTTCAACCCCATTTCGCACCCAGGTCACCAATCGGGAGCCGGCGCTTCTATCGAACAGCGGTGGTTTGAATCGCGGCCACATTGAGCCTTTCATACGGATTCAGTCTTCCTTCAATTTGACGATGCGTGTGGGGATCTTCGATGTCAGCTCTCCTCTACTGGCATTTGGATGTTGACCAACATGGCCCTTGTCCAGCTGCACATGTTTTGTCTCATGTTCTCGTCGCTCTTCCGCATTTTGGGAAGCAAACAGAAACGCCACTTTGTTAACTCTTAACATCTTCATAGGTTCGGGACGATTCTATGATGGGGGTCATGCGTTGGGTACGTTCAACGGTGCCGCTCACTTATACGACATGATGTTGTTACGAAAAGCGTGGTTGATGGAGGTTACCGTTGGGTGGCATTGGGGGGCGCAAAGTTGTCTTCGGTAACCTGTGCCATAAATACCAAATTTCATAGAGGAATCAAAAAAGCAAAATAGAATCCTATTCCAAAGGCCTAAAGCCTGTTATCTATGGCTTACTTTAGTGATATCTAGGTAGTATTCCTTCGATGAATGCCGTTGTAGTGGTAAAACCGCTGATGTGAACAAATCGCATGAGACCGCATCAGACCACGTATTCCGCATCAGCAAATGGATTGATTGGCTTCGGCCCTACTCCACGAAAATGACTTCATTTATATTTTAACATATCAGACGGTTCCTGCGGGTCAAGGGGACAACGTAATCCTCAATTTAAACTTTTATTTGGATTATAGGAGTGCTGGTTGTAGTTTTATTTGCAACACCCACCCACTATCGCCAACACATGTAGATGATCTGCTTAGAGGTGCTCATAATCCCAGCATAAACCCCGGACGCTTGTGTAGAGGATCTGACTGCAGGTGCTGCGTATTCCGATATAGCTTTAATATAGTCTGCCTAGGTACTTGTCCAAGGCTTTTTGATTTTGAGGTGACAGTTATCAGCAACTTCCATGTTCTAATGTGGCACAGTTTCTAGCGCGGCGCAGCAATCTCAAAATCAGGAGGACTCAATGAAAGATATCGGATCCTTCACCCGTTACTTTTTAAGGTCTTACATAATCCGCCAGGGTCAATATACTATCAATTATATGCCATCCAACATCCGTATCCGCGGCTTGCCTTCCTCGGAAAGCATTCCTCCCGTGCAATAGAGCCAAACCAAGCCACAACATCACCACTTCCAACTCGCAACAGCCGATTCTAACACCTACCAACAATGTCACATTCGGGCACGACCGAAGCAAGACATTCCTCGTCATCGACCCTACGCATCGTCATGCTCCCCGGTTGGATGACTTTGACCTCAGGCGGGAGTGTTAAGGGTCACAGACATTTATACATCTCACATGAGCGAACACGGTAAATCGCGAGGGGGGTGTGGTGATCAGACCCCACGGAGCAAAAAGAAGTGTTGCAAGACCTTCCACCTTCCAACTTTCATTCTTCGCGTCCCACGTCACCGTTCGATGATTTTCTAAACGAGGGCCGTGTGCGATGATCAAACCTCATGGTTGAACTAAATCCGCCGCGTCTCGTCTCACTTTCTCAGTCACTCCGCCGCGCTGTATCGTCACGGGAATTTTTATCATTTTTATCCTGTCTGCAGGGGTGGTTGGATCTTATGTTGGAAGTTACAACATTCCTACAGAAACTGGGGATGAAGCGGGTGGCTTGTGTATTTGGATACACTAAGCTGAGTAGTAGTGAGCGGAGGGATAACTCTAATCTTTCCTATTCTCCAACCCTAGATATCCTTGCTTGCAACGGGAGATGGGTTGACTCGCGTCCCTCTAAGCCTACTCTCAAGCGGAGATCGTTCGGAGACAGAAAGGGTCGCTCAAGTTTCCGTTCTCGTACGTTCTGATCGCCACAGGCAGGGAGGTGGATGTAAAAGGGACTATGGTGTAAGAAATTCAATATTCTGGCGCACGCACCACGCAGGAGGTGCCTGACCAGTTCAATACTTAATCGTCTCGGGAAAAATACTCTTCGAACACACGCCCCCTTGCTGCGCAGTTTTGCTGGCGAGGGGGTTCTTTAGGGGATTTTCAACCGAGAAATGTTGGATTTTGTTTCTGCACGTATGCATCTTTGCCATCCCGTCCGCTCGGACTCGGACAGAATGGTAGTTACCAAACCGCTTCTGCACGTGAGAAGTCTTCGTTCGAGGGAAAGGAAGATGTTTTGGGCATTGGAAACTGGGGACGGGCGATTCGCTCTGTGGGACGGATGTGCCATGTACCACACAGTCATACTTGCATATGTACTGGAAGGGAGTCGCGCATCTACACATGAAGAAGATACTTTTCTCAACGCGACTTTTTTTCGTATCGGAAGTTCCGGGTACCTGCGCGCTCACCGAATTCTTGCAGTTTCGAACAGTTCACGCTATGACTGTCGGTGAAGATCAGGAGCAAGCGATAAAGCTGCGCGCGCCGATCTGGATCTGGTCTGAAGCCCATGCAAAATTGCGCAATTAACAGCTCTCACTCGCCGAGTTTTCGCCTGTGATCGCAGAAGAAAACCCAACAAGAAATTCGACAAGGACCAAGGGGATAATTATACTCCGTACCACGGTGCACGTTGCACCCTTCCATATTACGGTTCTGCGCGCGCGCGAGATGGAGCAAAGCGATAGTCGGGAGGAGGTACCAACGCGCTTGCGTGCGGGTTTTCGTGGCTTGATGAGTCAAATGGGAGTCAGATCGATAAAGTATCTCGGGGCGCGTACATGCGGCGCCCGCAGAGCTATGTATGGAGTACGAGGTATCTTTCTTCGTCAAAAGCTTATGCGAGAGGCACCAAGTAAAGTACAAGTACACTTGAGTAGACTCTTAGCGTGCGGCGTACGCTGCAGCACGGGGATCGATGGACCGTGGGGCGGATCGAACCAGGGCGCGTCTGAAACAAACTAGACGAGCGAGGCCGTTTTACATAAGAATTCTTATTTTCGCCGTCCATGCCCTGCCCTGCGACTGCTCCACAGAAACGGGCGGGTGCATGTACAGGGGTGGCTGTCCTGGGGCTGGAATGATGCCGATTCGCGTGGTGGCGGGGCTGGAGGCTGGGTTGGGTATAGCCACTTTTTTGCCCGAGGCCAATACTGGTCGTAGGTCGCCTTGTGTGGATTTACATGTCGGCCTGTCGGACGCTGATTCGGTGCATCACATTGGCAATTTGAACAGCGCACCTGGCCTGAAAAGTCTCGGCCTCAGGCTGTCCTATATCTCTAACCTGATTGCGTGTGCCTTGTGGAGACGGTTGATTTGAAAGAGGCTAGGAGATGCCGATTAGAGGGTGTGGTAATTCTGTTGGCCTGAGATGAGTGGAGGAGAGGTAATATCGGATATCGGCTTGAAAAGAAAGAAGAAGGAAATGAACAACAATCACA
Organism: Nothomitra cinnamomea; assembly: GCA_022345685.2. Taxonomy (NCBI): domain Eukaryota; kingdom Fungi; phylum Ascomycota; class Geoglossomycetes; genus Nothomitra; species Nothomitra cinnamomea. The sequence continues at coordinate 29,748 of JAJDMX020000012.1, read as the reverse complement.
CCGACCGACTTCCGAGGAGGTTCGCATAGACGGAAGTTGGTGTTCGCTGGCCAGCGACCGTCAAGGCTTTTGCATTGCATGTACAATGAACTACTCAGTAGTCTCCGGGCAAATCGAAAAATTGAGGCATTCCAGTACCCACATGCCAGCTCAGTGACACTTGGTACATAACGCCACATATCATTCAAGAGTGTGCGGGTCTCATCTCGGGCCCCCCTTCGTGCTGGAGTGGCTCCTTCATTCTCGAACGGCTGACTTAACCCGTTTTCAGACTGTACGTGGTCGGAGAGCAAATGAAGCTGGAATCCAGAATTGAGCGGTGAGGGAGCAAGTTACGCCTGCCAAAATCTGAGCCTCCCTTCTCAGACAACCTATCGTCCTTACGTCTGGTGGCTTCTCTGGAACGTGGGGTCACTCGGTGATCATACCTCCTGCGAAACAACAGCTAGTATTCCCTTTGCACCCGACGACGCTCATTGGATTGTTTCCATCGGAGGCTGACTCAGGCCCTTGTGGTTGCTCCTGGATCGTCTGGTTTCCCGAGCCGAAAACGCGTTTTGTTGGTCTTGCATTTATTGGCTGGTTCATCTTTGCTCCGGAAGTGGTTGGCTCAGGTGTCGCGCCCCCTAGCATTCGCAGTGAAACGCAAAGGAGCATAGACTCCAAATTCGTCGAGCTGAGACAGCGAAACGATTCAAGCCGCCCGCCTGGTGGTCCAACACAAGCGCGCGATTCAACACATGGGGTCATTCTCTCACCGTCCACTTAGCACGCGCTATTGCATTCCTTGCTACCATCCAACTAGCCCCCCATAGCTGTCAAATGCCTGGTTGCCACCAAGCATTGCACCGTAGGGTATTTGGCTCCGACGGTTTAAACGCATGCCATATATTTGCAGCGAGCGCAAGGTCAGACACAGGAGCCAAATAAGTATCCTCGCCTTCGCCCGTCTCAGCGCACTTTTTCCATACATCAGTTTTTCTCCGTTCTTTCCTCAGGAAGTGTTCAGGTCGCCGAGCTCAGGATCAAAGCACGACTCTTTGCAAATCATAAGTATTTACTGCAAGCCCTCGCCGCAAATCCCCCTCACCATCCAACGCCCGATACACTATAGCCCATACACCCCTTTCGCCAACCCCGAATTGCCTGTGCGCTGAGTCCGCACGCTTTTTTGCTTTGCTCCGCTCCGCCTCGTTTGCAACAGCTTCGCTCTTGCTGCTTTCGCTCCCTCGCTCCTCGCCTTCTGAAGAACTGACTGGCTCGCTCCTCCGAGGCTTAGCACAACCACGCAACAGCAACGCAAACAGCTAACAACCACTAACACCGACCAACGCCTTTTCGCCTGCGTCAGGGCACCCTCCGTGGCGACACGACTTACGAGTAATCATCGCCCGCACGGCTCTGCCGCAGACCGCTCACAAATCCGAGTTGATCTCGGCCTAGAGCAGGAATAATAATACGGTGTCGTTGCACGACCTTCGGTTCAAATATCTTCGGTGTTACCCACCAGCCTTCGCTCTGGTTTCTCCAGCCTTTGTACATCGCAACGTGTGTTTACTACCGAGAACGACACCAACCTCCAACCCCACATTACCAGCCACGACATTTAGTGCCTTACAGTCAACCTGCTCGCGGCTTACAATATCTACTCGGCCTTGCGACCGCACCTACCTAAATCGTCGCACTTAATAAATTTCTCAGGATCCCCATCCCGTAGCCTTCTCCGCAAACAGTCTTACTTACGGGCATTCGACCTGCAAGTTCCGTAGGGCTGAGCGTCGCTATTCACTCACAGCCTACCACAACAACACCGGATCCTAAGGTTCCTTCTGCCGGAATAAAGCCTTACGGCAGATACCACCTCAGCCCAATTCACTACGGAGTCCATTTTAGGACTTATAACCCAGCTTCCACGCCGTCTCGAATTTTGATTTTCTCGTCAATCAGAATAGCACAAAAATGTCGTACCCTACAGAAGCCCAAAACAAGGCCGCGCTGGACCAATTTATACACCGACAGGTGTCGAAGGATATGATCGCGTACCTCGCAGAGAAAGCCTCATCGGTAATACGGTGCGAACAAGCGCCGTTCTCCACATCCACACTACCACCATCTCCACCACAAACACCACCCCAGGAAAATGCGCCCCGGTTACAAGAGGAAAATCCCCTGCCAACATTGGAAGCTTTCATCACCTCGATCGTGGATAGGTCTCACGTTCAGGTACCGACACTAATGACTTCCCTGGTTTACCTTGCCCGGTTACAAAAGCGACTACCACCCGTTGCGAAGGGCATGCGCTGCACTGTTCACCGGATATTTCTCGCATCGCTCATCCTTGCTGCAAAGAACCTGAACGACTCGTCGCCAAAGAATAAACATTGGGCAAGATACAGTTCGGTGCGCGGTTTTGAGAACTTTGGATTTTCAGTTACGGAGGTGAATCTTATGGAGAAGCAACTGTTGTTTCTTTTGGACTGGGACCTCCGGATTACCCCTGAGGATCTATATACCCACTTCGAACCCTTCCTCGCACCAATCCGGATCCGACAACAAGAGAAGGAGGATATGGCGAGGTTGATCAAGCAACGGGAGATGGAGCTATTGGAGCGGCAACGCAACCAATACACAGAGGTTCGGGAGTACCAGAGACGCTCGAGGTCGCGAACCGGCGTTGCAACCGACCATTCGCCCGCGAGCTTCTCCGACTATGTCGAGCGACCTACACCTGCCCTGTCGACATCATCATCGCACTCTTCTCTGGGTTATCACCGCCGGCAATTCCACTCGCGCAGTTCGTCTCGCACATCGTCTCTATCGCCGCCTTCCTCGACCGATCTTCCTGGTCTGTCACGGAGTGGCAGTGTAGATACGGCGTCACTGTCATCATCCTCGTCATCAAACGGCACTCCCGCTTCCGTGCGAAGTGCGTACCTTGGCGCCGACGAGGATTCATACCAGATGGCTCGCTACGCAGGCTCCAACGGCAGTCCAGCACAGCTTGTCCACTTACATCCGCTACAACCCGTCAAGGCGCATCCTCTCAGCTTGGATCGGTTCGATTTGGACGGGCACAAGCCGGCCAAGAAAGCAAGGACGGTCGGATCCAGCCTATTCTCGCGGTTTCTCGGCGGAGGCGGAGTCACGGTTAACGCCGCGCACTCCTCTAGGCCGCAGTATGTCTAAGCCGAATCGGGGAACATTTTTAATTTTCCAGAATTCACAATTTCCTTATGTCTCTTGCATCGGGCGGGATTTCCATATCACGATATCAATAGAACGACCCAGAGAACCCACGGCGTATGTTTTTGCTTTACATTACATTTTTGGTTTATGAACCGGGGGTATAGTCACTTGACTGGGGCAAACGAGACACAACCAACGATCAGTAACCATACCACACTCTCTCCATTATCTCATTGACATATTTCTTCCCTTTGGTTTCAGCATCCTTGCATACTGGTGTTTGTCTATTTTGTTTCCATTGCGTCAAACGTGGCTTGCGTTTCAGCCTCATTTCATGCTGGAGCGCGCGCGTCGGTGAATTTTCTGGTAGCGCGAGCGAGCGAGCGCGTGGTGAACGCCACATTTGATCCTACCAAACTCCTACTCTTAGGGGTTTTATTGATGACTGACTGGGGACTTCGGTGATGAAATATTCTTTTATCTTTACCGGGCTCAGGATGGATGGAGGATATATCCATGTCTTAGTTAGCTGGATGGCTAAGGGTATTAATACATGAAGCGTGGCGACCACCGACGGGTGGGCGCGTGGCTTATTTTACCAATTATGATGTCGTTCGCTTTGCACTGTGTGATCTTTGAGTGAGGTACGCCGTAGATTGAGCCCGCTATTAGGGTCTAGAGTAAAGGGTGGCGAACTTGAAGCATCTTGAGGTGATTTGGGAGAAATTATCCTCGGTTGTCAAAAGCCGTCGGGCATTGTCAACTGTTCTGAAAATTTCGCAACGGTTGATGATAATTGTAAACGATTCTGCAGTCTACACGATGTGTCCCTTAGATGAAGGATTGCTCTATTAATGCACCTGCGGAATCTGAGAGAAATTGTGGTCGGTTGCCAAAAGGCTACGAGAGTTGATGGAAATTGACGAGACTTGACGAGATTTTACGAGGTTTGATTAGAGTTGATGACATTGCCAATTATCATCAACTGCTGTAAAAATTTCACAACGGTTGACAATAATTGCCAACGATTCTAAACTTTTCTTCTCTTGCGATAGACACACATTTCTTCATGGTGCCACGTTTGGTTCTCGCGTTTTTCTCCCAGAGCGGCGGAACCAACTGCCTGGAGACCGCGTAAATCCGATACATGTTGTGCCCTTCCTTTTCAACGGCATACCAAGTGACATTGAACTAAGAACGAATAACAACCGGTCATGGATACTAATGTGTGACCTTATCTGGATCCACAAATCCAGAAGGACCGAAGGCAAGACCCTCCAATTACCCTACTTCCATAAACTTCTCCTTCTGACATCAACGGGAAGCGCTCCTGCCCCCATTTTAGCCCTTCCCACCTTCTCCACCCCCTCCTGGTATATTGTACGTCCCCAACCACATTGAACCTACCGAAACGCTAACGTCACTCCCTCCCCAGTCGAAAATCGGGACACATGCCATGGAAATCGTCATGCAATACACCAGAAGCGTAAGGAGAGTGACGGGCTGGGAATGCCTACCTCTGAGAGAAATCACCCCATTAGGTAACTCCACAAACGCTAAAAAAAAAGAGAAGGAAGAAGGCGGATATTAGAGCTCGGGTACGAGCTCTCGGTTTTCAGCCCTCCCACCACTCGAACCTTGTCTCACGTACTGATAAAGCTTACAGAATCCACGCCAAACGCTGCCGGTGGGATCATAAACAGCATTGGAGGCTTCATGCCTAATCAATGAGGTAAGAAATTCTATGTACAGGGTTCTTTTGATAAGTACTAGCCTGACGACCTGATTTCGCCGATTTTGAGGCTGATTTCAACCCCGACTTGTTAGGTCCCTGCCCTGGTATCGCAAACCCCCAGCCCGAACCCTCCTACCTTGACTCCGAATACCCAATTCTCAGCCCCAGAAAATAGGGTTTCTGAGCTCGACGGTGACGAAGACGGCGAATATGAAGGCGGAACTAGCCAAGATATCCTTGACTTAGATTTAGACGCAGATGCAGATACGAACGGAGATGAACAGCCCCTGAACAAAGGGCTCAGAAGGCGCCAAAGGACAGCAAAAAACACAACTCAACTACAGAATACGGGATCCCCGCTAACCTCTATCAGCAGGTCTCAATCGAATTGATGAGTTTTGATGGATCTAGGTCCAAAAAAATGGTCGAAATTTCGTCTGGTTCGTTTCATATCCCTTGTTTCTACATGTTACTCCAGGTTTTCATGTAGGACTAAAGCATTCCTGGGGGTTTCTTCTCTTGGATGTAATTGTACTCCATTTCCCAGACCTAGTTCAAAAAAATGTGCTCTGAATCGAAGTGGTACGTTTTTACCCTAGTAAAAGTGATCCTAATCCCGTTTCCCCTTCCCTTCCACATCCTTCAAAAACACCGACGAGTCCGACGACTCGGATGTCGAAACGATATGAAACGAAAAATCCACCTCCCCAACAAGCGCCTTTACGTTCTTAACCAACTTCTCTAAATCATCCTTAATCACAACCTTCGCAACCTGAATACAAGCAAACGCCGCGTACCCGGGCTCACTCATATGCGATATCCCCAAAATATCCTGGTCCAACCTGTCCAAACTCCGCGCTAGCGTCGCGGGTTTCTCGGGGACTCTTAGGTAGGGGGGTAGGGGTTGGGCATTTGTGACACTTGCAGAGAGGAGGGAGAGGAGGGATGTGATTTCGTGGGAGGTTATATCTACGGAGGAGAGAAGGGCGGTGAAGTCGCGGAGCCAGGTGTTGGACTCGAGCGTGTTGTCGCGAATGCGGCGGAAGGATTGAGAGGCGTGGCCGATGAGGGTTAGGTAGTTTGTGATACTGTGTTGTAAAGTCCATTAGCCGTGTTCATAATGTGTAAACGTATCTCCCGCTATTAGGATAAGCCATGACCACAGAGTACATTATGACGCCAAGCAGGATATGCACTCCAGGGGTAACACGTGCATCCTATAGTATAAAAGCGAAAGGACGCGAACACGCGTGACATATAAGAAACCCTCAAATCGGGACTAGCTCCCGAAGGTTGCCCGGTGCGTAGTCTCCTGTAGAGGCACAGAGCGGCTCATGAAAGCCACGGTTGTGAATGCATATACACACGGGAGCCTTCTGTGACCACATCTTGAGGTTGAAACAGGGGGTTTGAAGTCCTCCCGTGAGCACAGGCGAATTGAGTGTACACGTGCCCGAGAGGCCTCCGCGGACAAGTTGCAAGACTGGCGTGTAAGTGGATAGCGCTCCTGTAAACACAGAGTCGGAGGGTGTCTATGTACGGAAGCCAGACAGGGCTGCAAGACAACCCGGACCGCTAGTACGTATAGAGAGGCGATTCAAACCTGTGGTCAAGGGGGTACTCTAAGAGGCATATGAACTGCATGTGGCTCCAACACACTAAACAATTCAAAAACATAAGACGAAAATACTTACTTCTGCACCTCATTAATAATCTCATCATACTGTGCTTTCGGAAACTTCCCCCCAAGACTCGGTTCCCACATCGTAAACTCCGAGTGCTGCTTCAGCCCATTCAATAAAATGAGTTGCTTAATCAGAATCTTATGTCTGATCTTCTCCAACCGTCGACCTGGACTGGTCTTGAGATCCATATCCCCTTCTGTGCCCTCGATACGCATTTGTACAGTGGTGTGCACGCATGAGTAAAGGTTTGCGAGGAGGAAGAGTGAGGCGCCGAGATCCATGCGGAGTTGGCGGCGGGCGGTTATGGGGTAGGGAAATATGGTCCAGAAGAATGCTACGACGCAGCCCCCGGCTACGGTGAGGAGGCCTGAGATCCGTCAGATATGTTAGACAATTATACGCACGACGGAGGGTGGGTGAGTGTTACGGTATGGCCCAAGTTCGTAGATAGGATAGAAAGGCTGGCCACTTGTTGTTGAGACTTTGAGTCCGACTTTTCGCACCTGTAGTTCATAGCCTTTAAAACATCAACTGCGGTCCTTAAGAGAGGCCGAGACTGTCGTACCAATGATGAGGACTTGTGTGACGGCGCTCAGAACTACGACTATCGCAAGTCGTGGAAATTTGATGAGAAAGTAGAACTCTGGTAGCCTCGATTAGTAAAAGATCTCGATGTGCTGATTGAATTAGCCCACCTATGAAGAGAAAGACGAACAGAAACACAATAACGCCCCTGCACAACAAGGAAGTTAGCATGGAGCATCTCAGACTATGTATTGAATGTGATGCGCGGACAACACCTACGTTGTTTTCCCATCAACAATGTACCAATTTGCAAAAGCTGCAACCATCGCAACGAGTGTTCCTAAAACCCTTCCGATGAAACTGAAAATGCTGGATCCTGTTGTCATGCTCATGCTGATTGCAATGATAATCATAGCCCACACTAAACGCTGCTCATTGAAGAAGACATAGCTGTTCTTCAGATACGCAACTATCGCCACTGTCATGGTTGCGGCAGCGACACGCAGTCCGAAAGCTGATTCAGATGAACCTAGGAAGCGAGGAATCGATGCTATACCATCACCTATACGCTCACGAAAGTTCATTGGAGGTAGGTGCTCTGGATCCCGTCGTGACTTCAACGAGTCTCCAAGGTATATAGTCTCAGTTCCGGCTGTGAGGTTGTCAGGGGTTAGGTGGTCTGATGTTGTATCTTCGCCTTTGGACAGACTCCTCAGCCACTTCTTGAGCCGTTTGACACCTGGGTTAATGAATCGAGACTTCTTCATAGTTCCATCTTCGACTTTGAGATCGGCAAAGCGTACAAGTTCCTGTACAGCATCTGCAACTGAGTAAAGAAGGTATTCCATCTAATGAACTCTAAGATTAGCACAAATGCGATTGAAGCCAAACGCTGGTACTGGGCAAACATACATAAAGAATCATATATAATTGCCGTCTATTCCGGCCCTCCTCATCCAACTCCGCGCTTGTCGGATCTGTCCGTGGGTCATGTGCATCAAGAGGCTGAGGCGGGTATTTTCTGTCGAACAGATTCGACGAAAAGTCAATACCCTTCTGCTCACACCACTTCCTTAGAGGAATCTCTCTCTTCTGATAGAACTCGTTGGTCTTTCGCTCGTAGTATGCTGCGAAGCCATCTTCTCCCGGAGCGACTTTGTCCCCATTCGCCTCGATATCGGCGTCAGCGTTGGGACCCACCCCGTTAGCCTCCGACTTGCCTTTTGTTTTCTTTGTCTTTTTCGGCTTGGCTCCTAACTCTAACCGGATCCTAACATGCTCAATCGCTTCATCCAATACCTCGATGGTAGCATTGAACGGGACATGAAGTGTTTTCATAATCTCAGCCCAGTCCTTCCTTTCCTTCTCCTTAACCTCATCTGAAACCTCCCCGTACCCTTCCCATCGAATACCCTTTAGGCCTGCCATTCTGCCGAGTATATCAGAAAGCGTGGCCATACCCAAGACCGGCAAGAGAACACCTCGAAGCAGTCCAAAGAACATTTCAATATCATCTGCATCGAGATGGCCCCATGCCATTTCCCGCTTCGCAAACTCAAGGTCTCCATGCATCTTCCCATGAAGTGTAGTGAGACTCTCCATAGCCTGAGCCAAGGCTACTGCCCGTGGGTCTTCCTTGATCTTCGGTGCCTTCGATTTTCGCCCTTTCATTTCTTCTTCCTCGGCAGCGACGTCGAACAACGGCTCCGATAGATTTTCAGGATCCTCCAAACTCTCCATATACGCTGCCTGAGTCCTTAGCGCTCCCCTTAGTCCCTGGAGATACCCCGCAGCCTCGGTAAAAACCACAGTCCTCGACGAAATCGGAAAAATGAACAAAGAAACACCCGTAGCAATGCCCATCCCCGTCAGAAAAACCTCCAAGAGCCGTTTAATCAGCGTTATTCCCTGTTCCATAGTTACCAAGTACGGAGCAAATGTCATGGAGATGCTGGCTAAGATGGAGTACTGGATCACGGGGAAGGCGAGTTGTGGTCTTGAAGCACGGATAGTATTGGAGAACCAGATGTTGAAGATGAGCCAGATGGCAGCTACGGTACTGGCAGAGGAGTTGTAGCCACCAGGTTTGGCCGCGGGGGACGTTGTGTGTTTGCGGGCTTGTGTACAGCAGTATATTGTTAATAGAGACACGGCCGCGCCGACGCACACGGCAACCTAGGAGAGTCAATTGCGTATTTGCTTCATAGGTATAGAGATAGGAATATTGCAGAGATTATGCGTACAATATTGAGTACTAGCGTTTGGAGGAACTTTGCTCGTGGCATCAAGGCCATTGAGATGATAGATATGATACTGACGAGATAGCCTAGGGTTTGGTAGGTATCTGCTACGGGTGTAGATTGGTACCTGAATATCCCGTGAGTATGAGCTTCAAATTTAGGATTGATACCGGTGTAGCTCAGAGTCACCTACATTGCAGTTGTTATAACCGGTGGAAGCGATCCTCTGGTTCATCCCATCTTCTGTCAACAGTGGCCCCGACAAGCCGTGGAATCAACCCACTTTGCCATAGCAACCAACGTCCCGGTATTCAATCCAATCTTCGCCCATAAGACAGCAACTTTTGAAGGTTTCTTCGGCTTTGGGACATCTTTGGTAGCGCCTTGAGAGCTCTTCGTCTGGGTTGCTGCTGCTGCTTCACCCTCCATCGTATCCTTGGCTGTTGGTTGAGCCATTGCGCTGATGTTCTTGGGGTCCGCCGGGCAGTACAGATGACGGCGAGAAGTTTCGTTCAATTGAAAGGCTCAACTGAGTTGGCAGTGGACCTCATGGTTCTGGGAGAAGTAATGAAGTAATTGCTTCAGGCGCAGTACTCGGTGCAACGCGGAAAGTATGTAGCCAACCAGAGCCAAAATAAGCGAATGCTGCTTACACGATATGCGTACTTTCTGCGTTCAGCTGTATTATTCGTTAGTCATGCATGCTCTTAGAATCGCTTCAGTGGCAAAAACAAGCGAAGGCTTACACAAACTTCCGCATCCCACCGGACGAATTGGAGTCTCACCCTGCTGGGCATCGTCGGCCTTATGAGACATCAACAAACCTGTCCCTTTGTTTATATGAAAGGCATAAAGTCCTTCTGTGAGCGCGTGTGTTTTGGGTTTACACCTATCCAAGGGCCTCCTGTGGCCACATCTTGAAATTGATATGAGGGCGTGAAGTGCGCCCATAAGCGCAAGGCGTGAAGTGCATATATTACCACACTACCACAAGATTACAATATGTATGTCTGTCTGCCCATTTCGGAGTGTGCAGAACTTTTCGGTAGGTAAAGAGCAATGAGGTGAGGATCCTGTATCGTCCATAGGCGTTATATACGCAATATTTTACGGCATCTAATCCAGTCATGAAATCCCCGGCAGATTGGTCCACCGCACTGCCATTAAATCCCACGTGCATAACCATATAAAACCAACCCAAACCCCCCTCCAAGAAAGAGAGAGAGACAGAGATCAGCCCTCCAAACCCACCGCTCACACCTAGTACCTCTGCCTCACAACCTGCGGTCCCCTAAACCTCTTCCTCCCCGTCGTCAACCACGTCACGATGGAGATGAACCCAATAACTCCGATCGCTGCCGGAGTGTAGTTCATGTTATCCTTGTTTACCAGCACAACTGCATCGCGTCGTTTCGTTAGTATGTCCCACTTTAGCAGTGTAAAGGGAATGACTTACGGGTGGGCAGGTTAAACGTGATACTCGCGAACAGCAGGAAAACAAAGCCAGCGACGTTGAGGAGGATGCCGTAAGGACCGAGCCGGTAGGGGCCGGTCAGGACTTGAGCATCGCCGGAGAAGCGGGAGAGGATGCGGACGCCGAGGAGCATGGCGTAAGAGAGGTCTTGAGGGATTTAGTTAGCATAGCGTAATCGCTATTTTGGAAGGGAAATTTGAGAGACGTACAGAATCCTTCCGTGGAGGTGGCAATAACGGTATTAAACCCCGTTACAGTTCCGAAATAAATCGCACAAAGCGCGACCTGGAATCCCGTCGCGAGCATAATCGCATAAATCGGGATCTGGCGTTTTGGTTCGACTTTACTCCATACCTGCGAGAAAGGCAGACCGTGGTCATGAGCGAAGGCGTAGAGGCTACGAGAGCCTTCGGCGAGAAGGGCGTTGGCGCAGATTGTTGCAATTACGGTTATGAGGGAGGCGAGGACAACAGGCTCCGGCCTTTGAGCCGGTGGAGTCGTACATTATTTGGATGAGAGGGACTTTTTCAGGGGTTAACGGTAAGATCTTGGAGTTAGAGCAATAAGGATAAGTTGTGCATACCGAGAGTGGAGGTTGTGGCGGTAGCGTTGATGTCACCGGTACAGAAGCAGGTGGTAATGAGGAAGATAAAACCCGTAACGGCGCCGATGTAGACGGACATGACGATTGTTTCGGAGCTTCCTTGCTGGCATTCTTCATTTCTTTTGTCATATGTGACGCTATAGGGTTAGGAAGTGTGTTAGCATTGGCCGTATACTGGAGAGAACGGTAGAGATAGAGGCGTAACTTACGGGCATCGTAGCAACACATTCCAAACGCACTCTGCAAAATCCCAAGAATTGCCGCCTATTTCCAATTACCAGACTAAAACCAGTAAGGAGATGGATAAAAAAGGCTAACCATTCCAGCCGGCCATCCCGTAAAGTTCTGAAAGCCCTTAAAGACGAAGCTCGCCGGTTGCTTATGATGATTCGTAGCGAGGAGTGTAATGACCACGACAAAAAACGAGGAGATGTTCCAGATAATAGTGCCCTCGAAATCTTATCTAGTAACTGCGAACCCCAAATATTGACCACAAACGCTATAGCGATGATGCAATAGGCGACGAGCACGGTGTGCCATCTTTCGATAACGTATGCTTGATTGACGAGGTTGGCTTGTCCGAGAATCTGTCACGTTCCACTTTGTTAAAATCTAAATAGAGCTCCAGAACTCGAGAACCGGAGTAGTACTCACAAAGTTGGCACCGATAAAAGCATTCGTCGATCCCATTGCTAGAATACCCGTAACATGAACCATCCCGTAACATACAATAGCCCCCTAGCCACACGAGGAGGCGCGAGCACAGCAACCCTGTAGCCTATCTTAGCCACAATATCCTCTGCCATTTCCGCTACCACCAGGAATGAAGCTTAGACTTACCATGAATACTGTCTACCAGCAACGGGATAAGCAGAGCAAATCCCAGCCATCGAGTAGGCCACGGCAAGTGTGGCGATACTGATACCAATCCAGCTAAATATCATGACAGGAGGACCACCGGCATTGATGCCAATGATAACCACGCCACCGAGGGCCGTCCAACTGCATTTCCTTTAATATCTAGCTCAAAACAGTATGACATCGACAGGACCAGCTATGTAAAATATCATACCTCGTGACGATGCTGAAGCTAAAACCAATCATCCCGAGGAGGCCGAAGGACCGCTTCAATTCTGTACATGACCGAGGGTTAGCAAAGTGCTTCTTTCCCAGAAATATCTGAATGAACATTCCCGTAGTAGTTTTTCAGAGGTACATACCTTGGTGATACCCAAGCTTCTCCAGCACGGCATCCTCTCCAATACCATCCGCAAAGTCACCATTGCTCTTCCCGGTTAAGGCGCCTGGTTTTGTTTCTGTCTCCATTTTACCCTCCAATTCAGAATATCAGGGGCAGTAAAGTGCAGTAGTAGCTTCGGCGTGCCCTAACACAGTGATGAAAAGCTTCCCTGAAAACTGCGGAAAGCCGGGGAAGCCTCTCGGGATATAGAGAGCGGCCATGGCTTCACCACGCCCTACAAATCTTGGCTCCCCCATACTAAGCGTCCACCAAGCCTATTCCCAAACACTGAGTTTCGGGTGGCTTCCTATATGCGTTGTACAGCTGAACAAGACGGGAATTGGCAAAGGCTACAGAGGTATCGATGGCTTAACGCCCCAGAATAGATTCCGCGCGCCTTCGGGGTCATGTCTCGGAGGTGCATTGCGGGCACAAGACCGCCATGCACGTATGAAGCTCTCTTGGAATCTTAAAATGAGAAAGAGTAATTTGGTCCATGGCTTAGGCCCTGGGATGCCATTTCTGAACGCTTCGAAACGTAATTACGCAGATTGAGATGTCAGTGTGAAGTTTTTTCAAGTACTAGTTTCTTCTGGTACTTTTCCTGCCCGGTTAGGTAAACAGTGGCTTTCCCCACCCGCAGCACCCCACCAGCCACAGTGCAGCCACAACCGTTATCGATAGCGAGCGCAAACAAGCAGTTCCAGCATACGAGCGAGGTACACATATCACACATATCCCACCACCTGGCACCACCAATCTTCAATCTCCATCAATGGTACCAAGTATATAACGTATATAACGTATATAACGTACTTTCCTTCCTCCCCGGGAATCGGGAAACATAAAATACACGGAAAACAAAAAATGCCTTCTCTTCAAGTAAAAGCCGCGCCCTACAGCTGGCCGCACGACGGTTCATTCTCGCGCGCAACTACCGCGCTCGTGATCATAGATATGCAACGAGACTGTACGTGGAGGCTCCAAATCACGAAGCGCAGGTACGCGAGGTAGCTAGCAGGCTGACTCTGTCCAACGGCGCACTGCAGTCTGTTCCCCAGGCGGGTACCTGGACTACCAAGGGTACGACATTGCCCCGATCCAAGCCCTAATCCCGAAGCTCCAGAAACTGCTCTGGGCGTTCCGAGACGCCGGGTTCCAGGTGTACCACACACGGGAAGGTACGTCCCTATCCACTCCATATGCGCACACACCGCACACACCGCACACACCTGCCTTATATCGCCGCATCTTCTAACCTGCCCCTCTTAAACCCTTCCGTAGGTCACCGTCCCGACCTCTCAACCCTCTCCACGCGCGAACTCTTCCGCTCCCGCAACAACGCGCGCCAAACCGGAATCGGCTCTCCTGGTCCCCTCGGCAAACTCCTAATCCGCGGCGAACCCGGCCACGACACCATCGCGTCCCTCTATCCCGTCCCCGGCGAGCCCGTGATCGACAAGCCCGGCAAAGGCGCGTTTACCTACACCGACTTCGACCTCTTGCTCCGGAACCGCGGGATCAAGAACCTAGTCCTCGCGGGCGTGACGACGGATGTATGCGTCAGCACTACGATGCGCGAGGGTGGGGATAGGGGGTATGACTGCCTGTTGGTCGTGGACGGGTGCGCCGCGAGCGAGGAGGTGTTGCATGCCGCGACGGCGGAGGGGGTGAGGATGGAAGGGGGTGTGTTTGGGGCGACCGGAGGGGTGGAGGATGTGGTGAGTGCGCTGAAGGAGTTTGTGCGGGTGGAGAAGGAGGGTGAGGTTCTAGAGATTAGGAGGGGTGAGGGGAGTGCGCTCGTGAATTTGGGGGGGAGTGGGAGTGTGAGTAGGAGTGCGAGCGGCGGGAGTGGGAGTGGGAAGGATGGGAGGAGTGTGAGGACGCTGCCGGCTCCGGCCACGTTGAGGTGGGATGAGGATGTTGGGAAGAAACCGAGGAGTGCGAGTGCGGGTCGGAGTACTAGTGTTAGGGAGGGGAAGAGAAGTGAAAATGGAGGCGCAACTATGGCGCTGAGGGATGACCTACTCTATAGGTTCTGACGTATGGGGATCGGGATGATGGGTGGTGATTGAACGAATCTCCTTCTCATCTCGGTCCGATACGCAGTATCTCTTTTCTGGCATTTTGTAGGAAGGCGTTTGGATCTTTGGAGAGTATACGGAAAGTTTGAGATATCTTCCCATCCATTCTAACAAAGCACAATATTGTCGTGCCAATTTCAAAGATCCCTCATGTGGATGATGCACTTAATTCCTTTTTGTCGCAACTACCCCCCTATATACAATGAGCCAACACTAAAGCAACATACTAAGAATGACTCTATTTTAAGACCCCCTACTCCCCACAAATGCCAAAACAAAGACTCCCCTTTTTTTACCCATCCGCATCCCATGCTCTGAGTATATACAGCGACCTCGCACTTGCTCACCCCTTCCCCGACCCCGTTAAAACCAAAAGACTGACATTCATAACAACCATAACCAACCAAATCAGCACCGCTACAACCGTCACAAGCCAATGGTTTCTCATCCCAACGTCCCCTGCCTCCTCTCCGTCTCCGTCTGCCTCACCAACAGCCGCCGGAACAGTCATGTATTTATTCCTGCACGTGAACCATATCAGGGGTGCTGAGACGAATGGGAGGATCACGGAAAGAGCAACTTGGGTAGCGTTCAGCGCCTGGGAGAGGCCGCTGCGGCCGACTGTGCCGGCGATTATGATGGATGGAGTGATGGAGATGGCACGTGTTATGAGCCGGCGCATCCACGGGGCTACGGTCCAGTTCAATTGCCCCTCGCTGACCATTTGGCCAGCGATGGTGCAGACGATTCCCGCGGAGGTTCCGGAGAAAAGGAGGGCGAGTGCAAAGATAGTCCCTGCGGCTGGGTTGAGGGAGCGAGTGAGGAGATGGTAGATTCCGAAGAGGTCTGCTGACGCGGCGTCGGTCGTATTGGAGAGTGAAGCACCCGCGACAATTAGGATTGCGGAGTTGACGAAGAGGGCGAAGGAGAAGAGAGATATGGCGAGTTCGAAGATGGAGTAGTTCATACAGTAGGTTATGGCTGCGAATGAGGGTTTGTACTTCTCTTCTGGTTCGGATTCGGAGGGGGATTCACCCGAAGTTGAGCGTAGGTTGCCAGATTGAAGGTCGAATTCTCGGACTCGGCTTTGGACGACGCCGCTGCCGAGATAGAGGCTGTGAGGCATCACTGTCGCGCCTAGGATGCCACAGCTTAGGTAGAGACTATCACCACGAGTTAGCACAGCTCTGGTATGGTGAAGGAGGTTCTCGCTTACCCCTGAGCTTCAACAATGGATTTTGAAGGAAGGTAGCCTCTGAAGACCTCGCCAACCGACGTATCTTTAACAAAAGATAACTGAATGCAAAAGCAAATCACAACGCCTATTACCAATGCCATGACGAAAAATTCGAACACTCTAGTGTTACGCATAGAGCCTGAAGGGCGATAAAAAAACAGTATAACAAGAACATCGACTATTGTAATCGCACAGCCAGCGACCAACGGAATCTTGAGAAGCAGGTTCAACGCAATAGCGGACCCAATAACCTACAGACTCGTATCGTAAGCTTGGCATTCCGTGGAGGCATATACGGGCTTGGCTAGGAAAAGGAACCTACCTCTGCAATATCCGTTGCAATAATAGCCGACTCAGCAAACACATACAGCACATAGTTCAGCCACCTGGGCAGATGCGCTTTGCAATGTTCTGCGAGATTCATTCCCGTCACTGTGCCTAAACGGACGCACAACGATTGCAGGAATATAGCAAACAGGTTCGACATCAGGATAATGAAGAGGAGGCGGAAACGGTAGCTTGCTCCGGCGGAGATGTCCGTAGAGTAGTTTCCAGGGTCAATGTAGGCCACCGACACCATGAACCCCGGACCCACAAACTTGCTGTACTTCGTCAAGACCCTCGTCGCGCGTTTGAAAAAGCCAAGAGGCGGTTCATTGTCCGCGGGGTCATGTGAGCCGAAGGACGAGCAGCTGCGGGCGGTGGAAACTGCGGGCTGCCCCTCACCCTCGACTGGAAGAGCCGTAGGCTTCTCAGCGGGAGGACGAGCAGAGGCGACAGATGTCCTAGACGTGGTGCGTCCAAGCGGCCGAACTTGGCCGACGTCTTGGTTCACTGGGAACTCAATGTCTCTCCCAGTATCCACGTCTGATCTGTGGTCTCTTTGCAGCCTCGAGTTTGCAACACCGTTCAGGTCCTGTCTCGTTGTTGCGTCATTGGGGAGACTCGGCGGGCTCTGGTTCCACCCTTTGTGATCCATTGTTTCGTCAGTTCGGGAGGGACAGTTCATGACGTCGAACGCTTCACGCTTGAAACAAAAGATTAAAGATGAAACAATCTTGAAAAGAGGGGAATGGGGGTGGGGGGGATTGTCGTGGATTAAGTAGACGAAATTTTGCTCGTCAGATAGGACTGGGCACCTTTAAGAGGCGTTCCACGGCACAGGGCTTTCCCGAAAAATATGCGGTGAGATCGTGAGTGAGCGTGTGAGCATGCGTGTGCCTGTGGTCATAGCCGGAGAGTCGCAAGCACACAGGATGTCGCGTTACGACTTTCTCCGACCCTTGGCCGGCAGAGGCTAAACCGCTTTGAGAAGCGCAGCCGGTCGTGACGGGCCATGGAATAGTCAGGGCTTCAATCTGGCTGAAAGGAAAATTAACTCACAGTGCAACACAGCATGTGCGCGGTGAGACGGCGCGATGTGTATGAATTCTAGAGGAGAGGCGATGATGGAGGTACGAACTCCTGCAACGTACTTTGTTTTCTTTGCTGCTGTACGAGGTACAACATACAGATAGTCTACTGGGTGGGCAGATACGTGGGATGTCTGCATCGGGCCGCCCGCCATTCCCGTTCTTCTGTGCCTGCAACGATCCCCGCGTTTCGTCTAACCGCAAAAGGCACAAATCCTATCCGTCGTTCCCTCCCGTGTCTCGACTCTTCTCACGCCACACTTCTTACACAACGTCCGCTATCTTTTCCTCCCTAACCAAAAAAATGCTTCAGGTACGATGATGCCTTGTTTCTTCTACATGATACAGAGGAGCCCCAGGTCGCGAACGAATACCCGGTTCCGGACAGTCCCTCGGGTTGAATCGGGCGCCAACTATCCAGAACAACAATTTCCCGTTCACCGCTACAAGTATATCCCATGGACGCGCACGCAGGACTCATCCCACAGACACGACACTTGCATTGCCTTGAATTTACAGGAAACTGCCCCCACAGCTCCTGGCCTTGTGTCTCGTATTAATTCACAGGTGGGGGCAGGTGAAGTCGGTTTGAAGGAAACAGCCTTCCACCAACACACCCACAAGGCCACTAATGACATCACCTAGTCCATCACCAACACGCAGCGAAACCGGGCCTTCCCGCTCAGCATGTGATCGAATGCCTTCTGGGCATCTTTGAGAGGAAACTTATCAATCATGCAGTTGACGTGGTGGAGCTTGGCGAACGACACAGCTTCCTCGCTATCCAGACTTGCTCCACTAGGCCATCCATGCACAGAAGAGCCGTACTGGATCAAAGCGGCGGTATTGACAGGAATTTCGCCACAAGCTGAGCCTTGTCAGATATGTGAAAAGAAATTGAAGGGTGTGCACTTACGAGCCAAAACCAGAAGCTTGCCCCCGGCCCCGAGAGCATTCACCAAAGGAGCGATTGCCTTTGGATTCGGAGCCGTTGCAACAATTAGAGCCGCACCGCCCATACTCTTCAGTTTACCTACTGGGTCTTCCTTGCTACTATCGATATATTCTGCCGCCCCGAGCTCCTTCGCAAATTTTTCTTTGTCTGCACTGGTAGAAAGAGCTACCACGTTGAACCCCATCTTGTCGGCGTATTGGATTGCCAAGTGACCCAACCCTCCTAGGCCCTGAATAGCGACAAGCTCTCCTGGCCGAACGTTCATGTGGCGTATGGAATTGAATGTCGTTACGCCAGCACAGAGCATGGGCCCGAATGCGGCCGGATCGACATCCTTAGGAACGTGTACGACTGCCTCAGTGCGGAGGAGGACGTACTCGGCATCTATCAAGGACTGTCAGACCAGGAAACAAGAGCTAAGCTAAGCGTATCGGCATGAGGTACTCACAGCCGCCATTCCTGAAAACACCATTGATGGTTTCATTCTCACACATTTGAAACATACCGAGCCTGCATTGCTTACAGTGACCTATGATAACAACACCGTTAGCTCTTGGCGATCGTGTCTTTCATATATGTCTATACCGCAATGGCCACCGTGCCAACCGGCCCCGACCCTGTCGCCAACTTTCCAAACAGTTTCACCGAGACCAATAGCAGCTACATCATTGGACTATTTACATGTTAGCATTCCAGAGCCAACAAGGGATTAAGACGACAGAAAAATGGAAGGTCACACGAAGAGGCCAACTTCATCAGAGTTGTCGTTATGAAGGGATGCTGTAACCACGAAGTGTCTCGACATTTATATACAAATCACTCACTAAGGGTTATGCCACACTCCCTCTTGAACAAGAGCATCCGAATGACAGACTCCATTTGCAAGGACTTTTACTAGGACTTCGCCCGCCTTAGGCTGTTCGAGAGGAAGGTCTTGGAGTACCAACGGGCCGCCCTGTTTCTCAAAGACGGCGGCCTTGAAAGTCTTGGGAAGATTGCTGGTCATGTTTTGAATTGTTGGCTCTTATCAATTGAAGACAGACTGAACAAGTTCATGTGCCCGCCTAGATTCCGCTAGCTACGAGGGGGATTATATATATCGATGGGTGTTCGAGAGATATGCAGTAAGGCCCATAAGCCCGGCTGTCCGAGTGGATTGCATCACGGTCAGACGATCCACATATCCCAGACCTGTCCCGCTTTTGCCATGCGGCCATCGCTTATCTCCGTACGAGGTTATGTCTCTTGGTTCAACTAATGCCCCAAAGGACGAGCGTCTTGAGAGTCGAACGGGGTTTAGAAGTATTCTCAATAAACTACGACCACAATTCGAAACAATCAAGATATAACTCAACAGCTCTCTAACGCTATTGAATCTAGACGTTTAAACCAGAAATTTCGCAGAAATAGCCGCCCTATCTCTTCTGGTGGTGGAGTATCATGCACGCTGCACTTAATGGTCGTGTTGCATATTTGCGGTTTATCCAATGATGACATCAGTATCACATCTCAACGTTGTGACCTAGGTCTTTAGCGATGATTACACATCCTCCGAGATGCCGGCCTGGCAGGGGTCATAGTTACTCATATTTCTTCTCGCAAATACTAGCATATCTTGACCTGCATGAAAATCCTACGGAATCCTTCCACAGCAATCGAGTATCCTCAAAAGTCGTTGGGTGAACCCAACAATTCCGAGGTACACTCCTATGAGATGGGAACCGCTGTGTGCTTTGGAACGCCGTATAGCTATGTACGATTGTCTGTATTTTTATAATAGTTCGGGTTGCCCCGCAGCCCTTGATGTCTTCAGTACATAAATACCTTCTAGCTCTCTACGCTCACGGGAGTGCTCTTTGCTTATATATTTGTTTTGCGATATGTCCACGGAGCGTTGTTGGATATGTGTATACTCAAAGCCCACACGCTCACAGGAGGACTTCAGTCCTATAGATCAATTTCGAGGTATGACCATAGAGAGCTTCCGTGCGTGTATGCGTTCGCGAGTGTTGCTTTCATGACTCTATCTTGTAATTGTGCAGAGGACCATTTGTCCCTCGTGTCCGAGTCTTTTCACTTTTATATTAGAGGACATACGCGAAGAGCTCACCTAATGTCTTCGCCTGAACATGAAAGTACGCGAGTCAAGATCAAAATTGGGCTGAGAACCACGTTCTTCACTACGGAGTTTTCCTGGAATTGGAACGAGGTTAACCTACGGTTTTCGGCATTTGACGAGACGACGCGGGACTGACAAATCTGCTGGACTTGGGGTTGTTGATGTCTTTGTATGTTCTCTCAGATCTCGCTGATCCTACCGTGTGCGCTGAACATGTCTGGCGCCGTGACATACTCTCCCACTTCTCGAAATTTGGCAGAATTCCTTTAAGAATTTTCACAGGAATGGTGTATTTGTCATGCCCATCTTTTTGCATCGCTAAGCCAATGAACTCGCCGTTCAATCGGCCGCGGTCGTTGAAGGCATACCGCGCCTTAAATTGTTTAACGTGGTGCTTCATCTCTACAGTTGCTATGAGCTCGAAGAGTTTGGCCTTGCTCAGTCGCTCGCCTTCGGGAACATCTTCGCTGAGTTTTAGCTTCTTTGCCGGGGTTTTTTTCTTCCCCAACTTAACAGTGTTCTCATTCGCATTGGCATTGTTGCCTGGACTGCTCTGGCTCTCGTCGTTATCGGACTCTCTATCTCCTTCGCCTGACGATTCATGGGGCTGAGAATTTCGTCCCCTGGATAACGGGCGCCTCTTTTTCCTTCTCCATCAGCGCCTTGGCTTACCGAGCTTTGATTATAGCCACTGTCTTGTCAGGCTGTGCGGGTCCAGCAGCGGCGACGTGCTTTCTTAAACCTGTCGCCGTGCGTCGGTTGGACTTCGCACTTTTCTTCTTCGCCAATCTCGTCTCATCCATAATCTTGACCGAGTCACAACCATCCGTACTCTTGGTAGCTCGCACAGCTATCTGGGCTTGAGTCTTCTCTTGCCCATCATCTTGACCGACCTTGCCCCTTCACACTGCTGGACCTGGGCCGACCGCGCCTCCACTCCTACTCCCATCCATTTCCCCTACATTCTTCTCATTCCCTTCTTCTACGCTCCTGGCCAGCTCATCTTTTGTCCCTTCTGGTCTCCCGCTTCCCCCACTACTCTCTTCATCTGTCTTCAGGACACTCGCTGGGTTCATGGCTATCTCGAAGCTCAGTAGGCCGGGACGCCGCCGGTTCAACAACTCTTGTGACCATTTCGAATTCGGCATCAGTCGCGTGATTCAACTCCACTCCATGACCTGCGGAATCCCCAAAGCCTCCCAGGACCTTCCCTCCGTCATCCCTCGCGAAAGCATATTCATTTTGAGCATCTTCATATTCACGATGATGATCGTTCGCCATTTCGGACCTCGTAGAATCTAAGATGGACTTTTTAGTGAGTCTAGTTAACCGGGAGTGAGCTGAAGTAAGACTTACAGGCTTGGTGGATTCGGGAGGGGCTGTTGGGGTTAAATTGTAGAATCTAAGATTGCCTTTTCAGTGAGTTTAGTTGGCTGGAAGTGAGTTCCCGTTGCTCGGTCTCCCGTACAATCTTCTCGATTTCCTACCTCCCGTAGTATCACCTTTTCAGCCACTATGCCCGCAGGAGCTTTTCAGGATTACATGTTCACCTTAACATATAACAGCAGAGAAATCGTGTGCCTATATGCTTACACAACCTCTACACTCGCATGGGCTCTTCGTGATTATACGTCAATCTGAGCGTACGACCGCAGAGTAATGCTGAAAATATACAACGTCGATGCTTATACACGCAGCGTGCTGTAGAGTGTATGTAATACCGTCCTCACTGCATCCCACCCTCCTTCTGCACGAATTTCCCCAGTTGTATGCGGCCCACATCCGCAACAACAACGCCGAAAAACCGTCTCCTTTCTCCCCTCTCACCGATTTCCCAGATAGATTCGTCCAGGGTCCACTCACTATAGTGGCACCCCCCTTTCTCCTCAATTGGATTCAATTCCATGTGGAATGCTCCCCTCTTCAAATCGATCATAGATATTGAAGCAGATAAGTGAGTTCGAATCAATAACAGGAACTTTGGCACACGATACAACCCACCAAGCCAATTAAGATCGGCATAATGGTAGAAGAAAGCTTAGCGCAGCCACTATTGACCTCATAATGGCAATCTAGACTAACATAGTCAACACTGGCGGTGCTTCGGGGTAGTCACGGCAGCGGCAAGTTTGTAAATGTAAGCATAGAGTCGTTGTCCCGTTTATAGGAGGCGGAACAGGTAAAAGCCTTTATGGACATACAGCAATTAATCGCTGAGGCCTACTCAGTTAACGGAGCAGCGAAGGCTATTAGACGAAGTGAAGGAAAACTTACGGACCTGGTAGGTCGAGAAGATGTTGTAGGATCTTTGAGTTGTAGAACGTAAGATAGTATTTGCAGTGAGTTTATTTGGCTGGAAGTGAGTTTGAAGTAGAGGAAGGCTGTCGACAATGAGTTGCCGACGGCGTCTTGGATTTTGACTGCTGTGGCGCAAAAGCTGAGGGAGTTGGGCAAGAACTACGTACTTTTCTGTAGCCCTCTAGTCGTAGTCTGGGTAGCCTTCTGTTACCGGTGCGGATGCGACCAACGTCTATTATGTGTCCAGTCTTCTAGAGCCTTGCTATGGGTGATGAACGCTGGGCTCGGTATTCCCCGATGTATTCCTCTCCTCCTTTTTGGTAGAGCCGGTACGGCTGGTGGTGGATAGGCCTTGGACGTTTGTTTCTCCGTTATGCTTATTCTAGGGCATGATAGGGGTAAGGTATATTGATATTCTGTAATAGATTCCCCTGGACCTACTGAGTCGTCGCCCCTGACCTTAACTTGTGGGTGTGGTACGGGTGCTTTGCTAGGTGGTGAAGAAGTTGCCTTGAGGAAGAGTCCTCTCAGCCTTGAAATACTATGGTATTGTATCGTTTCGTTAGCATTCTCGCTACGGGTGGTTGTAGGGGCTTTCAATTCCTCACCCCCTGTACTTCGCGGCCCTTTTCTGGGCGTAATTGACGCCGTCCAGCTGCGAGACGCTAGTGTGGTTCAGGGAACCCGTCGTGCTTCCCGCGTCTCTCCGAACTGTGGAATCCTTTACCCGCGTGAATTGAGAGTAAACGTCCCGCCCACTCTCCTAGCCCGGTCCATCATGACCCACAGTCGATAAGACACCAATTCTTCCCGCGTTCCCAGATTGGCAGACATCCCAAGAGAGGAAAGTGGGTTGGATATCAGTGGGATTACCAGCCGGCCTCCGATTACGAAGGCCGGGGAGCTGGGGAGGCGTGGGTAGTAGTCTTGCTAGACGTGTGGGGAGGGGAAAGGGAGGGATGACCTTTTGGTTTGGTTTTGGGTATTGTATGAGGTGTCCAGAGTAGCTGCGTGGGATAAAGTGCCTCGGTAGCGAAGGTTAGGCTTATCGTTTCTCCTTGGCCCGGTGACCCCTCTCAGAGCGTTGTTACTGCCTTTAGGTTCTACTGTGTTAATTCTTTAGGGGTCAATTGCTGGAATCTCCACGGCGTTTCTTCTCTAGGCACTAGATTTCTATCTAGGATGAAGGCGAGCTCTGAGCTTACAGGAATCTTGTGCTTTCTCTATTACCTTTAGTGTGGCGAATCCTCCTCCCGCAACAGGGCTGCTTGGTAAAACTGGAAGATACGCAGAGAGCACCTCATAAACATAGATAGCTGGAAAACACCTATGTACGGGGTTCGTCCAGGAGCCGCGAAGTAGCTCAAACTACAACTACTAGGATATAAAGTGCCACTTCGATTTAGAGCACACTTTATTGAGTTGGGTCTGAGAAATGGAGTACAATTACATCCAAGGGAAGAAAACCCCAGGAATGCTTTAGTCCAACATTAAAACCTGGAGTGACATGTAGAAACAAAGGAAGGAGTGTCGAGAGGACGCAGCATCCACACGCCGCATTCAACTGTATTCTGATCAAAAATCTTGCTCCTCTTTCACCATCCATGCATGACCGTTCTGTGATTGCGATCGACACTGTAAATGTCCGTCTGCGTAACGTTCGTTTTACTCGTGGCAGTAGAAAATCAAACGTGAACGAGAAACACCATTCTGCAGGCGAACCAGAGCTAATTCTTTCGAATATAGCAGAAGAGAAAACGGGAAAGTGAGACTGGGTGGCTAGTGTTCAGCCGACAGATTGATACAGCAGGAGCGGCTCGCCGATGTTTTCGATCTCAGGAATCGTGCATTTTAGGTCAAAGGCTTTTGACAGGACGATCTTGAAGATCTACTAGGGATTAGTTGAGGCAGTGGAAGGGGTCAGAGAGATGATAGGTTACCTTCTGCACGTTTATGCTATGGCTCGTACTGCTGAATATCAAACTCGCTCTCATCGCCTTGGCGAATCGTCGGGCCTGTTTGAGGTTCACAGCCATTAGCAGCTAAGTTCCATCGCTATATTTATAGACGAGCTTGACGCACCTGGTTGCTTATTTCCTCCTGGTCCTCTCTTGGGAAATTTACAAAGTGGTCATATTTCGTCCCTACCAGAAATGGAATAGCTGTCTTGTTGAACCCTCTACCCTGGCGATACCATTCCTTAACGGAGTTGAGGGTGCTCTTGCGGGTGAGATCGAACATGAACAGGATGGCGACGGCATCGTTGCAGACGAGCGGGAGCATGTTCACAAATTCGCGTTGACCACCTAGATCCCAGATAGAGAAGGTGATTTCGGTGTTGCGGATTGAGATCGTCTTTTCCATGAAATTGACACCTAATAGGAGTATAGGTTAGCTATGAATATAAAACCCATCCAAGACTAATAGAAGAGCCGTAGTAAACGGATAAAGGCAGGCAAATGGCAGAAATCCAGGGGCCAGAGGCAAAAAAATGGAAAAGCTTACCTAAAGTCTGGATATAATCCTCATCCCAGCTCCCCTCCACATATTTGACCATCAAACTCGTCTTCCCGATCTGTGCATCCCCAACCATGCCAACTTTTATCACAACACTGTTTTTGTTCCTCACAGCATACTCTGCTGCCTGCTGCTGCGCAGACCGCATATTTTGTTCTTGATATGTTGTCGATCTGCTGTCTGGCTGTTGATACATCGGATACCTCTCCTCTGAGCCAGATAAAGCAGGTGAGGGACGTGACTGCGGATACCTCTCCTCTGAACTAGACAGAGTAGGAGAGGGACGCGACGAGTGTGCAGCTTGTCTATATTGCTCTTGTTGCTGTTGCTGTTGCTGTAGTTGGTACTGTTGTTGCTGGTACGGTACACTAGGGGAATGATAACTTGCGTTCGAATCTGTATCCGGTGAATGTGGAGAGAATGATTGGTGTTGCTGAATAGCAGAGTATTCGGCCGGCTGGGGGGTGTGATGTTGTGCGTAGTTCTCATTGCCATTGTGGTACGCATAACCGTTATAGCCATTATTAAAAGCGCCAGCCGGTGTTGGGGTGGGGTCAGTATCAACGTCGTTCATGGCTTGATCCTCATGACGCCGGTCTGGCGGAGCATTGTGTGTCTGATTAGGAGGCGAGCTTAAATCGTCTTGAGGCAGCGGTATCTCGGAAGCCATGGTGAAGTCCATATTTTGCAATTTCCGGTCTAGCGGCTAGCTAACTCGTAAGAGACGCTTCGGCACTCCGCCACTCCAAGTCTTAAATCAGGGTGAGCTCCAGTCTCGTTACCAGCTTGAATAATGCAACTTGGGCCGTGTAGGGCGGGTTTTGTGGCCCGCAATCGACGGGAGTAGTGCTGCTGAACGCGAGCGATTTCTGTTGATGCCCGGCAACTGGACCCCTAGGCGTTGATAATAAGTTAGTCGCGTGTGTGGATTCCTCCAGAGAGAGAATGAAAAGGTACCGTTACTACGACGTACACTACGACGATTGGAGCTTGTGTGCCGCTGCAAAGTAAGAAGGTAAAAAGACAGTCCGAGTACTGCAAGCCGCGGTATTGTGATGTTACCAGCGCGTATTGTCAGAAGCTGGAAGGGTTGGGGAGTAGCCCCGGGTAACGCGGCGTGACGGCCAAATCAGGCTAGCGGCCACACCCGATAAAAGGTGAGGAAACAAGCGTCGACAAACTCCAAAATAATATTCGGTTTTGCACCAGCACTCAAGAGAGTCGCAACTCCCCGCAACTGCGCCTTCTCATCCACAATAACACAATAGTGCAATGGGCAAAAGAGCGGCCGAAGCCTCTGAAAACGAGGTTGATGCTCTCAAGGGCGGCGAACGACCAGCAATGCCTGAGAAAGACGAAGTCGGCGAGTTCGAAGACGAGTATGAAGATGAATTCGAAAGTGAAGATGAAATCCTAGAGGCCGGCGTAGATGGGCGACCGGATGAGGAACGAGAGGAAGAAGAGCAGAAAAGTACGTAAGGGCAGTCACGTTTGCTAGGCCTGCTGTTTGGCGCGGAACTTCTCACGAACTAGTCCAGGAAGATATGTTTTCAGATGCTAATAGAGATGCGTGGACAGATGCTATGGAGTTGGACCAGCAAACATTCATTCCGGGGAGACACAGATTGGTGGATGGGGAAACATTGGCGCCTGATCCTACCACATACGAAATGCTTCATACTCTCACAACCACCTGGCCATGTCTGTCGTTCGATATCATACGGGATAACCTAGGGGATGAGCGGAGCTCGTACCCAGCAACCATTTACGCTGTTGCAGGTACTCAAGCTGAGAGCGGCCGGGAAAAGGAGAATGAGCTGATGGTCATGAAACTGAGCGGCTTAAGTAGGATGGAGCGAGAAAGGGACGACGATGAAGACGAGGACGACGATGACAACGAAGAGGCGGATCCCATTTTAGAGCATAAGTCTATACGACTATCTTCAACGACAAATAGAATACGGGCTCATCAGATCCCCCCATTAAATTCGTCAGTACCCCCAACAACTCTAACCGCGGCCATGACGGAAAGTGGACAAGTCCTCATCCACGACATAACACCCCATCTCACATCATTCGACACGCCAGGGACTACAATCGCTCCACAGCAGAACAAGCCAATCTCGACACTGCGAATGCATAAGAACGTTGAAGGTTATGCACTGGACTGGTCACCGTTAGTTACTCAAGGCAAACTTCTTACCGGCGACAATGCCGGCAATATCTTCGCCGTAACCTGCACTGAAGGCGGCGGCTGGTCAACCGATTCTCGCCCCTTCACGGGCCACGCAAGCAGCGTCGAGGAAATTCAATGGTCGCCCGTCGAACGTAACGTTTTCGCCTCCGCGAGCAGTGACGGAACTGTCAAAATCTGGGATCTGCGATCAAAGAACCACAGGCCAGCCGTCAGCGTCGACGTTAGCAAAACGGACGTTAATGTCATGTCTTGGTCACATCAGACTTCGCACCTCCTCGCCACAGGGGCCGACGATGGAGCATGGGCGGTCTGGGACCTGCGCTCTTGGAAGCCTTCTTCCGCAGGGTCGTCATCAACAAGAAGCTCAAGTTCCACGCCTGTGGCTACCTTCAACTTCCACAAAGAACAAATCACATCCATCGAGTGGCATCCGCAAGACGACTCTATTGTGGTGGTAGCAGCAGGGGATAATACATTAACGCTATGGGATCTTGCGGTTGAACTAGACGATGATGAGAGTAGGGACACAGCTGGTGTAGAGGGTGTGCCGCCACAGCTGCTCTTCGTGCATTACATGGAGCAGGTTAAGGAGGCTCATTGGCACCCGCAAATACCTGGAGTTGTGATGGCGACTGGAGGGCTCGGCTTCGGGTGAGATAATCCCGATATATCTCTGCTTCTGCGGCAGAAATTAGGGCAGGTGTCGCTAATAGAAGGTGTTGTCTAGGGCCTTTAAAACCATCAGTGTCTGACATCCACCATTCCTCCCTTTTGTTGGGTCGGAAGTGTAGCAACACGATTCAAACCTAATGTATCGGTGCTTTTCGCTGTATCTGAGCCTGGGCTCAAAATAATGCTAGAGGAGCCGGCTACAGCTCCGCGTACTGACTGCTAGGTATTTCAATGAGCCCTTGTGAAATTTGCTGTTCTGGCCAGAGTCTTGTAGTTTGGCTATTGGTCTGGCTCAAGAAGCCGTCGCCGCCCATGACCTGTCATATCATGGCCATTGAGTTTGTCAAAAACCGCGCATGCAGGCGTAATAAAGCGAACATAATGCTGGGTTGAGTCTAACGGTGATTGGGAACATGCTTGAAAAGCGACTTCCGCCAGCGGCCATCTAGCTAGGCTAGTAAAACTGCGTATAATACATTATCTGAAACCGCTAACACTGTTTTTGAAGAGTGTGCATATGTGCAACACGAGCGCTCTGTCCAATCTGTCCAGCCGTTCCAGTACCTGCGTTTCTGCGAGCCTGTGAATATTGCCGACCATATCTGAGTCACTTGTCAGCCTGTCCGTTATCTCTTCATGGATTATGGCCTCATTTCTTGAATTCCAGTGCCTTGTGTGACTGCAAACCTTCCAGCGTGCTTTCCAACACATACTTTCTTTTTTAATATGCGAACTGATCATTGCGCGTCCAGTGAGCCTACGCTGGCCCAAATCCGATGGTTCGTATGGCTTCGGAGCCTGCGATCCGCTGGAGCTGCATATCTCCGAGCCTGAGCCAATTGAAATGTGTGATTCACAGCCGCCCGACATTATTGGTGTGCAGTTGACCCACAAAAGGCATTCTGACGTCGTCTTTGGTCCCACAAACGGCAGAAAAAGCTCGCAATCGACTGTCCATGTATGCGCGCTCGCCCAGATAAGACTTGGAGGACTCGAAAGTGCCAGATGTCAAGCGTCCTTATAACTCTTCTATAGAGGGGTAATGAGGGGTCGTTTTGCGGCTCAAAATGAGGGGCATTCACACTCATCCCACTGTCCTTGATCAGAATAAGAAAAGCTCCATGTAGGGCTGGCACCGACACTAGCTTTGCATTTTTGAAATTTATTTCGACCCAAACTGATTGCGCAATCCCGCGAGTTCTAACTGAGTCAAGTTCATCTACCAGCGCCTTGACAACGAAGCGCATCACATAGCAGCCAGTACCAAGACGTCAGAAGGAGATCTTCCTAGCATGTTCGTATGCAG
The DNA here is from genome assembly GCA_022345685.2 of Nothomitra cinnamomea. Lineage (NCBI taxonomy): Eukaryota > Fungi > Ascomycota > Geoglossomycetes > Nothomitra > Nothomitra cinnamomea. The sequence continues at coordinate 262 of JAJDMX020000012.1, read as the reverse complement.
ACTTAGTGTGCAGGCATCCAGACTGTAGCTGACACCAAGAAAAATTATGTACAGGGCAAGAGAGGAACAGCGAGTGCTCATCCCGGAGATTCCCTATGTAGGGGTTGATCGGCTACTCGAACGAAAAGTTTGCCATTAGTGTGACATGCACTACTTGTGGAATGGTCTTGGCCGTGGAAACGGATTGTACTTGGGGGGTAGAAGAAAGTCTCTACCCAGCAACCATACACTCGCTTGCGCGTTGCTAGGCAGAGACTTACCC
>JAJDMX020000011.1:0-243379 GCA_022345685.2 Nothomitra cinnamomea | reverse complement strand
GGTGAAATAAGGGGGGTAGAGATAACAAAATAGACAGATATGATATGTTCTCGAGGATGTCATCTAGGGCTTTCACTGCGGAACGAAATCGATGGGTTTGGAAATTATTTTGCGTCCGTGCTCGCGTACCTAAATTTATCGTGAAGTTTGAGCATGGTCTTGGGATTCACGAGGTTGGCTGATCTCTTGGACCCACAATCACATGTCAGAACGGTTTCGTTGTTGCTTTTCTAAGGAATCACATCCAAAACCCCCAAAAACTTGCCCCTATCTTAAACAAAGTTTTAGCCCCTATCCCCGCTATCGCACTGTAACCTCACTCTCACCACCCCACTCCAGACCACCTAAACAAACTCCACTCAGTCTAACCTACGCCCCAAAAACCTTATCATACCCCACGAGGGTGAACCGATATCTCACATCCCCGTTATGCAACCTCGTCAGACTCTTCGCCAGATTCTCCGGACTGAGCTGCACCTCCTCCACCCAAGACTTAATCCCTTTCTTTGCTGCAAGATCCAACATTGCCAACACCTCCTTTCTACTCCCTAGGTGGCTAGCGCCAACCATACATCCGTTCTTCAATAGATCTTGCGGTTTCAGCGGGATCCCTTCGCCCTCGGGCAAACCGACGGAAATGAACTTTCCGTGGATGTCGAGTAGGGACAAGTAGTCAGAGAGGACGAAGTTTGCGGAGCTAGACGCAGCGTTGATGATTAGGTCGAAGGTCATGGTGTGCGGATCTGCCCAGTTGGGTTCAGAGGTCGCGAGGAAGCCGGTTGCGCCCATTTTGCTGGCATCAGCTTCCTTGCTGCGAGAGCGGGAGATGGCCCAGGTTTCGGCGCCGAGGGCGGAAGCGAAAAGGACGGCGAAGTGGCCTATGCCTCCACTGTTTTTGAAGAAGGGTTAGTGGGGCAAATAGGAGAAGGGCGTAGGGAAGGCACGCACATCCCAACGATTCCGACTTTTTTTCCGGGCCCACATCCATTCCTCACAAGCGGTGAATAAGCCGTCAACCCTGCACACAGCATCGGGGCTGCGAGGCTCGTCTCCAATGCGTCAGGAATGGGAAACACCCAATGCTCGTGTGTCCGGACGTGGCTAGAATATCCGCCCTGGGAGATAATCCCAGTATCCGGCCACTTGGCGCCGTAGGTGTCGAGCTGCTGCTTGCAGTAGGTCTCGTTGTCGGCGTGGCATTGGCGGCAATCGAGGCAGGAGTAGGATTGGGCGCCGACGCCGACGCGTTGGCCGGGCTTGATAAGGGTTACCTTAGGGCCGACGCGGACGGCTTTACCGACGATTTCTATGGAGGTTGAGGGTTGGAATTGCGATTAGAGATTAGGGTTTGTGGGATGGGGACATACCGTGACCAACGCAGAGAGGGTAGTATTGCTGGCCCCAGCCGCCTGGACAGGGATAGGTGTTAGCTCTCAGTCATGTTTCGTGGTCTTGATTGACCTTATGTTATAGATCAGAGAAATATACCGCTGATAGTGTGCAAGTCTGACCCGCAAATCCCACAGGCTTCGATCTTAATGTCGACATCGTAGTCGCCGAAGGGCTTTGGTTCCAACTATGAGTTTTGTGCCGAAGGAATTAGCAGGATGGTTGAGTTCAAGAGAGGGTAGAGAGGACAATTCAGGAGCAATTCTGGCTCTCGGCTCTTCTCGATTGAGGGTGCTCACTAACCTCCCGTCTATGGAATTCAAGGTACGCCTCTGGTCCATCAACCTGGAAGCCCTCAAATGTCTCTGGATACACCATGATTGAACAGTATCAAGAACAGCAGCTTAAGAGAGAAAAACGTCTCGTCGAATGTTCCTGTCAATTGAACACAGGGAAAAACGAAATGAGTTCTAATTATCCCCTCCCAGCATCCGCAGGCACCTCTTCCACTTCTTAAGCCCGAAAATTCCATTTCCCCTCGGTCTATAACCCTGCCGTGGCTGCAATCAAGCTATGGCTCATTTTGCCCCTCCTGTGCTCAGATGATCTCACCCTGACCAAGCTGTCGAATAGCAAAAATGAGCATTTATCCGACGAAACGCCATGAATGGCTGGGCTTTGGGAATACTGGGGAAACATAATCCGGCACGAATGGCGGTTTAGGGTAGTTGGCAATGTTCCACCTATCTAAGGATTTTCCGAGGGTGCCCTTTTGCGGGATAGCGTTGGTTGAAGTCGGGTGAGGTCGCTTCGGTATCTGATGAGCTTGGCAGGTCCGTTGTTGGGGGTCAAGCAACACAAGTTTAGTTCCAACCAGCTGAACCATCTCTTCGGTATCGGGAATGTCAGCTGTGCGATTAGGTAACTCGAATTGTTGTAGCTTATGTCTGAAGTATTATTATGCTTCTAGAAAGGAGCGCTAAAGCTAAAACTACGACTCTAGGGGTCCTTGTTGGGGTGCACGCTGACGTGCGACATGCCATTACATTCTCTCCGTGGCCATTATCGACTTCTAGATATCGCGGGGGCATCTACGCCTAGTAAAAACCTGGGAGGATCCTCCATCGAACTCTCCTCCGGTACTCTTTCCAATCCTCTCCATACTTCCGCATGCACTTTTCCTCGTCCCTCATCTCTCGATGGATGAGGAGCACGGCGAAATATACAATGTAAAAATAGGTGACGACCATTCCCCATCCTCTTGCTTCTCCTTGGATAACTTGTCTACCTTCAGTGTAACTCCCTACAACTGACCCATCGGCGGACGATATACCCCCATCGATAGATTTTGGAGAAGTATATTGAATTACATATCCAGCGATACCTGTCGGGAGGCAATACGCCCAGCCCATAATCCAGTCGCCTAGGTAGTTAATGTGACGAGCTACGCCCCACCAGCCGGTAACTAGCAACTTGCTTCCCGACTTGGTCTCCATGTACTTTAGATGTGCGACTCGGGGATCCTTCGGATTCGTGCGAAACCGATTCTTTTGGTTGTTTGCACCACGGAAGATCAGGTACCCGATGATTTGCACAGAAAGGACACCGACAGTTCCCCAAATCCCGAGCTGTAGGGGGTAGACGGCAAGATATCTTGCTTGCAAAGAGTAAATAAAAGGGACCCAAACAAGGTCACCAAACGAGAGCATGAAACCGAATCCGTCAGTTGTAATGTCCATCGTGGTCAAGATCGCGGGCTCCATCCATAGCGCATCGAATACATAGACTGAATGAGAGACCGTGACTAGAATCATGCTGTCGGTAACATAGCCGTAGGTCTCGTACTGATGTGCCATAAATGCTAGATCCAGAATGACCCATCCAAGAATTCCCGGGCGTAACTCGCACCAGGCCTTGATGTCAATGGAACCCAGAATTGGAATATCCACGCGAGGATTTAGCTCACGGCCGATAAACCAATCATAGATGAAATTTCCAGAGTGGCCTCCAGCAGCGAGTTCACGGTGGTCGGTGTTGCCTGGTTGCACTGAAAAGCTCCTAGCATATACAAAACATGCAATGGCGAAAGAAATACCAAGTGACGCCGTTAGAAGAGGAACATAGTTGTCCCATATGAAGGTCCAGAGAACGAAATCGGCGCCTTGCGCAAACGTTCCCGCAATTGCAATTACAGTGGTGAGTGTCGCAGAGTAGAATGCTAGAAGATGGTTAGTGTTTTACCTCAAACCGAGACCGAAAGAGAGAAGTATAGAATGCCAGCAGTGTCAGTTTAGGACAGAGCGACACGTCGTTCACAGCAGTATAACATTTTTGCAAGAGACAGCACAACCGACGCACGAATGGGAGCAGACATGTGAGAGGAACCCCAAATACTTATCGTGCACGGGTCGACCGCACAACCCTAGAGATGATGAGTAAAGATTGGGAATGACCTTACCATTGAACTTGTACTTAAGTCTCCCACCAGACCTCAATTCAACACCCTCAACCTCTTCACCCGGTAGTACACTTTGTAATACCAGACTGAGTGCATAGTATCCTAGCAGCCACAACGTGGCCTTATAGTTTGCTAAACCCCAGATTCCGTTTTCAGGCCACCCGACTTCTTGCTTTAACTTCTCTATGGTGAGTGTAGATGGATGTAGTAAGGATGGGGCGGGGCAGCCAGAGACGTCGTTGCAGAGAAAAGCGCTCAGATAGCATAAGATAGTAAGGCCTAGCGTGATTCCAATAGCTCCAAGTCTAGTAAATATTAGCAGAGCTTTCAATAAAGGAGTGATGATTACTTACGGCCCACCAAACTCATAGCCATGTTGCTCCTTGGGAGCGGGAATAGGAACAGGGACAGTACCGCTAAACCTTTTGGCTGACACCGCACCGTTGGACTTTTTTGTTAACATAGCGACTGCAAATGGGGGTTTCTCGTGCTGTCCAGCCGACTCCCTTGATTAACGTCTTGGGACTCGAAGGAATCCTTTTCTATTACTTAGTAAAATTCAAGCCTCTGAGCGGGTGGCGCGTGCTTCAGCCTTTTCTCTAATATCAATTTATGTAAGATGTGGACCAGAATGTCAGGCCATAGTCTCTCTCTTGAATAAAGGGAAACACCAAATATCCCGGAACGAAAAGCTGCCGCGCAACGAAAATGGTGAGATCATCAATAGAGTGCATAAGCCAGGGGTATTATGCACAATATGCAGTTGTGCATGCCATCATAAATTGTGCTGAACACGTGCATTAAGCCAGTAGCGTCTCGAACTGCCGATGCAACGGCGGAAGTTAGTTGTGAACACCTTAGACATCCAACATCCAACTGCGATAGATCACGCGCGTCCCAGGACTAACATCAGTTCTCGCCTTTAGGCGTCTTCTTTTTTCTATCTTCTCCATTCATAGATCACAGTGTCTACGGTGTCGTTCATCATGCACTTGCCTTCGGTCACCAGCACGCTTTTTATAGTAGTTTCGTTCCTTCTCAACTCTCCCATCGTCGCAGCTGAGGACAAAAAGCCGAAAGCTAACCCTCCTTGCACGGTGCACTCTCCTACCAGCGGCTCCTTCTACGACCTCAACCCCATCTCCATCCAAGCCAGCAGCAAGCAGCAGAAGGATACACCTGTGTCAAGTTGGCAAGCAAAGGGTTATGATTATTCGACGAACTTCACCATCAACTTCTGTGCTTCGGTGGCTGAAGAAGTAAAGGATGTTGTTGGAGTGGACGAGGAACACTGGGGGAGCGTCAGCGCTTACTACAAGCAGGACGGTAAAATCTATTCCATCGGGTACGTCACCGTGTGAGATTATAAGACGAAGGGCTCGACATTCGGTGGGCTAGAACCTGAGATGAAGCTATCGGACTATAGGCCACAGAACGAATGTTACAGCACATGCTTCGAGATCAACTGCTAACGAACCTGGACAGGCAAATATCTTCCGTGCCTGTCTTCCGTGGCAGAAAACTTGTCCTGAATTACACCGATGGTTCTCCGTGCCACTCAGAGTCTTCCGGTTCTTCGATACACTCTCGAAAAGAGGATCCAGAAGACAAGGATCCTAAGGAGGAGAAACCGGTGGACGATGATGATGGTGAGGAAGACGACGATGACGATGACCGCAAGGACGATAAAGACCATAAGGATGATAAGGACCACAAAGAAAAGGAGCCTGTTCACGAGAAGCCAAAGGCACCAAAGCGAAGGAAATCGACCCTTATCTCCCTCCTCTGCGACCGCGATCCGTTAGCCCCGAAAGCTTCGGTTGCTTTTATAGGTGCCAGCCCAGACGAATGCGCATATTTCTTCGAGGTTAGAACATTAGCCGCATGTGGAGGTGCCAATGACCATGAGCAAACTCTTGGACCGGGCGGCGTATTCGGGATAATGTCAGTTATTGCCGTTATGTTAATCACTGCCAGTGGATCTTATCTCCTGTTGTACGATTTCTAACGTGATTCCCAATGGGATAGTGCGTTGATTGCGTGCCTCGTTTACCTTGTCGGTGGTTGCGTCTACCAGCGTACAGTCTTGCATGCGAGAGGTTGGCGGCAGTTACCGAACTATAGTATGTGGGCCGGCATAGGGGGATTTCTTTATGTAAGTATGCTCAAGGGTTTTTGGTTGACCGAAAGAAATTCTTAATCTGGAGAAGATATGAGACCATTCATGTGGAGGACAAGGATTCCCATCAAATTCTAAACGGGGGTATATGCAGACGTATTGACATACCAGTGCCTTGAAAGCCGGACCATCTGTTCTAGTGCTCCCAGCAAAATCCTTTTTGCGCTCTCATGCTTTTAAAGTTTTTAAAGCTTCTATTGCTACCCCAATATTCTCTATTATTTCAATATGCGAAAAGAAGAAAAAGCGCTAACGCATTTTCCCTAATCTCGCCACAGGATATTTTCATCATCCTCACATCTTCCTGCGCGCGTTTCCTTCCCCGACGCAAGGGCTATCTGGGCCTACCTGTTGGTCCTGCCACAAACGCCCGTGGCAGACGTGGCAGAACGGCCGACGATGAGAACCGATTAATTGATCAACTAGACGAGGAATGGGACGATTGAATGGTGAAGGGTGTGTAGGAAAGGACATCCATCTTTATTTACGTAAATGAGATGGCGGAATCGGCGTTCCTTGGAAACTTTCACGGTTCAGCATATTCCCGGGAAACATAATGTGCAGCTTGATCTTACGTATGCTGCACTTATTTTCCCACTGGGATGGACGATAGTATTATTTTGCGCGATTCAACGGCGTTAATCTTTGTTTATCTTGTAAACCCATTATTACTTGCACTTTTGTGTAGATATGCCCATCATGCAAGACTATGTGAACTTTTCCAGACCCATGCTTCTCTTTAGCATTTATGTACACGTTTAGCCTTCCTTCCGCATAATATCATTCCGCTTGCCGCACTGCTTCCATTTGCCCATTCCACCATTTAAGCCCATAGTATGTGTTGTTCGATGGTCGAAATACATTTCGATTGTGAATGTGCTAAGCAAAAGGGTCAAATATTAGCCCATGCACAGTATCCTCTACCACCCTCACTATTTGGAACTTAGAATCTTACGGAGGGCTTGCGGGTGGCACTTGCATAGAATTAAGTACGTCTGCGTCTCGACCGCAACGACATGCGCTCTTCCGCTGTATCACTGTCCATTCTTCCATTCTCTCGTATTGTGTGTTTATGGAGGTACGGGAAAAAGCCAGTCTTAATGTCACGGGAAAACGGCTCAAGATCACTGCTCAAAACAAGAATCATGGCTTGTATGCGTTCCTGCAGCCATTCCTCCGGCAGCTCGCGCGCCAGTTCCATGTGGTCCAGTGTGACTTGCGTGTCAACAAATAATTTCCGCAATTTCGAGCCCTTCTTCGTTCTATTATAAATATCCGTGATTGTGTCTGCCTCCACCCACTTGTTATCCCTCAATTGTTCGTGTAGGATTCTGACCATGGAGTTCATTAGAGCGGTGATCGGATGTGCCTGTGCGAAGAAAAACAATTCCAACGCAAGCGCAAAAATTTCCTTGGGACCCTTGATACCATGAAGCTTAAATTCGTCCTTCTTGTCATCGTACACCCAAGCAAAAAAAACTTCCATAAAGATAGCATCTGCTTCAGGTAACGGGACTTTTTGGGCTACTACTCTTCCTTCCATGTTATTAGGAAGAAGGGAGCTTCTCGACGTAGAAAATTCTCATGAATCTGGAAATACTGCCGCTGTTCACCTGTGCCAACGACGAAACATAGTATGGGGCCGAACATTCCGCTGTAAGATATTTTGGCAAAAAGACTAAAGCGTAAGAAGCAGAGCGTGTATGGGGGACAATATTGCTACTTACTTTGGCCCAACCTTCTTTAATGCATCAGGATTGCTTTGTCCGACTTCTGCTCTGCCCGAAATTGCCTGTTCAGGTCCGTCCAAGGCCATGTCTTCAGGCATTGCCTGCTCTGTGATCTCGTCCTCGTCTTTGGCGCAAGTGTCACCGTTGGTGACTACTTCTATTTCCTTATCTCCAGCTGCCTTCTGTTCTGCAGCCTTCATTCTAGCCGTGTCTTGTCTGGAGGCTTCAGCGATCTGAGCTATAAAAGAATCATCATCTTCGACCTCGGTAGATTCCCGTTTGCGACATGAATTAGGTAGCATCGAAGACGGGAAGGAGGCTGCTGGTGGAGGAGGTGGAGGTGACTGGCTGTCACTGGAATCGCGCATATAAAGATCCTGAATTTCTCTTGTAATGCCCATCCTATCAAGAAAGAGACGTCTAACGTGTTGAATCGCGGCAGGTGGAACAATACAGACAAAGGCAGATGTATACGTGACGTCCCGGTGATGTTTTGAAGATACGAGTGCAGAATCGCCCTAAGGCGCACACAAACGGTGATGACCCCAAAAGCAATGCCACCAGTTACCTGTTGTCGAAGGACACAGTAATACCGTGGATTATGCAAAATTAAGTTAAGAAAAGTAGCTAGAAATACAATAGAATTGGTCCTGGAGTAGGTAGTTCTTTTTACGAAAGTACGTTATAGTTATGGTTGTATCCGTTCTCGTGAGCCACCCTGCTTCCGCATGCCTGGTGGCAGGAGCTAGTTCAATTCCCCCAGAACGCATAACCCTTTTCTTTTTTTCCATCCTCGGTGCTGTCCCACAGATATCCCATGGTCACGAAGAACTTCTGTGAGCGTAACGCCGGGGAATTGGTGTGTTTACAGCAGCTTGCCATAATCTTAGAGTCATTTGGTGCTTGCAGCCATAGCGGTGTCCTGTAATCCCAAAGCATTTAGTTTAAGTCTGAGGTGCAAAAGATATGAACACTTTAGAAGGGGTTGCGCATATATCTAGGTCTCATTTACAGCCACGCTAATGGGCGTATAAATACCTACAGGGGCACTCTACACCCAGCTATTTATATTTCTCCCGCTTCTTTATGGGATTGATATTACTTAAGAGGCGTTGTATGGACGGAGCGGACTACTCAGGGGCAAAAAGGGGCGAAAAGGGTTTTCCTTCTTACGATTCCGGACGCGAACTGGGACCTGAGCTTTCTAAATCTTTGCTCAAACGGTCAGACCAGACACTTTCAGGTGAAGCATAGATTCGACAAATATGAAATGGTGCATATAAAACGACATCGTGAAACACACGCCGTTTCTATGATGGGTGACTGATCAGAGACCTAGTGGTCAATCTTGTGGAGAGAGTGTGAGCTTTCCCTTGACTGAGAAATGGGGAGAGATCCTTTTTTGGGGGGATAATGGCGTGCTGGGAGTAGCCACAGGATACAGCACAAGGATTGTTGTACGCCTTGGATTGTCGAGTTCATTGCCTATACGGTTTTGTGCCTTGGTGTGATATGTGGTCCCAGTAAGCCCAAATCCGATATCCACCAAGTATCTGCTGGGTAGGTAGTGGAATCGAGTGGAGGCCCAACGCTGTATAGGCGTACACTGCTCCGATGTCCGTATTGCGAAAGAGGTATCATACCCACAGGGTGCCTCTATATACGTATACTTAAAGATGCGCTGTTTGCTTGCAAGGTTTTCTTGGGAATGTTCTATTGTAAATGAACTTTAAGCTTAAGGGAGTGCTCGCTAGCCACATACTTCCATGAATCGCCAATTCAAGGAGTTGTTCTTTAGAAAATAGACACGCCTTGATATCCGTGAATTCAACGAATGATAATGGCAATCTTGCCAGTGAAAAAAGTCATACTCGTGGATATCACGCCCCTGTGGTTTTCGACTTATCTTTAACTCCGTAGTTACTGGAGCTTTCCGCATCCCCTCAGCAGGAACGAAAACGAAAGCGAATGCAACTATGTCCTTCAAGTTTCTGTTATGAAATAGACGTTTCAACGGATACCCAAGGGGACTTGGGACGTTTCTATATCAAACCCCTATTTCCTATGTCGAATCCGATCAATTAATTGGAACGATCTCTAGGATTACTAAACGCTGGAAGTTATGTGATGCGGTGATACACAGAGTAGGCTGATTTATCCATGAACGCCGGGAGCCTCCGCCTTCGACCCGCTTGCCGTATAATCTCGGCGTGACATTGCTCGACAAATTCACGCGGCAGCTCGATCGGATTTAGTTGCTTAATTGGCGTTTTCCATGCGTATAAGTCCACCAAAAGCTGCCGCAGTGGTGATCCCGCTGAGGTGTTGCTGTAAATCCGTCGAATAATCGACTCTGAAGGATATAAACCCCCGATCCGGAAGCAGTCACACAGAGAATCTAGTGCTCCATTTTGTATGTCCTTTGAGTCGTACACTCTCCCTAAAAAGTAGACGTTCAGTGCCTGTACCAGGGTTCCCTCGTGATGCGGAGGTCTGATGTGGGGACCGGTGCCCGAATAGATCCACTTTGCCACAACAGAAAATGTGAATGGTGAGGTATTTTCGAGCGAAACCGCCTTTTCTTCGTGCCCTGCATTGGCCTTCTCAATGGCATCTAAAAATGATGGCCATGCCCGACGGATTTGGATCGCGTGAATAGTGAACTGTACCGGACCAAGTTCGGGTCTGCCGACAAAAATGCGGACTATCTCACCAAATTCTGCGCTGAAAGACTTGGATATTAGTATCTTGCTCACTAGAAATCCCCAGGAGTATCCACTTACTGTATAGTGAAACTTTTAAGAGATCCAGCGACGAACCTCTTAACCTCTGGGAGCTCTCTTTGCATCTGATCTGTTTCCTCTTGTGTCTGAGCCGTTTTCTGCTGCTTTACGTTATCAACTGCGTTATTTTCTTCAATCTCGGCCTTTCTCTTGAGGTCTCGATGTGACGAGGTGATATTCTCAGAAGCAGCGCCGTTAGAGCCAGACAGTCCAGAGAAGGACATCTCAGCATCTACATGCTCATCTTCCAGCCTGTGCATCACCGGTGGCTTTCGATTACTAAGTATGTTGTTTCCCCTATCCTCAACCTCTGCCCTGAGCTGCTGAGGCAGCCGATTGATGTTCTTAGTAGTAATATCGTGAGAATTGGGTATTCCGGAGCCCCCTTCTAGGGTCTGCTTCATCCCCAATATTTCACTGAGGGACTGACTCGTCCCCAATATTTCATTAAGGGTTTCTTCCGCATTCATTCTCCCGTAGGTAAATGATGACATGAGGGTCTCTCTGAAGGGTTGTACAATTGCTTTGCAGGGGTATCGACTGAGACAGTTCTTGTGGATTTCTAGAGCCACCGTTGATAGAAATGGATGTTTGTTAAGTGATACGTATTGATATGGAATCTGACGAGTTCTCGAAGGTTCGTTACAGTGGTAATGGGTCGCGTAGTCGCACCTCCTTCAAGTGGATATTTGCTCAGTTAACCTACCTACAAATTAATTGGTAGCTACTTCTTTAGTGCTAAAAAACTTTAAAATGCCAGTTTCGGACATAAAGGCATTACTTTATGAACACACTCCCAAACTGTAACATCAAGCCGCTGAATCCCGCAGATGTCTATGATATGTTCATTCGCGATCCTACACCCCGGGCATCCCAATCAGACTTCGCAATCCTGGAATTCCTCGGGGCAAAAAATAAACCGTAAAAATTGCAATGGATGCGACAATCAGACCCATAAGCTATAGATTGTGTTAGTAGGAGTTGGAAATACTCAGGAGCTTGGGAAGCCTTATACCTTTTCGAACCATGTATGGAAATACGCCGCCGTCATCAATAACATCCACCATGACAGCAGGACTATTATCATGGGGAACTTGACTCCTATCCCCCATGTTTCACTTCGAGTGTGTCTCGCCTCCCTGTCCATTGTGTTTTCCGACTCTGCGATTCCCACCTCGCCTCCAGGTCCTGTTACAACCACTCTCTTTTCTTTCACCCCAGCATGCTGCATCATCACATGCAGAACCTCCATCCACAGGAAAACTCCCCCCGAGACGAGTAAAAATACGTGGCCACTAATATCATAACCGCCCTTCCACTTGCCTTTTGCAATCTTGCAGGCTGCGCTTGTCAAAAGCTGTTTCTGTTTTGACATTGAGTTGGGATCTGTAGCCAGGATTTCACATTGACCTCCCGTGAGTGTAAATGTTCGGTCCATTAGAGGTGGTCCGAAAAACCATTGTGTGACTACCACCCACCAGAGTGTGACAAGAAGCCACCTTGCAGCTGCTCGTAATCGCTGAGGGGTTAAGACGGGGGCACCCGGAGGTCCTACTGCCGGGTGCGAAAAGACGAATACTAGGAACGCGAGTGATATCCAGAGCCAGCCTATCTTGACAAAGAAAACATTGAAGAGGTTCTGCTTCTGTGCAAAATAGGAAGGTGCGGCATGAGGTGGATGTGACTGTGACGAAACACTGTATGGTGCAGCGCGAGCAGAGGGGTCAAGAAGTGAGAAGAGAGATCCAAGAACTAAGGTTGCTGGGTATATTGACAGGAGAACAGCCTCGAGGGTTGTAGGAGCATATGGCGAAGAGTTTGTTGAGATTACTGATTTTCTTGGAGTCTGTGGTCGGGGTTTGTCCTTATATTCGCGGCTGGGACCCATTCCATTCGGACGTGAAGATGAAGCGGTAAACATAGCTATGCCTGTTATGACATGGGACGAGGAGTGGAGGAGTCTGTTGGAAGAGAATGGGGAGTCTCCTCCAGGGCCAGGGAAGTGAAATCGGTCTTCGGCGCGGCGAACGGTATGACGTTGACCTAGCATGTGGGCGAAGACTAAAAGTTGAAGATCACGTGCCCGAGTCTGGCCAGGTCTACCCAATTTTGACTTCAGCGATTCTTCAATCAAAGTGAGTGTAACCTGTGCGGAGGGTCGTACTTGTACTTTATATATCTCTTGAGCTACAATTCACCGAACAGTAAAGCACCTTGCACTATCTCACTAGTCGATTCGGGACCAGGTACCTCGTGGCGATTTTTGTCCCTCCGACAGCATGCAAAATAATTCCTAGAACTCTGCAAGTCCTCCGCAAACGTCATCCCGCAATTGCCCCGCGCGGAAACCGTATTGTTAACTTTAGTGCAACAGCAGAAGCAACAGAACTTGATTCCCGTGACCCCCAAATGGCTTCATATTGTGATTCAAATTCCATGCAATAACGTCCATTGATAGAAGCAGTTGCTGGCATATCGCCGAATCGGAACTGGCGGACAATTCGGCGAATTGATTACTATTTACTAGCAATGCAGCCCAAATCTCAGCCCGGCTCAAAAATCTCAACCCAGATCTAAAAGAGATCAACAAGAAGATATTCACTTCCCGTTTCTCGAAATACTGCCCACAATGGCGACTCTACACGGAGCTCTGCAGAATTTATCTCCTGTTGAATTCGAGTTTCTGCCTCATGACAATCTCAAAGGCTACTTGCACGACATTCTTTCACAGACCCAGCTCCTGGTAGACTCTGTGCCACCGCCACCGCCTGAAGGAGGCATAACCACACCCACAACTCGATCGCGCTCCAATACGGTTGCTTCGATTGCCTCCAGTGTCTCCGAGATATCCGCGTCCCCCGCCCGCTCAATACCTCCCGACCCCACAATACTTGCATTGCAGAAAGAATGGGGGAAACCAATCAAGTTGGCGCCAAAGGACAACCCTCTCGGGATGGCCGTTTACAAGCTGCCGGCCAAGGACGGAAAGGGTACTTGGTTTGCTAGACGTAGTGTGCATGAGGGTTTAAGCTTCTCGAAGTGGAAGAAGGGACTCGAGGCTGAGTTTCCGGAGAGCTTGGAGGTGCAGGGAGGGCCCGGGGAAGGAAATATCCGAGGAATTGGAGGAGAGAGACTGGTAGAGCAAATGATAGTAGAAGGGCTGGGTAAACTAGAAGGTCGGTTGTCTGCTGTCTGCTCTCTAGTTACTCCGCATACCGCCTGTTTTGGAAAGCTAGAATGTCGTACGCTAACTCCAACCGCAGTCTACCATCTGTCTGCTCAATTTCCAGGCCCAACGACTCCCCGAGACTTTGTTACACTCCTCGTTACTTCTTCGACTGCTTTGACTCGCAGTCCGACAACATCCACGGCTGAGTTTGTCAACACCGAGACTAAAAACCCGATTCCACGACACTTTGCAATTATTTCAAAACCCTGCATACATCCTGATTGTCCACCAAGAGAAGGCTACATTCGCGGGCAATACGAGTCAATCGAATTTATTCGAGAGATTCCACTGACACCAGTTTCAACGAGCAATGGCTTTTTGGCACCCGACGCCGCCCGAAAACCAAGGAGCAGAGCGAACTCACTTGGCAAGGACGCCATAATTTGGAATGCGAGAAAGGCTTCTACGTTTCCTCCTCTTGACGGGTCCAGCACAACCTCATACGAACAAGGTCATGAGGGAGAGGCACAATCGAACGGCTATGTGGAAGGGAGGAAACGAGGAAAGACTATTTCTTTTACAGAATCTCGAGGCGAGAAAGCAAAAGGTGAGCATATGAATACCAATAGGGAAGGTGAAGAGAACGGTGGGGACGGTGAGGTGGAAACCAACCCAGTGGAATGGATTATGATCACCAGAAGTGATCCTGGTGGCAGCGTTCCGCGGTGGATGGTAGAGAGAGGCACACCAAGTAGTATTGTTGCCGACGCAGTGAAGTTTTTGGATTGGGCCTGTAAAAAGGAACACCCACATTCAGAAGGTGAAGGCGACGAGGAATTCGAAGACTCACATCACCGTCACCATCACGAGAGAGAGAAGGGAGATCATGCATGGCATGACAACAGTCATTTGGCAGGTGTGGACCGTTTAGATACTGAAGGGAAGGAGACTAGGCGATCACTCGAGGAGAAAGAAGCGACTCCTATAGAGGGTAAAGGAGGCATATTCTCAAGCTTAACTGGGGCAGTCGGTGCCGGAATTTCTGTAGTTACACCAGCGATTGTAACAAGTAATCTCCCAGGACATTATGCCGGTACGGCAGAAAAGGAAGTTCTCGACAAAAACGCAAATGCAGACACCGAATCCGACTCGGACTCATCTAGCCTCGCAACCTTCGCCACAGCGACGGGAGGCTATGTCGACAGCAACGACGCTGGTGACGAAGCTGGAAGCGTTAACGCATCTTCGATATCTATTCCATCTATTAACACAGGATCCATAGCAAAGGAAGGCATGTCGCTGAAAGAACAGGAACTTGCCAAGCTCAACGAGCGCAAGCGACGCCTTGACGAGAAGCTTGCTAAGGTACGCCAGCGCGACGAAAAACGCGCTACGGATAATACGACTAAAGAGTCGGACCGGCTTGCGAAGGCGCAGGAGAAGCACGCACGAGAGGTTGCGAAGCAGGAAGAGAAGTATAAGCGCGAGGTTGCGAAGATCGAGGCGAAGCGAGAGAAGGAAGCTAAGAAGGCAGAGGAGCGTCAGAAACGACAAGGGGAGAAAGATTGGAAGACTGCGATGCAGCGCGAGCGAGATGAGATGAGGGCCGAGCTTGCGCTACTTCGGAAGGAGAGAGAAATCTTGACAACGCAGGTCGGCGAGCTGCAGGCGGAGAATACGGCGTTAACTGCCAAATTAGGGAAACTAGGGGGTGGGAATATGGTTTCGGAGTTGAAGCAGGAGATCGGCAGAGCTGGTAGGCTGAGGGCACATAGCCTTGAGGGTCGGAACGGTGGAGGATTGTTCAGGAGTGCGAGTTCGAGAAGTGGAGTCTCGATACAACAAAATAACCACCTAGCTCCCCCGCCGAAGGAGTACGAAAAGGAGGTTGTGTCGCCGTAATGTTTTCACTGGGTTTGTGGTGATCTATATATTTTTTATATGCATATATCTACGGATGGGTTCGATTCTCTCTTTTAGGGCAACATTGGATCTATCTCGGGGTAATAATGCTCTTGCACTTTTCTTGGTTCATGTCTGGTCTGGAGTTTAGCTAGAGCAAAAATCTTTACAGACCGAATAGCGGAGTTTTCACCTCTATTCCCGTTCCAAATTCCATTTGAAAGGAACCGAAAGTTTCTCGTTTTCTCTTACCCACACTCCATCCAAGGTATCCGTTACTCGAGTCAGTTTACATCACGTTGGCGCGCTCCTAACGGCAACGTAGGCACCATGCCTGTTGCATGCATGCACACTTCAGGGATATTCACGATGCCATCCCTAGGATAGATCCATAATCCCATATCAACAGTCACACTATCTGATCTTGGTATAGGACAGGCAGCGTATGCCGCCATCATCAATCATGAGCCAAAAATTACACTACTCAACCCCCCTGCTAACCTACAACGTTCTCTCATCCCCTATCTACACCCACTACCTCACAAAGCACATCCAGACCCCTTAGACTCCCCAGGGTATTCAACACCCTCAATCCCCTACTTCTTCGCCTTCATGCTTCTCTTCCCTCCCATCCCAATACCAAGGAGGAAGAATATCCTAAACGCCATCCCCACGTAAACAATCCCCACATTCCCCCAATCCATACTATTCCACTCCCACAGCTTCCAATACATCCCCCACCCCTTCCCTCCCATCTCCTCTCCCGCCCAACCCTCTATCGCGGTTAGCGGCACCAGACTCCATAGATGCCCAACGTCCGCTATCAGCATGGCTGTGATCAGCGTCCGCCATACCGTTTTGTCGCCGGTACACCGCAGGACGAGGGCCTCGTTCAAGGCGAAGAACATGTACATGTTCGCCAATTGACTTAGTGCCACGGTTGTTGCTGGAGGCAGGGATGCGACGAACGGAGCGCTAGCGGCGTGGGTTAGGGTTAGGTAGGTTGTTGGGGAGAAGTGGGAGAGGTAGGCGCCGGAGAGGGCGAGGAGCGGTTCGAGAGTTAGGAAGAAGATGGTATAGGGAAGGGGGAGGGGTGTGGAGACTGTTGTTGTGCGGGTGGTGGTTGTCATGGTGGTTGAAAAGGGTGGGTGCTGAGTAATGCGGAGTATTGAGAGGGAAGTGTGGTCGTGGTAAGGAAGGAGGTATGATATAAATTGCCGAGTAACGTTGACGTCCACTACGGCACGGCGTCAAGCTCGCGTGGTTACGATGTCAAGCTGCAGCCCGTAGCCCCCGTCGGTAGATACGCCGTTGACTGCTTCCCTTTTCCCCGTCCAGGCCAGTCCAGGCGTTCGTGCGTGCCTGGCTCCCTGGCTAATCTAATTGCGTGAAACAAAAACGTGGTGAGGCTTTTCTAGCGCAGATTTCGGAGTGCGATACCGGATTTCATTTATCTCGCATCAACGTTGTTTCGCGTTCCTCTAGGGTCGATGTTGATACGCTCTGAAAACGTGGATGAACCGTCTGGGATGGTGTGTAAATGCCACTCCATCTGGGCCAGCTCCAACTTCCGCTTCCGTTATCACGTTGCCTGCCCCTTCTTCGCGCCTTCGATCGGGGCTTCTATCGCTTCGGGATCTTCGAGCTCTTTTGGGGCCTAGTCGTCCTGGACATGCAGCCACCACATCCCCACCTTTTTGTTACGAGAGAGTTTAGGCATGCATGCATGAATCACGGCTTTTGACCTGGCCGGGCAACGATGTGTTTTGGGTGACTGGGGGAACTTCGGCAGTTCGAGATGGCAAAAAGACTACAGAATGCTGGCTTTTGCTATCGGTTTGAGATATCTCTAGGATCCGGGAAAAAGAGAGCTCTGTGCTCGCCGCTCTAATCCCTTTCTTATCTCTCTCCCAGCGGACTTTGGTTATGACGCAAGACGAAAGAAGTGAACCGGTCCGCACCTTGCCTCTAAGCCCGGCATTTCACCAATGGCAGGCAAGGCTGGAGGACCGTGCTGCTACAACACGTCACGTATCCTACGGTTACCACCGGTACTGGCCCCTGTCTCGGATTAGCTAACAGAGGATCCACACGAGCGATGCGATGCAGTCCAGGGGCGCACTAAGACTACTAGGCGAATCGATCGTCCTACTCTCCAGATTCTAGAATGCACGACGGGAAATTTTAGCCCGTCTGTTTGCTCTCTAGGTGCTAGTCCCCGAGCTACCCAGGCGTGCCACGCCGCTCCTGCAATAGGGCATGGGGACGGGGATCGGAGATCAATTGAGCTCTGCCATGCTACCCCACCTTTTTTTTCGCTCTCTGCTGGGGTTAGGAGAGGTAGATAGGTGGACGATAGCTGTAAGGCAGATGGAATTGAGACGCTTATAACCGGTCATGTGTTCCCGCTCCTTGCGGAGTAGAGGTCAATTGACAACCACTGTTCTATCTATACACTTTTGCTTTGTTTGCTGAGCTTCCTCGTGCGAACCCCCCCCATAACGACCTCAACGTCTAGTGCCCCTCCCCCAGGAATTCAACATGTCTCCCTCTCCCACAATCCAAACCCACCTCCCCGCCTCCGCCGCCAATTCCTTCGACTACATAATCGTTGGTGGCGGCACAGCAGGTTGCGTGATAGCTTCCCGACTCGCGGAGTATTTGCCTGACAGGAATATTCTCTTGGTCGAGGCGGGACCGAGCGATTATCAGGATGATAGGGTGTTGAAGCTTAGAGAGTGGTTGGCACTATTGGGCGGGGAGTTGGATTATGACTATGGGACTACGGAGCAGCCAATGGGTTCGTATGAACTTCATTACCCTAAAAAAAAGCCTCGTCCCGCAAAAGGGGACTCTTTGGTACTTCAAGCAATTCTATTAGAAGCGGGTTGCGCATGGAAAGGAGCTCTGTTACCTCAATTGGGACATTTCAAGCACAGTTGACGCACCACCGCACCTCCCTCTCTCGTGAACATAAGGTAGAAGACGAAACAGCTAACACAAACCCCCAAACCAGGAAACTCGTTCATCCGACATTCCCGCGCCAAAGTCCTCGGCGGCTGCTCTAGCCACAACACTCTCATCTCCTTCAAGCCCTTTGCCTACGACATGGAAATCTGGCAATCCAGGGGAGCTTATGGGTGGGACTTTGAGACCATGAACCGGTTGGTTGACCATTTACGGAACCAGGTGCGCAAAAGCACAAAAGAACCTCCTTATAACCAAAATTCGTTGCTCATACTCTCCAGATCCAACCCGTCCATTCCCGCCACCGCAACGCTATCTGCAAAGACTGGATCCGCTCCTGCTCCTCCGCGCTCGATATCCCCATTATCCACGACTTCAACACCACGATCGCTAACGAAGGCCAGTTGAAATCCGGGGTCGGCTTTTTCAGCGTGGCATACAACCCTGACGACGGGAGAAGAAGCAGTGCCAGCGTGGCGTATATCCACCCCATACTTAGGGGTGACGAGAAGAGACCGAACCTAACGGTTTTAGTAGAGACGTGGGTGAGCAGAGTGAATGTCGAAGGGGATAGAGTTACGGGTGTGGATGTCGAGACGAAAGGGGGTCAGAAAATGCGGCTGAAAGCAAAGAAGGAGGTGAGTTGAAAACCGAGATCATCCACAGATTCGAACTACCACTAAAACCGAAACCCGCAGATCATTCTCTCCGCCGGCGCAGTCGACACCCCCCGCCTCCTTCTCCTCTCCGGCATCGGCCCTCCCCCCCAACTCTCCTCCCTCGGCATCCCGACAGTCCACGACCTACCGGGAGTAGGCGAAAACCTCCTCGACCACCCCGAATCAATCATCATATGGGAACTCAACAAACCCATGCCCCAAGAGTCGACCATGGACGCGGACGCGGGCATCTTCCTCCGGCGTGAACCCCTCCGTACCCACGGCGCCGAAGACCACGCGGCGGATATCATGATGCATTGCTACCAGATCCCCTTCTGCTTGAACACCGCAAGATTGGGTTACGAAGCCCCGCTGCACGCGTTTTGCATGACGCCCAACATCCCGCGCCCCAGGAGTAGAGGCCGCGTGTACCTGACCAGCGCGGACCCGAAAGAGAAACCCGCCCTCGATTTCCGGTATTTCACAGACCCCGAGGGCTACGACGCCGCGACCATCGTCGCCGGCCTCCGCGCCGCCCGCAAAGTAGCGGAACAAGAACCCTTTAAGTCCTGGCTAAAACGCGAGGTTGCGCCCGGCCCGGCTCTACAAACCGATGAAGAGCTATCAGAGTACGGCAGGAAAGTGGCGCATACGGTCTACCACCCCGCGGGCACCACGAAGATGGGTGATCCTAAGAAGGATCCGATGGCGGTGGTGGATTGCGAGTTAAGGCTCGTTGGGTTAAGGGGGTGTAGGATAGCGGATGCGGGTGTGTTCCCTGAGATGCCGAGCATTAATCCTATGTTGACGGTGTTGGCTGTTGGGGAGAGGTGTGCGGAGTTGGTGGCGGAGGGTGAGGGGTGGACGAGAAGGGAGTGGGTGCATCCGAGTTTGAGGAGGGCGAAGCTCTGATTTAGGGACGCGGGGGAGGATTTGGGTGTTGAATTGAGATTTTTTTAGATAAGTGGGGAGGACGATTTATGAGTTGTGGTTGAGTTGGATGTTTTATACCAAAATTTTTGATAGTTTCTTTTGGGATCTTGTCTACTCATCTCACCCCTATTTATGGATATCAAAAACTATGGAGTACGACTCGGGCATGCCGTAAAGAATTCGGAGGAAGGGATGGACCACAAAGTACTCCTACGGCGACATCATACCCACCAAACACCAGGAGCCTGCTTAGAGTATCGCAGTGAGCTCATGACTGCATCCTCCGAGAAGGGACCTATAATGTCCTAGGTGGTCTGTATACCCACATACAAGTTCAGCGTTTGCATTACCAAAGGAACTTCGTGTTGCTATCGCAATCCTCAAGGCCAGTATGACTAATGCGAGTGCTGTACCCATAGTGATACTTGGCGGACCCCTATTTTCGCGTGTTCTACACCCGAAGGAGGCAGCATAGGTAATACAGTAAGGCTATAAGCAAAGGTAGCAGCATAGGTAGTACTGACGCGTTGGTAGCGTCTCCATGTACGTAGACATCTCGTACACAGTAATATGGCTAGGTTCAAGACATGTCATGATGCGTGATTGACTTGAAATAGGGCTCACATTGGCACTATCCAATTGATACAAAATCAACGCTCAAGAACAACAAAACTCGAAACTACAAAAGGCAGGCAATTCCACATAGCTAGAAAGAAAGTACAAAAGGACAAACGAATGGTTGGGGTATCTCCTTCATTTCCTCGTCTCCTCGTCTCCTCGCAGTCTCGTATTGATACACAACTGCTGTTGAAGAAAAGGGTAAGGGTATGCGGTAAGACCGACGGATGTTAAAGACAATCAAGAAGCAAATTCATAAGGTCATTCAATCAATGGCCACGAATCGCTAAAACCACAGAAGTCAATAAGAAATATGGTGGATCCCCGGCGGGATTGAGCTGTAGTGCTGCAATGGATGTTGACCGATATGAGTCGTGTGACTTATAACATTGTATAATGGTATGCCTTGATGGTCGTGACAAGACTTCGATAGATATAGGTGAGTAGAGTTGTCTGCAGTGCTTGGTAGGCGCAAAGAAGCAAGAATGTAACGACAAGTCGGGAGTGAAAGGTTGCGGAGTTCTTTGAATAGGAACGCACGGCCGAATCGATGGATTGAAGAGAACAGTAGAGCTTGCCTGACTTATGCGCCCGCTCTGTCGAAAACGAACGATGAGGTCTGAATCTGCTTAGCAAAGGTGCTGCAGACAGTAACGTACCCGAGACGAGGAAGGTCTGGCGGAGGCTGTCGTGGAGCGAACAAGTTTTGGCAGCCTTAATTCGATCTAGAAGGGTGATAGATCGGAAACGGGTGGATGAATGATCCAGTGTCGAATGAAAAGTGTGAGGTGGACAGTGAGTTTCGGGGAGCTGTCGATTATGGAGTTCGCCGACCGGGTGATCGGAATTGAGAAAGGAGAGAACATAAGTGAACTGAATGCACCCGTGGGGATTAATTCTGCCAGGTTTTGCACTTAAAGGAGATATCGCATTGCCCTTAAAATTCTGATGTCCAGAGAGCGTGACGTGAAGCTGCTCGCTTTGCAGACCACTGGATGCTTGAGCAGACTCTGTAGTTTGGATGCCGTCCAGTCCAGCATGGCGAGCCAGTAAGGGTCACATTCCGCCGTAGTTGAAATCCGTTTAAGAGTGATATGGATTGGCACAGGGCTCCTACGGAAATTCGATAAGTCGATTTGTCGGCCGCTGCGTTCTACAGCGACTTATACTGAAGAGAATGATGCCGGATATAGACTTGAATGCAAGCTCTTGGTAGATAGTTGTTTCCTGATGTTACTGTGGATAGATATAGAATGACGAATGGAGGTATGGATTAGTGTAAAGCGCGAATGCGTATCACGTATCGTAATAGCTGTCTCATATGACCAAATAGCCGTCTCGAGCGTATGAAATAAGTAGGTCCTGAACGGCTCGTCGACGGGCCTCTCTTCGTTAAGGAGTTCGGTGACACTCGAGGCACCAGTCACAATGCAAGGGAAAGATCTGAAGGCCCTGGATGGCAACAAATCCGCCGGTCGAGTGTAAGTAACGGTGCAATCCTTGCATCGGGGGTGTCCACATTCTAAACACATCACATCGATGGTGGTGTTCCATGGGCCTTTATCGCAAGAATGCTACATCCTCCGGGTTAGGGAGCGGTTAGATGGGTACAATTGAGACGGGACAGCACCAGACGACTATTCACGTCGGTGCTTGTATACTCACACAGTACCACACTGGAACTTGAGTTGCCATCCCGGCTCCAGTTCTCCTAACGTGATTTGATTTGTAAATTGGATTGAACGGACTGGTTATTGTCTCAGTTTCGCGGGAGTGGCTTGAAATCTGCCGTATAAAATGGCGCTCGGAGCTCTTGCACAATTGGAGTTATGTCGGCAAGGAGGGGGGGCGGAAGAAGAGGAAGTATAGCCGCGAGCGTAGGGAGGTGGGAGGGCCGAATGACCCCGAAAACTAAGGGGCAGAGCCCCATATGCCCCCACACCATCAACAAAAGAGCACCAGATCACTTTTTTCGCAGCCTTGTCTGCTTGTTTGAAGAGGCTCTGCTATAAACACCCAACTTGATTGGACAGAACTGGATTTTTGACTCACATGCCCAATGCCGAACCTGGCTCGAAACCACAGCCTGCCTTGTTGCTCATGCAATTAGACCGTTCCCCATTGGAAGTAAATCGCCGCTCCAGGATATTGAAGTCAACCAAGATCCACGAATCTCACTGAGATCGGGCTCTCTGTGCATGCAACGATGAAATTATTAGCCTGCTGACTGATTGACGGTTCAAATATCCTGCCGAAGAGATTTTGGAGTGATTGAGCCCCATGGAAAGAGCGTGTACTTGAAAAGTGTGAAACCTCCTAGGGCCTCGTGTAGAATGCACATGCACCCACGGCGCTATCGTAGCGACACAGATCTGAAGTACCCGCCAAATCTTGATAGTGAACGAAGACCGAAAGCACGCCTAACCATTATCAAACCTACTGCTGAGGAGCAATTGCAGCTCACAATATCCACAAGGCACCAACGCAGGGTCAGCTCTTGTTCGGACCAGAAAAAATGAAACATAATTAGCCAAGGAAGAGCATAGGCACAATATGTAGCAATGCAGAAATTCCTGTCAATCATCATATACGTCACAAACACCGACCAAAAAATCTGCCAAACAGCGCTAGCCGCCTTCCCTCTAGATCTAGAGTAGATGATGATGATTGCAATTGTGCTGCTAGGAAAAAGCTTCCATTCAAATAGGTACATCCCGTCCGTTGTTGCCACAGGCAAATCAAAGGAAAATGGACGGTGAATGAACAGCCGATTAACTTAGATATAGTAAGTCACCAGAATTCGATAGGAGATACTCCGACGACCCGCTAAAGAGAGAGATTTAAACCGTCGTGCTTTGATAAGGACATTCACTGCACGACCCCGCAATCAAGGAGATTGTCATTAGCATGCGCATCCTTCTTTCGCTCCAGCATCGCCTCTCGGCCCGGTCAAGTTCACTCTTGAGGCTTCGTCGCCTCTTCCACCCAAACCACTCTGACCTACACCGCCTGGTCCTCGCGCTCCTTTGAGCGTGCTTTCAGGGATGGCATTAGCGATCGCAGTGAACACCTCACTGACGTTCGTGCCTGTTTTGGCGCTTGTCTCGAAAAACAAAAGCCCTTCCTCCTTCGCATAAGACCTTGCCTCTGCTGTCGAAACTTTCCTTGCGTCTCCGCTGTTTTCCTCATCCTCGGTGTTGAGGCCTTCACCCTCACTCTCATTACTGTCACTCGTTCCGCCTCCGCTATTCGATCCGAAGTCGCTCGCTAGATCCAGCTTGTTCCCAACTAGCGCAATAACAATTCCTGGGGACGCTTGACGTTGAAGCTCAGCCACCCAGTGCTTGGCTTTGATGAGAGAAGTTGGTTTAGTAAGATCGTAGACTACAAGAGCAGACTGGGCGTTGCGGTAATACATAGGAGCGAGAGACGCAAACCGCTCTTGGCCTGCAGTGTCCCAGATTTCAAATTTGATTGTGCGTGTTGGGAGTGAGCATTTCTGAGTTAAGAACGCAGCTGTTCGACGAACATGTCAGCTTTGAGGGTAGCATATGGGCGAGTTCAGCTCGAAACGACAGGCAAATCAAAGTATGTCTGAATTAAGGCTTACCGCCGATCGTTGGCTCCTTGTTCTCTTGAAAGTCGTTGTTCACGAAACGTAATACAAGGGACGACTGCCGTTAGCCCTGATTAGTAAGGCTGTCCGGTATAGTAGACGGGGATAGTAGTTCAAGCCTTACCTTTCCTACTGCAGCCTCTCCCAGTAGCACTAACTTTACGCTGCTGCTTGGCTTTGGTACCGTTGCCCCAGCTTGTTCCGACATTAGGAGGGTTTGGTTCAGGTATCGATCAAGCCTACTTTTTCGTATCTAAATCGATTTGCGGTTCGAAAGCAGAGGTTTTAAGACACAATAGCTTTGCAAAGAAGTCTCGGATAGGTTCAGTACATATGAGCTGCAAACTAGAGTGACGTTGCAAAAGTGATAAATTGTTGAACGAGGCAGTTTTCCGTGTACTGTTCGACTTGACTAGATGACGAACGGGCATACGCTAAGCCGTGTACGCTAAGCTGTTTTCGGCTACACCCTGGCTTGCAAAGAGCCGCAACACTATGAAAAAGAAAATTTTGAGTTGCCTAAGACACTGAAAGGTGAAATGTTCAACGGGCGACGCACAGCAATCTATACTATTATCTGTCAAGGTAGCCGACGAGTAATCTCTGCGGCTCAAAATGGATAAAAATAGTCAGTCAATAATCCAGAGTGCCCATCGCAGTGTCGAAGGGTGGTACATAAGCGCATTGTATCACACATTGAGTAGATATTTAGGGCTGGATCATTGCATGCATAGAATTCTCCAATATTCTATTCTTAGTACACGATACTCTCGAAACCAGGTTTTAACAAATTAGAGACCACAATCTTTGCTAAGATCCTGTCTCACTGCTAGAGAATGCAGTGAGACACGATCGCACTCGCGGCTGTCCCATTAAAAAAAATTGCATTGTTGAATCGAAGTCTATCCGAAACCAAAAACCTTTTGAAGTACAATCATGGTGCTGATGCCGAAACCTCCGATGTCTATTGGGAACGCCGATCCGAACTTTTGTTGTTGCAAACCGAGAAAAACGAAGACCGACCCAGCACAATGAAAATGCAATCGCGCGTTGAAGAACTTTTGGTGAAAATATTAGGTGTATGCATCTTTTGGTGTCGTGTCGCTCGTGCAGTTCGCTGGAATGATATAGTACAGTTGCGAAGCGATAATATTACAATCTTTGGAGAATCAAATCGGTCGCGGAGAATTAAACTAGTTATGGTTGTCGGAAGAGTAGAATTCCTGTCGAAAGGTGAAGGAAAGTCTTCTAGAACCGCAATAAGTATCTCGCATCAAATTAAGGAGATCCGGAATCAAACGTACTGTTTTCGATCACCCAATGTACATCCTTCATGAACTACTAGCGGTCTGTCGGATGGGCGGAGGGTACCCTGAGCTGGCAGCTCGAAGAATGAGATGGAGGGGAACACAAATGTGTACGAAGTGCACCTGGCAGTTTCGTGGCGTATTGAATTCGTGTTATGGCGGCAAATATTACCGCGGCTTCGGTGGTGGTGGTTTCGGTGTGCCAGTTGTATCGTATGCGCCTCGACCCATATTCGCCATCGAACCTCCCAGCAGTATCATGGAACGGTGTAAAGTCTTTTGTAAGAGTCAGAATCGTGTTCGCAAAGGTGGCTAAAAGTGACGTGTCTAAGGGTTTAATGTTAATTGGTGTCGACTCACTTTGCTTATTGTTTTTTGAACCAAGGGGCGGCTTCGCGCCTAGGTTGAGAGCGGGAATTCAGGAGCTACACAGTAAGATGTACGCTATCGACAGTGAGAGTTGATTAAGATCTGTTGCAGAGTATGTTGAGATTCGAAGGGGCAGGGTGGACGCTTTATGAAGAGCTCCGAGATTTGCTTTCAGCACTGACGGCGCCTTGCGGCAGGTTCTGCAGTAGCACAGCTTTGACAGAATGTTTCGCAAGCAAGCAGCACGGCAAAAATGAAAAATTAAGTGACTGTGATTTTGACACCGGGAGCATAGTTATATAAGAAATTCCTGCAACCCCTGAGCTCCTCATGTGTGACAGGGCAACCAAGGAAACAAATGAAATTTGATCCCTTTCCTTTTTGGACTGACTTTTTCCCTGTATATGACGCACAGCTGCCGAGGGTCATTGGTTTCATGTCGCCGGGCCTCCAAAGTTCGGGCGGATGGCCGAAGCCACTATGGTTGCAGTAGTTGACTCTAACAAGCGCCTAACTGCATTCAATCGGAGTCATGGATCGCACGATGACTGTTACATATGTGGGTGGTCGTTGTGACTTTTCACGCAATCACACTGTCGTCGTCTACACGGCCATCGCTACTGGACATGCGATGCTGCTGCCTCAGCTCGCTCCCCTGACATTTATTTTTGACTCGTGTCCGCGCCGGTGGCTCAGCGGGCAGTCGCAGCCCCACGCACGCTCTAAGTAAGCAGTGGTTCCACCGCTTTTCCCTTTCGCATCACTTTATTTTGCGATAAAGATTTGTCGCCTTCAATTACCTTGCACTCCGTAAGGTATCCAAATAGTCAGCACATGCTCGTATTAGAGCCTAGCACAAAATTTCAGGGCGCACAGGGATGGGGGGTTGGATCTCTGTAACCACGGCGATGCAATTTTAGCGTGTCTGCATTCAGTTCCTGCAGGCTCAAGTCCCTCCTTCCCCTGTCGTTCCCACGTTGCGCCTGCAGGCTTCGAGAATGTCGGCAGATTGTTCTCTCTTTGTTCGGGGCTGAAAGCCAAGGGCAGTACTACCCGAAAGTGGTTCGCCATCCTGTGCTTTGCCCTTTTTTCGTCCGCTCTGCCTGCATCACTCCGTTCCAGGGCCTGAGATCAGGGCTAGGAACAAACTCCACACAGTCTCGCCGCATGTCTGATCGCGCCGTCGCATAGCAGCCCTGCTTTCCGTCAATCCATCTATCGCGCAGAAGCAGACTCTCTTTGTCAAAATTCCCGTTCGTACTCGAGGACACCCCGTATTGATTCGCCCGCCATGCGTGCAAGGGGCCAGCCTGAGCAATCGCCTTTACCCATAATTTCTCCGCCTCAGAATATGGACTTGCCCTTAGTACGGAGAGCCTTTCCCGCCACCGCGCCGAGACACCTTATAATACGGCATAGCAAAAAGCCAGCGGGATGAAAGGCTGATGGTCTCACATATATCAGAGTTATTTTCCTGGACGCTCGCCCGCGAGACAAATTCCCGGCTCTCGAGAAAAGCCTCCAACCGATCTGTTGGGTACGATTGAGAAAACGGGTAACGGGTTTACCCGCTAATATCTCACTTCTCCAATTCGGACGGCCCATTCGACCTGTCATATCTCAAATGGAGCCGTTGACAGGAACAACATTGTATGAGTCGTACTCGTGTTTCCGGTTCCGCGAAAATTTTTTATTCCTTGCAAGACGTCGAGACATGATAGTATCTAGAAAAAGCATGAAGATCCTCCAAAGCACTGATCCTTCGCTACACCAACCAAGGCAGCCCTTTCCAGGAACAATGGTACTTCAAAACTCCACTTTCACGCACTTAGTGGCCATCAAAGAAATACTAATATGGTCGCTGTGGCACTTCGTACTCCCGTATTTGCCAGATAGCGCTTCGAAAAATTTTCGCAAAACACGTTGGCATTTCACCTAATAGGAAAAATTATCAACCTTAAAATTCCGCGTACGTACAGCATATGTATTGAAGTCTGACCCAAGTACGTTTCTCAAGCTACTGCGAGGATGCTTTAGACCGATCTATTCCAAGATATCAGAAATAGGCTCTAAACCCTTTTGCAGCTCTTGCGCACGGACAATACTCTCTGATTGGAAAATAATTCACCGCGATGACCCTTTGCCGAAAGCAGCGATTCCGTCCGGGATTCAGGAGATGCAACCTTCCCGCTCGAATGGAAACCTAGACTCGCCCGATTATGACAAAGCACATCCAACGGATACCAGCCCCTCAGTGCACAAAGTATGAATAACGACGCTGTCCGGAGGCCCACCCAGCAGGTCCATTTTGCCCAGACTGGTCCAGAAGTGCTGTGCTTGATCATATGTCGCAAAGTATAAATATGCCCAAAGCATCCGTAGCCCATACAACTTACCCCTTCATGCAGAGTTCCCAACCACCTGGAACCGAGCCGTTCTCTGTGGTTGCTAAGTGAATCCCTGGGTTGACAAGCGTACTCCATAAAGCCACAGTTGAGAAGAGTTTTTTCGCAATTGGAGACCACTAGCCTGGGTCCATGCCCCTTCGTTGTGGGTCGGCTACGGGAAGAAGCCGTAAATTTCACCGAAATCGAGCCGTCTCCTGAAAAACCGCCTTGGTCAGCGCGGCGAGACGCGAAGCTGCGTTTCTTTTTTGGATGGCGCATATCGAATCCCGGAATTGATGCCTAACAGAGCAGTCAGAATCTCCGGGGCACTGTGTGCGCCGCCATGCAAGCTCCCCTGTTCCCATAGAAGCGGGTCCGGCGATCATTGAAGAGACGAACGCCCAGACAGAGTAAGTTTAGTACACTGCTCGCTGTACTGCATACTGTATGAGTTACTCGTACTAGTACGAAGTACCGGCTGGCCTTGCTAAGGAGGGCATTAAACCGGGGCTGCGAGCTATGCGAGGCGGCTGCTGGAGCGACTGAAGAACCCCGTAGCGTGCCGCAGCTTTTACGTCTTGAAAGAAACAATCCCAAGAACGAACCGCTGCGTGGCAGCGGCTGGGCTGCAACTTCCCAGCTGAAGATAGTCTAGGAAATCGCACAACGTCGATCCTACACCATGAACATGACTCAGAACAGCACAACGTAGGACGATGCTCGATGGAGGGACGGGAGACTCATAGGCCAGGAAGAAAGAACCGCCATTGGTATGCTAAAATAGGATATACGTTGAGCTCCCTTGAGATATCGGTCTTCGTAGCCTAGTAGTGACATAGTCCTTTGTGATTATTGCTTCTGTTGGAACAAAGATTTTTGTGTGGCCATGGCGAGGAACGAAGTGTTAGGCTTCGGCTCGATTATCTAGAGACGGTTGATCGTTAATCCGCACAAACGGCCAGTCGCCACAGCCTTCAACGTCAGCACAACACAACGCAGTCTATAGATTCGCATTCCCTGTTCGCAACATGGCGTTACAAAATTACCGGCTTATCAACATTGATAAGCTAGACCCAGAATCGTCATCAAATTTCCCAATCTCCACCCTCTCACCACCAGTTGCACCAGTCTCAACCTCAGATGTACAAAGCCTCGCAGGCCAGATTCGGCAGCTTCTGAGGGGAGGAGATACAGAAGGTGCACTCAGAGGAGCGTTAGAAAACCCGCCGTATGGTGGGGATGATCATGCGAAAGTCTGCCAGCCATTGCAGAGACCTGCTGCCATTTAATTTTTCCCAAGAGCTTCGCTGATCTTGAAATCTTAGGATATACACCTCACGACGGTTATTGAGATCTTACAGTCGATAAAGCAGTCCGACATGTCTCCCATGCTGAACAGGATATACAAGTCTGAAGGCGGCACGGAAGCGTTAGACGTGCTAATGAAATATCTGTAAGTCGCACGACGGTTCCCTGGGATATCCCGAGTCTGGAACGCTCCTTTTGCTTCTTGATTAGGGAAGCCCTAGTCAAGCCAGAACCGATTCACATGTCTCTGGGGGGGTGCTGCAATGCAGCTTTTTTTCTTTTACCCTTCTAGTGTATGGTCTGATTGCTTCCACTAGCTACAAGGGCATGGCACAGAGCTCCCAAGCTTCTGGCACACTGGGAAAGTCTTTAACACCTCAACCGACTGGCTTCTCCCAAGTAGTATCGCGGGGAGGTGGAGAAGGTGGCGGCGCTGCCATGAGTGTACTGCTGAGTTGGCACGAAAAGGTGAGTTACCACCTTGAGACTATTGTATTCCCATTTGAGAGTCACGGGCCATTGTTTAAAGGTCACGGGGACGCTGACCCAAGGAGTTGAAGCTGTGTCTCAATGGCTCCTGTGCTAACAATGGCTCCGTCAACAGCTGGTTGAAGTTGCCGGCCCCGGGAGTATTGTCCGAGTCATGACAGATCGGAGAACAGCCTGAGAGAGTCCGGTACCATCTCTTTGCCGACGGATTTGGTGAGCCTCATCGCGAGGCTTGACTGGCTGAGACTCTTGCCTAGTACACAGGCACATCCAGCCCTTCGAATATTTTTACGTCGAAGCCCAAACGTAGTCCGGAGAAGACTAGACCGAATCTCTCTTAGAAAGTGCGAATTACCACTGTCAAGCCTAATACAATTGATTCAATTCACCGCTCAGACCTCGAGGTACTTTGATCCCTTGTGACCAATTGCTTAGGCCCCGCAAGTTTTCACACCGCCATGTATGCAACATAATTTTGATGTCCTTCGCTCACAAGAAACTCGGCTTACGAATTACAAGACCGGAGACGCTCAGTAGCACTTCTAACTACAAGTACTCTTCTTGGGAGAAGGTCATCGCAGGTCCTTTGGTTGTATTCGGGCGGTTGTTGGATTGTATGGGAGGCGTCCAGAGCATCACTCTTGTAGAGGTGCCTCGTCTAGACCTGCTGCAGATATAAGGGGAAGCCATCTTCCCAGACTCAATATATTCTTTCCACAGTGGCTCCACGATCCACCTCTTTGGCTTTACTGCCAATGTATATTAGAATACGGTCTTGCAGAAATCAGCCAATACCCCTTGCTAATCTCCCGCCCTTATTAGCTCTTACTCCTCTCGTCGCTACATCAGCGCGAACCATTCGGACCACGGCCCCTTTCCTCCCTGCATCAAGGGGCGGCAGATCCTTGTGAAAGTAGCCCCATAGACAAGGCTGAGATAAAGTACGTACATACTGGATCACGAATCTCGGACATCAACTATTGGATAATTCGTGTAAAAGGGGTTCCCGATCTGCCTACGTGCAGGCCCCTACACTGCGGAATTTAAAGGCCGATCTGAGAGGTATCTTAATTTCTCCGACATCAGTTGATAATGAATTAATAGATCGCTGATCTGTCGACATGATCCTACAGCCCGAGATCCCATGCTCTGAGAACCTTCCAGATCAGTTAATCCATCGAAATACGGTATATGCTACAAGCCCCTCGATGAACTCTTACCGACCTCTCCCATTTCACCGAGTACCGAGAGTGCAACTGGATCAGATAGGTTCGTCTCAGCTTCATAGCCTTTGAACGAGATATATAAATAACATACATTAGTCCTACGCATTGTTCGCGGAACCGTTTCCCCTGTTTACTTCCCAACTGCGAGAATACGGACGAGCCACTGAGTTGGACAGACATGTGAGGGTCCATTTCGGCGCCAAAGAACACCCATGTCCCATCGCTTGCTGTTACAGAGTTGGGGGTGACGGCTTTGCTAGGAAAGACCATCTTACGCAACATATACGACAGGTTCATGGCTTGGAGCTACAGAAGTAGAGCAGATCCTTTTTTAGAATAACTTAAACCTCTCCTTATCTTTAATTGGATATTTTGGTGTTGCGACAACAGGTTCTCATCTGGAGCGTCTGAGGAATTCAAAAAATGACCCTTTTCATTATGCTCAAAAGCATCTCATTTCCTAATACCCTTTAGTTTGTAGATTCTCAGATCCTAGTGGGTGTTCTCCCAAAAAGAATTATCTAACGGTTGGTTAGGTGCTGCAGCAACCCCCCCACGCGGGGGGAACGTGCCGAAATTAGGTGTTGGCAGGTCGGCGGTAGCACATACTCAGTACTGGATGATCCATAGAGTAGTTGATAGGTGGAGGCGAGCTGTATACCACGTAATTCAAGACGAAACTGTTATCCCATCTGCGGAGTACGACTTTATCAAGTCATTAAAGGGATCCTGTTGCCTAAGCTATTCCGCTGCGGGTTCAATGACTTGTTCCAGTATTCTGTTGTCGAGTCTGAATACAAGCTAGAAAAAAGAAAATACATACCACTTACCTGAGCCAAGGTCCCTTGAACTCGTCTATTCACAATCGATATTGGAGTCTAGCCTCACTAATCGAGGAAGTCCTTAGAATCTCTAGCTGTCTCAACACGGATGCTGATGGTGGAGCTTCTCATTTTCTTTCTTTTTTTTTGAGACTGTTACGCCGAATTTAATATAACTGTCTCGTATTTTGCTGCCACAGCGATTCGCTTAGGGCAGACCCTATCTTAACGAGCCTTGGCACACACGAACGCCAGATTGAGCGTGTTGAATTCGACAGCCGATCACTCAGTACGCTATTTCAACCTCCACCCTTTATATCGCTCTTCTTGAACGACACAAGAGACGAGTCCATATCATCAATATGGCTGCTCTCAACAAGATTGCGGCCACGAGCCCTTCCAGGCAGAGCCCTTCAGAACTCGAAACAAACATTGCTAGTGCCCTCTACGATTTGGAGACGAATATTCCGGATATGAAGGGCGCATTGAGACCTTTGCAATTCGTATCTGCCCGGGAGGTTAGTTGATACTGGTCCGCTTCTATTTCTCCCAAGGCTGGACAGATGGCGGGAAATCCGTAATATCATCACGCAGAAGGGATTATGCGGATTTGAGCGTTTATGATGGGGTCTTTTGTGTTCACATAATAGTGTCTGCGTTTCAATGGCTAACAGATTCTCTGTTTTAGATTGAGGTCGGCCACGGCAAGAAAGCTATTGTCATCTTTGTTCCAGTTCCTCTCTTACAGGGTTTCCACAAGGTTCAACAGCGGTATGTTGGACTCAAACAACCTCCAATCTTCTGTATGCTAAATTGTATTAGCCTTACTCGCGAACTCGAGAAGAAGTTCTCGGATCGTCACGTCCTAATTCTTGCCTCCCGCCGTATTCTCCCGCGTCCCAAGCGTTCCAACCGGTCTCGTACTTCGCTCACGCAGAAGCGCCCTCGCTCCCGAACACTGACCGCCGTCCATGACGCCATCCTCACCGACCTTGTTTTCCCAGTTGAGATTGTTGGCAAGCGTACGAGAACACGGGAAGATGGATCCAAGCTTCTGAAAGTCGTGCTGGATGAGAAGGAGCGAGGTGGTGTTGACTATAGGTTGGAGACATACAGCGAAGTCTATAGGCGATTGACAGGGAGAACTGTCGCCTTCGAATTTCCCCAGGGTGGTCAGGCTGAGTATTAGACTGGCTTTGGTATTCTTCATGGTGGCAAGCGCGGCGTGTGGAGGTGTAGTTCTACCTTTCCGATAACTCGCTACAATTGAAGATCGTTTGCGGGATCATGGCATAGCTACTACCAAAAAGTCACTTTAACTCTCCGATCCGAACCGGTTCCCGTCAAAAAAAAGTCGAAATCGAAGTTCTATGCACTCGGGGAGATTGACCAAATTAGCTTTGTGCAGGACCAAGGAAGCAAACCAAGTACATATCGCAACATTGATAAACTGCATGCGCGGACGAACTCGAGAGCTTGATAAGGCCCCCAGAATTGACTTGAACGACTTGTTGTTCTACGTTGGGGTTACCCTGTTACGTTGGAGCTCTAAGCGTGTCGCCACCCCTCAGCGATTAACCCCAGTCCCATCGAACTGTCTTGTGGCGCCTTAAAATGCGTAATATTTGCGGGTGAAAGTTCTGCATTAACGGTGCAAGATTAGCCAATAAAAGTACCCGTCCCTCGGTTGTTTGCGCTAATTTCTTGGTTCCTGAACGCCCGCCTTGTCGACCTTCCCTTCACATTCGCTCGCATGAGATAAACATTGCCTGTTCCCTTTTTGCCCATTGAAGTTTCGCCCTCTTGCTCCTGTTGTTCCATAATGTTTGTTTTAGACACATGCAACCTAGCAGAAAGTGTCACCACGGCGGTTTTTTCCAGCCCGCGTTTTCTAATCTCCTATTAAGGTCTTGATTGCGGCGCGAGGCGTCAGGGGTATAGCTAATTTGAGCTTGTTCTTCGAGGGGCTGATTCTGGACGAACGTGTCGCGTCGCCAGGACGGGCTCATTAGCTTAAGAAGCACCGGGGCGACCCGTCGAGGGTCCAGCTTGCGATATTCGCCAAATATGAAGCTGTCGTCGTTGCTCTCGACACTTCGAACACAAGGGGGCGACCTACGGGCAGACACTCCCATGCTGTATGGAGATGATAACATCAATGATTCTCTTGGAGTTCGAAGGAAGCGGACAATGTCGATGGACGGACTCACGCGAAACGCAGCACAGATGATGGTTTCCACTACGGAGCCACTGCATCTGGCAGACGTCTCCTTAAGTGAGAGGATTCTACATCGAAGGAAGAGCTCCACTAGCTTGACTACTGTTGCGAATGGCATGCGTCGTTTTCTGCGCAGAGCTTCCGTCTCTCTTCGGACAACAGGCTCAAGTTTCAATTCGAACACGTCTACAAGTATGCATGCAGGTTCTGCCGGATTAAGACGAGTGCCATTTAATTCAGCAGAAGACAGCTGGCCTAGGCGTACCACTTCTCGTCACTACCACAGTCCCTCATTTCCGTTCCTAGCTACCGTTATTGACGATGAGATTACACCTGCTATGAATTTCACGTCGCCTATTCCTGGGAATGGCTCCGACCCTCCGATTGTACCTGACGGTAGCGGAGGAGCCGCAGCTAGAGCAGCCGCAGCCGCGGGGAATGAGCGCTTCAAACGATTGGTGGTCGTGAGGAATGATTCTATAACTGATAAGGATGCTGAGAGTGGAATTGGCATCGAATTGCAAGATGAAGATTTTAGTGTACAAAAGCATATGGAAGATACACTTGTTGTTAGAAAGGGTAAGTGTCACCATTTCAACCCAGTTTCGGCGTCAGATCAGCGAGTTGTTTTCTTGGTGGATACTTACGGTGGATCATTTCTCAGACCCTATTGAGCATTTCCCTTCAGAGCTCACCGCACATATATTTGCCCACCTAGACCACCGCAGCCTCATCAGTTGCGAGCTTGTTTCTCGTGCGTGGCACCAGGCAGCATCGTCTCGACATGTTTGGAGAGATGTCTTCAGAAATGAGCATAGAGGAGATCTGCCTCGCCACCTTACCAATTCAAAACTGCTCAACAATAGCGGAAAGGGGCTAGGCAAGATCATTCCGGATCAAGACTGGAAGAAAATTTTCAGCCTAAGAAAAGAACTGAGGAGAAGATGGGCGAGGGGTAATGTGCTAGGTTGCTATTTAAGTGGCCACACAGACAGCGTATATTGTGTGCAATTTGATGAGTAAGTGGGCCACTATTTATGCCACCGCGCGGAAAATATTTAGACAATTTGGCAGCAAATTAGGCGAAAACGTTTAAATACTTTCTGCTTCCCGCTGTATATGCTTCAAATAATTTAGATCTCCGACCGATACTGATGGGTAATATAGTAACAAAATAATCACTGGTTCGCGGGACCAAACTGTCCGTGTCTGGGACATTCGGACCGGCGATTGCATTAAGATAATTGGGCCTCCACCACTTTCCGATCTGAGTGATGCAGTGGCATCGAATTCGCAAAGTTCCACGTCTGCTTCGGGAGTAATTACTGTTGAACCATCAAGCGAAATCTCAAGTACGTCTAGGCCACCGACTTCCACCACCAACAATGTTGCCTCTGATCGCATGGCCTCATCAGAATACCACCGGGCATCAATTCTTTGTTTACAGTATGATAGTGATATATTAGTCACTGGCTCTTCAGATACAACCTGCATTGTCTGGTCTATTACGAATAATTACGTACCCATTAGACGACTGTCACAGCATGCCGCTGGCGTTTTAGACATCTCCTTTGATTCAAAGCGGATAGTCAGTTGCTCAAAAGATACAACATTGTGCGTCTGGGACCGAGTAACAGGAACCTTACTCCACCAATTGAAAGGTCATAAAGGACCTGTCAACGCAGTTCAAGTGAGAGGGAACTTGGCCGCCAGCGGGAGCGGAGATTCTCTTGTGAAACTGTGGAATCTCGATTCTGCTGTCTGCATCCGGGAGTTTGATGGACATGATCGCGGGTTAGCCTGTGTCCAGTTCAGTGAGGATGCACAAATGATCGTCTCTGGCGGCAATGACGATGTTATCCGCGTGTGGAATGCAAATACCGGCGAGTGTATTCGAAAGTTGTCTGGACACAAGCATCTTATTCGGGCTCTGCATTTGGACTCGGATAACGGGAGACTTGTCAGTGCTAGTTATGACATGTGTATAAAGGTTTACGACATCTACTCTGGAAGATTGATGTTAGATTTTCCTGGTTGGCATTCGAGCTGGATTCTCAGCGCGAAGGCAGATTATAGGCGGATTGTGAGCACCAGCCAGGACCGGCGGATGCTCATCTTAGACTTCGGTGCAGAGCTTAAAGATGTGGAGCTTCTGGAAGGCTGAATGGAGGCTATGACAGCCAACACGCGTTCGGATTTAATCGGCGCTAACCCTTTTAGCTTACTAGGGAAGGAATAAAACATAAATACGTCTTCGCACGCATTGCCAGAAACTAGAGTCGTGTCATTTACCAAGTGGCTACACGAAATTATAATATGTACAGTGTCTTTTTCAGCTAAGCTTTGGTTGGAATTTCATTTGTTCTTATGTCGGACTGAACCGGTCATCTTTTAAGTTCTTCCCTAGTACTAGATCACCTGGTAAGGACTAACATGTCTACTTGTATTTATATCGGCGAGATTAGTTGTTCATTGTCAGGAGGCACTAGGGGTGCCTATCGTCATCTTCATGTTGGCATTCTGTATATACGGAGGAGGGTAGGCGGCTATGGAAGGCGGAGCACAGGTGTGTGCACAGGCCTCTGGCGCCATTTAATCCAGAATTCGTTCGAGGATTGTGACCTGTTTGATCAGGAGGAGCCTTGCTGACAAGATTATGTTCATCTGATGTAGGGGTTAATTGGCTGTTGTCTTCAACATCGCATGATATGGAGATGAATTAAAATCAATATTCACAAAAATTTCATATCTTCTCAAAAGTATGCAGCTCTGTATATTGCCTGATAAATTAAAAACGGCGTTCCCAGAGCGGTATATATGCAGCCGTGGCTTTCGCCTGTTACTGGCCTGTCTTTCGCCTGTGCAATCAAACATTCAAAACGCGGGGTCTTGGCATCGCGGCTTCCCAATTTCAGCACCCGCTCACAGTTGAGCCTCTGCCTAAAATCTTCAGACTCAGGGTACCCAGACAATCAACCCTACCCAAGGGATCTCGTCACGACATATCCAGAGTTTTGTCTAGGTATTTTCTTGCGTATTAATACATCCTTCGGTCTAAGATGGGTGAATCAAGGTTTGTTGCTCCCCTGATAAACACACCGAGTTATCCTCTTGAATGGGTTTCGATATTTAAGGCTTTCCTGCTAACTTTTGTCGCTGCAGGCAAGAGCTGCTGGCATGGCTAAACAACCTGCTGCAACTGAATATTACCAAGGTCGAGCAATGCGGGACTGGGTATGTGTTTCTCGATCCTTTCATGAGTGTTGTTCTGCTGTGGTTTGCTATCGCTCATAGCTTGCCTGGCTGATTCTGACTCTGATATTTGCTTGTACACAGCGCTGCATTCTGCCAGATTTTCGATAGTATCTACTGTAGGTTCTACCTCTATTCGAAATTGTGCCGCTTGATAGAATTGATACTGACGGTTCGTCCCACAGTGGATGTACCAATGGCGAGAGTCAAATTCAATGTTAGCACTGAATACGCGTACCTCCAGAACTTCAAGATCCTACAGAGTACGTCAATCTCTCAACACTGATTATAGTCTTACTACTTCCTGTTGGACTATTCTCGATTGTTGCAGAGGGAAAATTTAATGTTTCGGGGTTCTCTTAGGTTGTTTTACGCTGCATCAAATCGACCGCCCTGTTCCTGTAGAGCAGTTGATCAAATGCAAGATGCAGGACAACCTCGCGTTTCTTCAATGGTCCAAGAAATATTGGGATCAATACTACCCCGGTGGCGAATACGACGCTGTTGCTAGGAGAAAGGGCTCAGGTGCTCCAGCCGCAGCGCCCTCAGCTCCGCGCACATCCGCGGGAACAGCCAAACGAGGTACTACACCGACAGCTGCGACTGGTGCCAGGACTCGTACACCCTTGGGAGGCGGAAGCTCGTCTGCTTTGCAACAAGAAAACGCTACTCTGAAGGAAAGCGTGGCGGGACTCGAACGAGAACGAGATTTCTATTTCAGCAAGTTAAGGGACATTGAACTGCTCTTACAGCAGGCGGTAGAGGCGGACCCGGAGATCGAAGCTGACGAGAATGGCCTTGTGAAGCATATCCAGGCGATCTTGTATTCGACGGAGGTGAGTGTGGACTAGCAGCTATTCTTGCATTGTTTGTCACTCGCACCGGTCCTGACGGCTACTGGCTTTGATTAGGAAGGATTTGAGATTCCAGCGGAGGCGGAGGGTCAGGACGACCTGGAGACTTTTTGAAGGAGGAGCGGGGCAAGGCGGGCTTCTTTAATCGATAACTTCAGCCAGCGACTGTGTTGTGGCCAAAACCTTTCACCTTCTTTCTGCGTTTGCTCTATTACATAGGGAGTATGCTGCATTAGTAGTATAAAGATTTGGGACTTATTGAAAACTCTGTATCGAGCATTGGGAAAAGCGAATCAATTCGATATCCCCTATTCTCCAGGCTACAATACCGCAGTTCAACGCTCTTTCTCCTTGCGCAATCGTTGACTCAATGGAAAGACATACGACTAGTGAAACATCAACTGCTGACTCGATTTACTGAGCCCTGTTATTGGGCGTTTTTGAATGCTGCCTTATTGGTGAGTCCTGGTCACGTGTGCTGCCCGTGTAACTTCCGTCATAGTCAACTCCGACTCGTCTCTGCAAACATAAACATCTAGGAACGCCTTCAGTAACTAAACAAACGCCGGAGCTCACCAACCAAAAAAAATCATCCTATCGTACGGAAACCAGCCTCCACTTTACTACTGGCCAAGATGGCGCCTTCCGTCGAAATCTCCATTCCCACCACCACCCTCGCATCCACAACATCAAAACCCTATACCCTCTACAACATAACTCTCCGCCTCCCCCTCCGCTCCTTCACAGTTCAAAAGCGCTACTCCGACTTCCTCGACCTACACTCCTCTCTCGTTTCCCTAGCTGGCGCCCCACCTCCGTCTCCTCTTCCCGGAAAGTCCTGGTTCACTCGCACGACGTCCTCCCCGGTCCTCACCGAAGCCCGCCGCGCGGGACTAGAGACCTACCTTCACACTATTAACTCAACAGCGGATAGCAGGTGGCGGAACACGCCCGCTTGGCGCGCGTTCTTAAATCTCCCGAGTACGGTCACAACCTCTGCAGCGGGATCGACAGCGGATAGTTTGCATGCTACGCTCGTCCAAGGCGCACCGATCTCGGATCCGACGGTTTGGTTGGATTGTCAACGGGATTTGAAATCGCAGTTACATGATGCAAGGCTGGCGCTCGCGAGGAGGGATCAGGCTATTACGGCGCAGGGACAGCATGAAGCGTCTACGGCGGCGAAGCGGTGTTTGATTAAGGCGGGGGCAATGCTTGTTGCGCTGGAACTGGGGCTGAAAGCATTGAATGAGCCACAAGTGAGGCAAGTGGAGGATGACTGGGGTGGGAGGGAAAGGTTGGGAGATGGGGAACTACGGCGACGGAGGGACTTGCTCGCGACGGCGAGGAAGGAGATGGAGGGCCTAGAGGGGCTGGCGAATTCGATGGCGTTGAAATGTTCGGGTGTGGGTCTTGCGGGGGCGGCACAAGCTGTTGTTACGCAGCAGGAACGGGGGAGTTTGTTCTCTTCCTCGGCGAACGCAAGTCAGCAGACGCTGGGGACGCGACAAGGCAGAGTCTTGGGTGGGACGCCACTGCCGGAGACGGATAAGACGAGGGAGTTGGATAATGAAGGCGTGCTGCAGCTACAGAGGCAAATTATCAAGGCTCAGGATCAGGATGTGGAGGGGTTAAGGAAAGGTGTTTCAAGGTTGAGGGAGCTGGGAGTAGCGGTTAATGAGGAGTTGGTACTGCAGAACGAGTTGCTTGGCTTGGTCGATGAGGATGCGGACCGCCTTGCGGGGAAGCTGAAGGTTGCGAAGAAGAGAGTCAACAAGATCTCATGATCGTAAGATGGAGGTAGAGGTGTACATACTGGGCTCCGCAAACTCCACATCGAATTCCAACTGTTGTTTTCATACTCCCTTCGTACGCTTTCCTAGTATCACAGCGTTGTTACTGGAAAGGATAAAGTCTGTACTCTAATCGTGGGAATACCCTCCGGCGTTCCCTAAAGTTGTTCAAATGTATTTGTACATGTACCAAAATATGATATGCGGTCATGCATTCGAATCCTATGTGTTTCCTCCACCCCCTCCGCCCTCAAGCACATCCCTCAGACTAATTTGCCCACTCCCCCTCGCCAGCGGCTCCTTCTGGTTCGGCCCCTCCCTCCACCCAATCATAAAGACAATTCTAAAAGTCGCCGGTAGAGTCCCATCTTCATTCCCGTGCAGCTCCCTGTATATCGCCTCACTCGCCACAAGCACATCCCGCCGAATAGCACCCATCTCACGCCCCATGATGCAATTACTCTCGCCCATGGCCTGCAGGTCTGCCATTAATGCGAAGGAACTGGGGAAGTCGACTATTATATCATCCACATCTATCGTGAGCATCTTAAACCCTGCGCGCTGTAACAAACCGCCTACGTCTCGGACATCTGCTAGTGGGCTGACGTGCGGGGAGACTCCACCCCGGCGGTCGAGCTCGGCGAGCTGTAGAGAAGTGCGGAGTTCGTAGAGGGTGTCCCCGCCTAGCATAGCGGCGAGGAAGGGGGAGTCAGGTTTCAGTGCGTGGTTTATTTGTGTGAGGACGGAAGGGAGGTCGTTTATCCAATGCAGGGATAGTGAAGAGAGAATTGCGTCGAAAGTTGAGGGATCGTAAGGGAGGGATTCGCCGGGTGGAAGGACTTCTCGTTCAATAGAAGGGAGGACGGTGTTAAATGGGAGGGAGTCGTCGCGATTGAGGAGGGCAGGGGAGTGGTCTGCGCAGATGAGGTGGGATATTCGGTTTAGGGCTGCAGGGAAGGGGATTTTGGTAGGGTCGGGGTCGGGAGTAGGGAGAGTTAGGGCTTTTGCTATGTTGCAGGCACCTGCACCGAGGTCGAGGACTTTTGGGAAGGTCCGGTTGATGTCCTGGGGAGGGATTGGGTTAATTATAGTTGCTCTAGGTATATCTTGGGGAGCACCAAGCACTATAACTTTGTAATGCATAGCTGGCTTTTTCTCCCAGAGGGGGATCAAGACTCACTAAAAGGCGCTCTACGAGCCTCGAAGCTACTTCGTCCCTCAAGTAATCCACTTTCCGGCTCAATTCAATATCCTTTGCAGCTCTTTCCCGTTGGAGAAGCTTGGTCTGTTTATTGAAAATTTGTAGTGTTGGTGCTCCCGACGCTGCTGTCGCATATTGACATTGGAATACATAGTGTCTTCGCCGAAGAGCTGGACGTGGTATAAATGGCCGAAGGGAAGGTGGTTTCATCACGCAAACTCGTCCACACAATGAATTGGAAGTTGTTGGAGATATTAAACTGTTAGATATAGGGTGGCGCCTAGATAGGGAAACTGTAGAGCCGCATTCCTTGGCAACGCCTGCCAAATATCAAACACAGACAAACTGTGCAAGTACAGCAAGAGTTATGGCAGCATAGTATCAAGATCAGCATTCACCCTTTGGTGATATTACTGATAGTGGGGCCATTAGAAGAGAATCTACCACTCCAATTCCTCAATCATGTCTCGCCCTTTCCCGTATTCCTACATCTCTTGTCCCTGTACAGACGCCTCGACGCCAGTCCACCATCCAGGATCTCAGGATGTTGGCTCTATGTCCAACAAACTGGCAAAAGCCAAGCTAGAGCCTGGGGATGACGAGGAGGAAGAGAGAACCTTTGATCCGCGGTCCTCTCGTGCCAATTACTCATTATACCCGCTTGAGTACCTCCTTTACTGTGAGGACTGTCATGAGATCCGATGTCCAAGATGTGTTTTGGACGAGATAGTATGCTGGTTCTGTCCGAGCTGTCTATTTGAGGTGGCTAGTAGCGCAGTTAAATCTGAGGGCAACAGGTACGTCTCGAAATT
Organism: Nothomitra cinnamomea; assembly: GCA_022345685.2. NCBI lineage: Eukaryota > Fungi > Ascomycota > Geoglossomycetes > Nothomitra > Nothomitra cinnamomea. The sequence continues at coordinate 200,939 of JAJDMX020000011.1, read as the reverse complement.
TTTCATATGAATATTCTCCTCCGTCCCGTAGTTGACTTGGTGGCTAATTTAGCCCTTAGATGCACTCGGAGCTGCCACTCATGCCCCATATGTGTCACACCACTCAACGTCACAAATCTCGACTCGCCCAGCTCAAAGGACTACGATAAAGGCCTCGGCCCGTTTGCTCTCGCTTGTCCCTACTGCAACTGGACCACTCTAGAGATTGGGTTGAAATTCGAACGGGCAAATAATATCTCTGGGCAAATAGCCGCTTGGCTAGATCAGCCTGATAAAGTACAAGAGAAGATCCGCATCAAGAAGGTTAAGGCAGGAGAGATATCGAAAGAAGAGCGGTTCGATGGGTTGTTTACCCGCGAAAACCGGTTTAAAGCATTGAAGGGCTTTTACGCGGAACAGCTGGCTGCTGATAATTCTGCGTCTTCTGCTCTGGATATCGCTGGTGCTTATGGTTATGGCTCCCCTGGAGCTCTAGCGAGGATTATGGGACTTTATTCTGGGGTAACGGGGTATGGAAATAAGAGGAAGAAGACTAAGTCGGGAATAATGAGAGAGGCTACTCTTCGCGAAGGCCTAAAGTTGCTCGATCCCGAGGACCACGTTGTGGAGAAATTGAGGGTGGAGGGGTGGGATGGAAGTGAGTATTTTCCCGCTCTAATTGCTGGACAGTTGTGTTGATTGGGTACACCTACAACAGCGGCTACCACGTTCCAACGTATGGAGCAGAAACATCCTGTTCGATTTGTCTCGTAAGTACTGAGCTCGGCAGAGGTGATGAGATAACGTTGTCTAACACTACCCGTCCAGAGACCTTACCCCAGTCCCTGTTCTTTTGCGCACAAAGCGATCTAAGCGGTGCAAGACTTGTCGGCATATCCTCGTGAAGCCCGAATCCAAGGTCCAAACCACAAGATTCAAAATACGGCTTGTCGCAATGTACGTTTCTGTGTGCCTGTACAAATATCTAGTTCTGTAATCAACTTCTTACCGTTATTTAGGAATTACATTCCGGCAATTACTGTCCGGCAACTACAGGCAACGTTGACAGACTACAATGCGCTTCCTCCTCTAAAACCGATCCAATTCCTTGTTACTTTTACTAATCCCCTTTTCGACTTGGTTAGAGTCACACTTGCCACCCCTTCACACACACCAGGACGATTTGCTTCGAAAGTTACGATATTATGTCCGCAATTCGACATAGGTGCAAACACAGACGTGTGGGACGAGGCCTTAGGCGCAGGGGGCAAAGAGAAGCGACGTACCCAGGCAGAATCCTCTGAAGGCCAAGCGGAAGCTGGCAAGATCTGGGAGAGAGGACGAAATTGGACGAGTGTGGTTTTGGAAGTTGTACCCACAAGCTTGGATCCAGTCCCGAAAATCTTTGGTTTAGTCGATGATGTTGAGAAACTCGCGGAACCAACTATGATTGAGGAAGACGACGACGCGCTTGAGATCCCACTTTTTGTGCGTATCGAGTACGAGACGGACGCTGCTGCCGATGAAGGCGATGCTAGCGGAGGGGTGGGAGCGGAAAAGGAGAAGGTGAAACGAGAGCTTGCATATTGGTGTGTGCTCGGGGTTGGAAGAATCGGTCATATCGGCCATGCTCTTTAGAGTGCCATAACTATGATTTCTGTTAGCTAACTAGCAGTAGAGATGGTTGTCTAGTTCGGGTCCGTCTGATCATTGATGTGGAGCTATGGAAGATACCTGGCGCTTCTGGAGTGTTCTATACTTGCAGAGCTTGTTTGTATAGCAAGCTAGCTTTGATTAAATTCAAATTCATCGTCATTTCTAAGACCTAGGTCACTGTTCAATTATCTTTGTACTTCGTGCGCATTTATTGGTAAAATGAACTTACTGTCATAGGGCGAGGCGATCGGGTACTCCTATTTTAGCTTTCGACTATTAGCTTTCCCGAGATACTCTAACGTAGCTCTCAACGGTCGTCACTACCCGCGGGACGTAGTAGCAACGAATATAGCAAGTCTCTAGACAACCTATCAATATAGATGTCATTCTAGGGTCTGGCAAGCTGCTCTACGATGTCTAGTCACCTTATAAATACAGAATTTGACCGACCGTTCGGCTGTACCGATATTTTCGTACCTGCGCCTAGTAGCGTATCCTCCACAACACGCTACGATGCGAAAATGTGTCGTTCTTTCCTCACTGGAGACTCTTTTGTGACTTGTAGCCGATAGAGTTCCTACGGTCCTGTTCTGGATTGGGGGTATTTAAGGCCACAGTTCCTCGCAGGAATGAACGATTCTCCACCAAAGTACACTGAACACTGAACAAGTCTTCTAACAGTCTTCACTCCTTCTAACTTGGTACAAGGTATACTACTTGGCCGTCAACTGCTATCTTCGGAGTTACCTGGTCTTGGCCTCCTTATATACCATACTTTCACTTGTTCTTATACACTTCCTTCACATCTTCCTTATATACCGCCTATCTCTATTACATCTCTATATACTGCCCCTATCGCAATGTTTATCTGCCGTTCCACTTTCATCTCCCTCACCCTCCTCTTCGCCACTCCCCACAAATTCGCCACCGCAAGCCGTCCCTGCTCCGACCCCTTCTTCGCACTCACCCCGTCTAACTTCCGGGAGTCCGGAGTCGGGGACTTCTATGCCGAATGGACCGCTGAGGCATATAAGAAGCCGGAGTTCCACAAGCTTGGAGAAACACGGTTCTTCGTTCAGGACCAGCTTGGTCTAACGGACTTTGAGTGCGGCATCGCGAAGATGGGGTGTGTGGGGTTGCCGACTTGTGAGAGGATCAAGGAGTATGCCTGGGATGACGAGCAGACGAGGCGGGTGTACTTTGCGACGAGGATTATGGAGAATATGAACGTGTTTGGTGGGCTGATCTATGTGGGTCTTTGATACGACTCCTCCCCTTTCCGGACTTGAGAAAGGGGGCTGACGCCACGATAGCGCACTACCACGGACGCCCAAATTGACACCTCCAACATCCTCCCCGCCGCCGCCTCGACCTTCTTCTGGCAGACCGATCCCAAGAACGCGAAGCTCTGCAAGTTCCTGACCCAGGCCGCGAAGGACAGCATCGCCTTCTCCATCGCCGTCTCCTTCGCTATCTTCCCGCCATTGATGGCCCCCGCCGTTCCTGCCGGTGTCGCACTCGTGGCCGCTGAAGCTACCTTGCCGTGGGGTGTCCTAGCGGCCAATATCATGAGGAGCCCTTGGGTCTCGAACGGGGTACAGATGTTCCCCAACATGGTAAGTCTTTACTAAGGCTAACCACTACTCTAGGGATTTTGATCGTTTGTGCTGACGTTATATTATAGTATATCGGTGTGGGCGTCGACAAGGGATGCACCCAGTTCCTGCCGGTTGCGAAGGATCAGCGCCTCGAGCATATCGGGCAGCTGTCGGTGTATCTGCGCGACATACAGATGAGCTACCGTCAGGAGGTTAGCTCGGCCATGTTTGCGGTCAATCGTGGCCTGGGATTTGGTGACAAGGGTAGGGTCTTCCTCTAGTTTCGTTTATGCTAGCGATAGTGTAGCTGACATGGATGCATAACTAGGCGCCATCGTCGACGGCAAGACTGTGCTCGGGGACTTGATCGCCCGCGGTGCGTACTTCATGACGAACAAGGCCCAACGAGATATGCTCGTTCAAGACCCGTTCAGACTGGAAGCGTAAGTCCTCCTCTATTCCCTAGCCTCTAGCTACCAATACTAATGCCTTCTATAGAGCCTTGGCTCAACGGGTCACCAATGGTATCATCTCCGCGTGCCTGGCTACAAGCCAATGCTACTTGTCCTGCCAAGGAGGCCTCGTCGACGGGAAACGCTTCTGCGACCCAGACGGCCCTCTAGCCAAGTCCCGGTTCTGCCCCGCTCTCGACACCGCCTGCCAAGCACAATGCTGGCGCCCCTCCCAAAAGGCAAAGAACGTCAAAGTCTACGGCCTCGACGAGCTGGAAAAGGGCCTCTGGAACGTCAAGATTCAAGACATGTTCTCAGCTTCCTACGCAAACTACGCCGCTGATCCTGCTGTCGTGACCTCCAAGTCCGGCGCCCTCGCCTCTTTCAACCCCGGGGAAGCCCTGGCCAACCCGCTCGATAACCCAGCTTTGGTGTTCCGCATCCCGGTGTGTAAGTCCGACCTTCCGCAGTCCGGAGACTTCTCCAAGCACGGGAAGAAGAACAACGCAGTCTTCCCTTGCTCCTGCGGGGACGTATACTCCTCCGAAACCGCCGACTTCCTCAAAGCCGCCGCCTTCTCTACCGAAACGCACAAGTCCGAACTCCTCAGGACCTGCCCCAGACAACTCGACGGCATCAACTTCGCTGTTGAGCACTTCGCCGCTCTCTGCGCCCTCGGTGTCCACTGGCCTCTTAAGAGTGAGGGACGATCCATCCAGGCGGGTGCCGATCCGAGGTGTAAGAGAGTTCTGGAGGATGTTAGGGAGCAGGTTGCGAAGGGGTGGAATCGGACGGAGATTAACCGGTGGTTTTGTCTCGTCAGTCCGGAGGGGTTGGAGTTGAGGCAGAAGGAGAAGCATTGGGTTGCCGTGCCGCATATGAAGGGGCACGATGATAGGTGTGTCGCGTTCTTGAAGGCGACGGCTTGAGGGGGCTGGTGACGCGAGTGTAGTTGTGGAGTGCGCCTAGGCTATGAAAAAGGTTTTAGGTGTTTGAGGCTTTACTATATCCTCATGTCGCCCATACACTCACTTGTATATATTTCTTGTAACGTTTTATTGCTTAGCATATCCTCATACTTTTGGCGCGTTCATTTACATGCTTGTCTCATACACAGCTTGATTTTCTACTTTACTGCACGGCACAGATATCTCGAAAAGCAAATTAAATAGTGCTGTTACGAAGAGAATTCGCGGATTTGTGTTCTGAGAAGCGTGAACGATACTGACTCGGAGTGCTCTCACAGCCGTAATGAGCGTCGGGAATAGTAGTGGTCCCTCGAGCCTGCGTGGAATAATAAGAGTTGATATCTTAGTTTGTATGATACAGTTCACCATCGTAATCCTTATTTGAAAGAGAGTCTATAGTGAGAGCTGAATCACAACCCCGCGTACTTCTAGAGTACCCATGTATTCAAACTGACTCCATAAAGATACACGGATTAAAGTACACTCACAGAGGACAAGCCTTCCTGTCCACCCATTTCCAACAAGACACGTAAACGCCATCCCGACTCACCTATTAATCCTCCGCCAAACCTCCTCTTCCACACTCCCCACAGTCTCCACCCCGGCCTTCACCCACCCTTTCACCGTATCCCAAACCCCTTCCTCTCCTCCGCTACCTCCCATCTGACCCACATTCCCGAACGCAGAACTAATATGGTACGTCGACCGCCGCTGCGTCGCGTCCCGTTGATACGGACTCGGTTCCACTGCGTTGGGATTCTGTATATAGCCCGGTGGGTGATCGAGGCTGGATCTTTGTCCGCCCTGCTGTTGAGTGGTTGGGGGTGGGGGTAAGGCGTACGGATTCGGGAGACGGACTGGGTATGGGCCTGATGGGGCTGTGGAGGTCGCTGTGCCGGAGGCTGGTTGACCTGGGTAGTTGGATGACGTTGTGGGGGGTGGGGTGGCGAATTGTGGTGGGTAGGCAGATGGTTGTGGGTTTTGGCGATGCGTGGGTGAGGTTGTGGTGTTGGTGAGAGGCTGTGGTCCTGCGCCTGGTTGACGCGGTACAGGCGTGTATCTATTGGAAGCTGCTGTGTGTAGTGTAGGTACCGCGCCTGGTTGCGGGGGTGGTGGGCCATCTCTGCTTGCGGTGGGCGGGACAGCTGTTACGGTTGTTGGCATTGGATGTGGGGTGTATGCTGAGGACGTGTAGATTGAGCCTGTTGGAACGGGGGCGGCTGGTGCACCTGGCCGAGCGGAGAGGTAGGAAGAGTTTGCTGCTGGACTTGCAGGAAGTGCGGCTGTGTTGGACGCCGGGCCTTGTGGCGAGTTCTGGGTGGGAGCGGTGACGGTTTGAGGAGTAATGCCAGAGGGCTTCGTAGCTGTGGTGATAGGGCTTCTGGTGTGGACCCGTATGCCTTCCATTCTCAATAGTGTTGGGGGAGGTGTCTAAGGAATATAGAGTAACTTAGTCAAGCTGTTAGCATTATCGTTCTTCGATATTCCAGAGCGGATGCATTTTGAGTACTAGCTTTTGTGACTATTTATGTAAAACAGTCTCGTCCTAAGAAAAGCTGCTTAGACCGATAGAGAGCTGTTTAACGGAATAAAATAAGTGGTTCGCACTGTCCCTCTGAAGTACCTGGCAATAAAGTACACGTTAACTATTTGTCCATTTGGGTCTTCTTAAGCTCCAAGAAATACGTACCCCAGTTACGTCATAGAAAGTCACGTGACCCAAGCGGTCCATTCCGGAAACTCCATAGTCACATATCAGATAGAATAGAGAACCAGGTACAAGAGAGCTTTTTAGACGGTTCAATTTTTGTTAACACCCCAGATCTTCCCCTGCATCAGCCCTATCCCGCCAACGGAATCTATCGTCACATGGATCGAAGAAAACCAGAGTACGAAGTCGGAAAAAGACAAGAGAGGACTAGTATGCGAATTAAAGGAAAAACATCAGGGAGATTGTGATGTGTAAAGTACAGCAGCCATGAGAACCATCTTCCACCATGCATCTCACAACAGCAATTTTCCACCTGCAAACTGCCCCTCCCCTCTACACTTTCTCAAACCGTCCCCAACGTATTCTCATCCACTCCACACTTGACTTTTAGAGGGTTTGGTTTTTTAACCTGAACCACCCTTAAAGGCCTTTCCGAAGATGAGGACCTGGAACTTGTCGTATAGGGACAACACACCAGCACCGGCGACACCACGGAGAATGTTGGCACCAGCACCCTTGAAGAGAGACTTGACACCCTCCTTGGCAATGATTTGTCTACCAGCATCCAAAGAAGACTTGTACTTGACGGCCTAGATTGAAGACGAAACGGATCAGCTCCCACCCATAATCACAGTAGCAAGGTAGTTATCTGTACTCACCTCACCAGATGTCATCATCATACGTCTACGGATTGTGTCCAATGGGTAAGATGCGATACCAGCACCAGTAGTGACGGCCCAACCCAACAAGAATGAAGCAGCGAAAGAACCCTCAAGAGGACCGACGAGGACAACAGGCTTGATAGAATCGTACATCCCGAAGTACAGACCACGATACACGACTATTCCAAGAACGGACGGGCCGAAACCACGGTAAAGACCGCCAATACCATCAGAGGCGAGAGTCTTCTTGTAGACATCAACCAGCCCATTAAATTGACGCTCACCGCCCTTCTTGGCCGACTTGGCATCGTTGGCAAGACGAGTACGGGCATAGTCGAGAGAGTACACGAACAGCAGGGAAGTAGCACCGGCGGCCTAGAGGACAAGTCAGTCACATTCCTCCTTTCGTGGATAACAGCTAGAGGGAAACATACACCACCGGAAGCCAAGTTACCAGCCATCCACTTGGCGTATCCATCGCGGTCCTTCTTGAAGTTGAACATAGCCTTGAACTTGTCACGGAAAGCAAAGTTCAATGCCTGGGTTGGGAAATAACGAATGACGTTGGCAGTGTTACCACGCCACAGCGAGACAACACCTTCCGCTTGGATGGTACGTTTAAAGCAGTCGATGATACCATTGTACTTCCGGTCTAGACGGCCAGACTTGAGCATCTCATCCTAAATCCCCAGTTCACATGTTAGTGTATCTATTGACTTCAAAGAGAGACAGATTGTTTCTCGAGAAATTGGCACTATGCGCAAGCAATAGAAATAGAAAATAGCTTCTTGCGCATCCCTCTTTAACGTTATCGCACTGTGAAACCAGCTGCATCCGCTATTACTGGCAGCGTGACGGCAATGACCTCATATCATTGATTTGAGTACACAAGAAACCAAATCTTGAGAAATATGGAGCTGAACTCTTTATCACGTACCTGATTTTGGATCAAGAGCTTGACACGCTCAATAGGAGCAGCAGCGGTCTTGGATACGGCAGCGGAAACACCACCCACTACAGACCCCAGTCAGCCTCAAGAACTCAGCCAATCGCCCCGGCCAATTGCCGGCGGCATCTCGGAGCGACTCTATTCATCGCGACAGCGATCGCAGAGGTGGAGAATCACATACTCAAGAAATCGACCATGAAGGGCTGTAGTTAAAAAAGATCCTGTTAGCCAACCTAGCCGAACCTCATCCGAACAGAATTTGACGGCATCGGCCCAATTCACGTAGCCCATCGAGATAACACCGTCCTTCATCTCTGCACAGTCAATGCTCTCGCAAGCGATTGACCAGGCTGGACATCAAAGACCGATTGCCGTCTGGGGTCGCGAACGGGACGATTGAGCCATCTGGCGGAAGAGAGAAAGGTGCTTACCGGCATGCCCATGATGGACCCCTTCTTAACGTCGGACATGGTGACGGTTTGTTCGAAAGCACAGCTTTAGAAGAACAGGATAATATAAAGGACTGAGAGGAGATTTTTATGTATGGAAGCGAAGGCGTGATGCTCCGACTTTTTCTCTCGATGAGAATGGATGATGGGAGGAAGAGAAGTGATGGTCAAGCTTATGAGAGAAGAGAAGGGAGAGATTTTTACCACAAGCCCGACTAACCGACTAGGCCGAAATGGAGTTAGCGCGCAGGCGGCCGATACAAAAAATTTCTGAGCGACAAAAATCGGAGAAGACCGGGTTGCCTGGAGAGACTTTCCGGTCGCCCTAGAGACCGAGAGCAAAACAAAAGAAGCGGATTCGAGAAAAGAAGCTTTAAGTTTGCTAACACCGAATATTTCGAGAATACCAGCAATGTTTTGAGCCCAAGGTCGAAGTAGATTCTTGAAGTAACAGCACTCCTACTTTGTCACTAATCAAATGTAGTTCTTCGCTACGCATTGCGCCGAGCATCTGCTCATGCGGAAACAACATAATGATAGCTGCAACGTAAAGTTAATTAACACCACAGTAAGAGTCTCAAGAAGACCTTATCGTCACCGTTACAACCAACGCACCTACGCAGCATGCCTAACAGCATATTATCTTTTGACTTTATCTGTATACACTTCGTAGCCATATCCTAAGGGTAGTACAAACGCACAGAGCACTTCCGCGAGCATATACAGATCGCAGAGTCCTTCACGTCAAGTACCCAGCTAGCCCCGCACTACCGGCACATCAATGAAAAACAGTCTGGTCTTTCATTTTTATGAGTCGTGAAACCAGTATTAACAAGAACCATCCAAACATCTAATCTTTACACCGACCCTCCTAAAAGCTCTCCATCTGGGCATGCCACTTATTGACTCAGTGTCCCCTGCAGTATCAGCTTCCTCGAACTACTTCCCACGTAAACCGTCTTTGTGTAGTTTGACACCACCCAATTCTGACTTGCTGGATCCCAATTTGAGATATCTCTCCTCGTTAAGTCAGCAGTAAACGTCCTCGACATACCTGGCTGGATGGACAGCCGTTCGAAACCCCTCAACACGACTTTGGGGTCATTGGGACCGCCGAGGGAGATGTACTATGTAGTGGCCAGTCAGGTGTTGTTGTTTTAGGAAATGGTGGGTTGGGTCCTTGTACTCACCAGTTGAGGAATCTCCTCCCCAGCAATACTCCCAGCATTCGTAATGGTTGCCGTGACTTCATACATCACATCATAAAGCTCCACATTCCCGCCAGGCGCTCCGCCAGCTGGTAGAAGAGGCTGGGGTGAGCCATCCTGAGATCCAGGAGGAATAGAGCTGCTCAGTCCTTGGCCATAATGCGGGTCCGCTGACGAGCTAGAGGCGCTAGTGTTGTTCAGCCAGGGGTAGATATAAAGAGGCACTCTGGTAAAGCCAGCGGGGAACTGGTAGTCCCCTGGGTTAGTGCTGTAATTACCCAGCACCGGCGCAGCGGGGGTGTTCCCGGTTGTAGGGACGTAAGGACCGGCTTGCGTTTTGGTGATGTGGAGGTTGGAGTAGTTGAATGTCGTGTAGCTAAGCCCAAAGCCAAATTCATATCGAGGCTCAATTCCGGCCTTGTCGAAGGCGCGGTAGTCGATGAATACCCCTTCTTTGAAGTTAATTTGCGGAAGGGGGTCAGTGGCTTCATAGAGGATATTCGTTCCCCAGTCACTGGCATTCTTTCCCCAGGTGAACGGTGTTTTTGCCCCTGGATTGACACGGCCATAGAGAACATCGGCAATGGCATTGCCGGATTGTTCACCAGGAAGGCCTGCCCAGAGAATGGCGGTGACGTTTGGGTGGCCCGCCCAAGCTTCAACAATAACCGGACCAACTGTGTGCATGACAACAATGGTGTTGTTGCAATGAGCTGCAACTGTCTGGATGAGCTTATCGCCATTTCCCCATAATGTTAAATTGTTCCTATCACCCTCATTTCCGTCAATGGATATGTAGCCCTCGCCACTGTCTGCGTTCACGAAGACGATGGATACATCGGCCGGCGATACTGTCGCATTAATTTGCTGATAAGCATAGTTGTCGGTAACGGAAAAGACATTGCTCCCGTCAACTATTGCTTGGTTTTGGATTCCAGTGAGAGGCGTAATAAGGTATGGGAAATTAGCAGTGCCACTTCCCCAGCCCATAGCTAGGGTACCATTGTCGCACCCTCTATCACTGCACCCGTTGGGTCCATATTGAGAATCGCCGGCGTCCTCGCCGATAATAGCAATCCAGCGTGGCTTATTCAACGGTAAAGAGTTGTTCACATTCTTCAAGAGAACTGTGGATTTTGCGGCAATCTCGCGGGAAAGAGTACCATGCGAGCCGACCCTTGCGTCATATCGAACGTCAACATGGCTATTGATCTGGGTGTAACCTTCACCAACCAAGAAATGCTGGTTGCCAAATGTGTTTAGAGTCCAGGAGTCAAAATTGACAGGAACTCGGGCCTGATCTCGGCCAACCTTATAGAACGCAGCCATAATTCTAACTGCCATGTCGTCAATTCTCCATTTAGGCACAGTTCCGTTGACAACAGCCAGCGTGAGGTTACCACCCCAGAATGATTTTCCAGTGCCGAAGAGTGTGTCTCCTGGCATGGTCTGTGGACGAATTGCATTAGTAGGGTCTTGAAAAGAGGTGGATAGAGTGAAACTCACCATATCTAAACCAGCCAATGCCGTTCCAATTCCAGAATGTTGGGCTTGCCAATCACTCATAACAAACCCTTGGAAACCAAGCTCGTTCTTCAGCAAGTAATTCAGCATATAGCTGTTCCCACATCCGTAACTATTATTAATTTGATTATAACTGCACATAATGCTGCCAACCCCAGCACGCACTGCATCTGCGAACGGCCTTTCTAGGCATTTAGCAACAAATCTACCATATATGCCAAATAGGGGAAGTTACTCACCACAAGTACAATTCATGCATCGTAACATCGTCAATATTACTGCTATAGCTCTCCGTGATATTTATATGGGTCTTGTATCCATTAGACTCTCCAGACTGCCGGTAGTGCTCCTGTTCATTTCCAATATAATGCTTCGCACAAGCAACCACTCCGGCGTTTTGGATACCTTTAATGGTGTATGTCATGCCGACTCCCGTGAGCACAGGGTCAGGACTGAAGCCTTCCCAGTTCCTGCCACCTTCAGGATTTCTCCCAATGGGGCCGGCGACAGGGCCTAGTTGCACGTCGACTATTTGGTGTGGTTAGCGCATATGGATGCTAAGATCATAAAGGCATAATGCGGTCATATGCTCGCTCCTCGCTCACCTCCTTTACCACGATGCTCCGCGCCCATTGCGTAACCACGGGCGTACATCAGTCCACGGTCCCATGTTGCTGCAGCATTCAATCCGGCAGGAAAAGCAGTATTGTAGTCCGCTATTTCAATATCAGGTATACGGTTCCAAATTAAGGATATTCGGGACATACTTAAGCGCACTCCAAGAGGTGAATCCTGCATGCAGAGGGCACGGAATCCCAATCGGGGGACTGAGCCTGTGTTGCCAACGCATTGTTCTTCCTGCCATCTGCTTCGGCATTAGTCAAATTTCCTAACGAAATATAATGAAAAATGGTGACTTGGGATCATTTTGGCGAACTCTAAACCATCCCGAAGCATCGAAATATTTAGGGAGAATAGCTCACCCAACTCCTGTAGTCAAATTAACTTTCTCCACCAGCGTCAACTGGCTCACAAAAGCTCTAGCCTTCGCATACGCATCCTCCCAGCCGCTTGCAGGAACAAGCCACGGGCTTGGATATTCCGGCGGAGAAGTAAACCTCGCGGCCGCCGCAGACGAAGTCGAAGCACTGGTAGTATTCGGGTACTGTCCGCACAATATAAGCGTCAATTGAGGCCCCCAGCGACGGAAATTTAACGAGAGTTTCATGGCCCTCAGCCCTTTCGGCAGTAGGCGTAAACATACCAACTGTGATTTGCACCTGCTAGCCAGGAACAATATGAGGGGTGCCACAAGCCCATTCGTCAGCCACATTATGCAAAGCCCTGCACACCAAGAACGTAAACAATAACGGACGGCACTTCAACCACAATCAATGGGACCGTTCGTTTGTGACTTCAAGAGTCGCCCAGACCTGGATGGAAAGGGATCGACAAGGTCTTATATCTTGAGCTCCATTAAAAGTAGTTGGATTAACAATGAAGAACTTGTGGAACCAGGGCAGTAGAGGTAGCATTAATCGGCCCCCTACTAGCCATTCCCAGTTGCTCGGTGTTGTGCTTCGGTGCCTATCTCTCTTTCGCTCACGTAACCACATTTTTCGCGTCCCGTTGATTCTTGCCGCATTCCGTATAATGCAGTTTGCATCGGATGGGTAGCGTGCCCCACAATTGTACCGCTTGAAGATCGAGAAAACCTGAAGATCCCCAGCATATTAAGAGGCAAACCGTTGAGGATATTCCTTGCTCGGGAAAAGCGAACGTTTGATTGGTCCTGTTAGATATTAAACTAGGACGTAAAACGTCATTCGGAAGTTCCTGTAGGCGTGAGCAGAACTATTTTTTCGCAAAAGCGGGATGGAGAGTCGGATGCATGAGGCACGCCTAGTGTGTATGCACAGAACACCCTTCCAGCCCTGCATACCCCTCGAGATCGTGGGGAAAGCTGCAACCACCCATGTCTGCTATTCTATTCCGTCAGAGCTGACATATCGCAAATCGGTGTGGCACGTTCAGCGTAGTATCCTGCTCTCAACGTGCTATTACAATAGCCAGTTGCTCTCGGTTTCGGGCACACTAGTATCCAAGTCTACAAGGTAGTCACATATCCTGAACAAGGGCCAAGATTAATGGCTCCGATGCACATTCGACCGAGCTCGGAGTCTCGTGCCATAGAAACCTTCCCAGAAAGCTTGCATGCGGAACGGGATAATGTCGGGACAAATACACACACTTCCCCCGCGTTTAGGTAGGAAGTGGTAGTTTGTTGTAACGCTTGAATTGGTTGCTACTTCAGACGCCGATATGTCTAATCGTTGGTCCCACAAAATGTTACCGTGCCACTCGTTCTCGCTCACTCGCTGGCTATGGACCGAATCCAAATTTTTCTTTGCTGAACCGACCATTATACTTACGGCAGATGAAGAGCTCAGAACTTCCGAGCGGACTGACGGGCTGTGTAAGCGTCGAAATTGTGGGGAAAGGGTACTGGAGAGCTCCCAAACAAGCAGGTGAAGCTCTAAAGAGCGCTTCGGCATTTGAAGGTCAAACCGGTATGTAAGATCCTCGGAGCTCGGCCTATATCAACGGCTCTGGAAGATTTCCGTCTTGGATGATGGGGACGGCAGAAGCTTAATCGGCTGTTTTGGTGCAGAGTTGGGGAGTTGATGGCTCCGAAGCGGCTCATACAAGGTATTCTATGTGTCCACACTCTCCTTGCCGAAGAGATCGTGACATCTGTCAGTCGAAAGCTCACCCGGGACGCCGCCGTGATTACATCTGGCACAAGAACCCGGTACTGGGTATCGAGAAGTGCCGACAGTTTGGCAGATTAAGTCCTCACCGAAAGCAGTCCCAGGAGAATGTCCGCGTGGATCTGGTCCAGGCCCACATTCGCAGACTCGGTATCGAGTCCCCGTGCTATCAGGAGCCGGGTATTTGTGCAACAATACAACAAAGATAGTTCCATCAACGGCTTTTCCTATGTATGCTCTCAGGATAAAGGTAATGGCTTAACAGGTATGAAGAACTCCTTTGTATTTTATGGGGTATCCCATCCTTCCACGATCCCAAAAGCCTTTTAGCATCAGGAGACAAAAAGTAACGCATTCATCTAGCACAGCGCATAATCGATAAAAAGGAATGCCAATAAGGCAACTTCGAGATATGAAACGCCAGCTTGGGATATACGAAGTTTCAAAGCTCGGCCCGAGGAAGAAAGATATGAAAGAGCAGATTATATCCAGCCCCTAAGCGGGATTACAAGAGATAAGACAGGAAGTAGAACTGAAAAACGCGCTTTTTGCGCCGGTATCGTAAACGGTTAGCACCCGTAAATTTTCAACCGCGCCAAAACCCACCGAAAGAGCCAATTCGCCACTCTTATTTCCACCATCCAGCCCACCAAAAGAAGCTAGCAGCCCACTCCCACTAAATATCCCTCTCACATTCCACCACATCACTGCTCAACGCCAACCCACCAAAAAACCCCTCCAGTCAACAACCCAGCCAACCCCCAAACTCCCGCCCACCCGGCGGCGCCCACAGCCTCCACCCCCCTCACAGTTCCCCAAACCTGTACCAAAGTATTCAACCCCACCACCGCCGTCATTATCGCTGTCCTCTTAACGAGTACCTTCGTCCGCCCGTCCAACTGCCCCCAGGACTGCTGCCACAGCTTCTGTGCGAGCGTGGCTGTTGCGGGATTGTAAGCCGGAGTGACAGCGTTCCCTCGGTTCGTCGCAGGCGCGGCGGCGGAGGGAGCGAACAGGAGTTCTCGCGCTGCGAGGCCGACGGGTATCATAATCCCTACTAAAACGGGGAATGAAGCGTTGTAAGCTGGCTCTAGTGTCCGGATTCCCTCGAACCTGGTGATAAGGAGGTGTGGGAGTCGGGTGAGTGATGCGGCGTAGAGGGTGAGCGCGTAGATAGCTGCTGCCAGGAGTGTGGTCGTGGTGCGGGTTTGGATGTCTGTTAGGAGGATCTTCGAGGTTATTGGAAGGGGCGAGGTAGTGGGTGAGTGAGCAGAGGAGAGGGGGCGGAGGAGCTGGAATGGAATGGATGTTGCAAGGATGGAGATAGAGAGAGATGTGAGGGATGTCAAGGGTGAGATTTGGTAGAAAGCTGTGAGGAGGTAGAGCGGTGGGAGGTGGGAGAGGAGAGTTAGGGATGCGAGGTCCACTCCTGCAATAATAAAACAGAAGGTTAGCTATCTTCTTTGTGCGTAACTGCATCAGGAGCTCATCGGCAAGACATACCGTCAAACTCCCCCCACCACCCCGCTCCCAACTCCCCAACCCTCCAAGCAAGTAACCCAAGAACCTGCCACCACCCCACCAGCCTCTTACTAACACCAGCCAAATCTCCTTTGCCAACAGTAGCAGCAGTCGAGTACAGCGCACTGGAAATAGTTAAGCTTGTCAACACCACAAGCGGAAACCTCAGCGCGTTCGGAATCGCAGATACCACTTGCTTCTGACTCAGCGCTGAAGGCAAAGGGTAGGGGTCCGCGATACTGTCGGTTGGCGTGACGTGCACGGAGGCTTCTTTTTCTTTTCGCAATGCGACCGCCCTTGGAGGTGGCGTGATCACGACTGAGGGTGCAGTTTTGTTGGAGGAGATGGAGGTGTCGCGTTTATGGGAACGCTTGGTAGGTGCCATTGCTGCAACAGGCGAGGTGAAGCTAGGTTGGGCGCAACGGTTATTGTTGTTGTTTGTGTATGAACGTATCCAGTAGTGAGGATGTTGTGGAAGTGTGAAGGTTGGGCAACAACGCGAGCGGGATTGGCGCGATACGTCACTTATCGCTGCAATCTCTTACTAAACCAGTAACACCCACCTGCTAATATTTTATTGATATTACAAGTGATTCTTTTATTATACAACGCCCGAGAGCGAAGAGTAGAGTCGAATAAAAGAATGCAATAGTGTACATTATTGTTGACGGAAACATGAAGAGTGTTTTGAGAGGGGATAGTCCTTTTGTTTTACAATGGAGTGGTGCACATTGCCTGGTACGTTTACAGACGCGAAATGCAAGCGGTGACAAAAAAACCATAGAAGGGGGCGCAATGCAATATATCAACAAAACAAGCCCCAAATGCACCACCAACCCGCCCCGAGTTTCTTTTTCCAGTAGCGGAAATGAATGATCTACGAGACTCGCCAAATAAACACGTATCATGCAAGACTGAGGAAGAGAGGAGCACAAAATCAAGAGCCGCCAACAGAAGCGCCGCCGCGACGCTTAGGGTTCGCCCTACCAGGCTTCTTCTTCGGCGTCTTCTTCGAGGTATCCCCACCCTCGATGTATTTCAACAGTTCGTCAATGCTGCGAGAGTCCAAAGCCATGCTATTGCTACTTGATCCGTTCGCTGTGTTTGAGGCCGACTGACCAACCTGGGGCTGAGGCTTCATAGACAATGTGACGTGTGGGGTCAGGTTAATCCGCCGGAGTCGACGGGTCTGTACGTCTTTTGCGTGTTTAGCGATAGAGACCGCGTTCTGAGTAAGCTGCTCGAGCCATGACTCAGCCTCCTTTGTATTTCGATCCTGAGCTCCAAGTTCGTTGAGGAAGATGCTGTAGCACTCCCGCATCTGACTGACAGCGCCCTTTGAATCACTATCCAGTGCTAGAGCCTGCGCTAGCTGGAATAAGAGTGTTGCAGTATGTACAGACTGTCTGCCATATGTCTGTTCACACACAGCTAAGGAGGCCTCGAACCACAAACGGGACTCGTGATACTCCTTCATCGACTGAAGCATCACAGCAGCATTATTGATTGTAGTGATAGAGTCCGGATGGCCTGGGCCATACACGACCTTCCATAGCTCCAATGCATGCTTGATGTAAGCTAATGCAAGTTTGGTGTTTCCATTCGCGTGCTCAAAGAGTCCGAGATTCAAGTAATTCAGGAGGGTCTCGGAAGAGTCAAGGCCAATTGTACGCTCGGAGACAATGACCGCTTTCCGAGCCAACTCTACGGCAGCGCTCTTCTCTTCGAGTTGGTAGTATAGCAGAGACATTTGGTTGTACACCCGGGCAACGTCTGGATGAAGGATTCCGTATATCTGCTCATGAAGGGAGAGAGATTCTAGAAGAAGCTCCTGTCCAATCTCCTTCTGACCCTGCAGCATCGAGATGCGACCACCATCCAGAGCTTCTTCAGCCAATGCGCTCCTGGGAGTAGCTTCTTTGACAACAGGAACGATGTTCGCGATATCATCAGGAGAAAATGTAATAGGGCATCGAGGAGGACCTGACGCAACCGACGATGCCGGTGACCCAGCCCTCTTCTTCTTTTTGTGCGAAGTCGAATGACCATTGGGTAAGGTTGTCTTGCCAGCGCCGTTGCTACCACTTGCTTCGGTATCGACGACCACGGGTGCACGCTTCTCAACAAAAAGGTACTCTTTAGCTTCTAATTGAAGGCCCAGTTTCAAAGCGATATCGCGGAGAAGTTGGACGTGCTTGACATTTGATACCCAATTTGCCCCGAGGTCATAGCTGAATCGTCGTCGAACCTGCTTCTCAACTGCAAGCTTCAGACTCTCGGGAGTGACATGTTCAAACGCGAAATCTGCCTCAGGATACATGGAACGGAGCCCTTCGTCGATCTCCACGGTTGGGTTCGCGTTAAGACCAGTCCCGAGCAGACAATTGAGGAGATGCGCAACACAGTCCGCAGCGAACGGAGCAGGGAGGTATCGAAGGTAGCCGTTAGCGACATGCTTGAATCCTCGAGCTATCATCTCTTGGAGTGCTAATATCTCGAGAGATTTGACTCGCCGTCCTTCAGCATGAGCAAGCTGAGCAATCTTTCCAAGGTATCGGATATTGATTCCCCGTTTGTGCATTAGCCGGCTAAGGGAATCACCGTCCATAGGAAACCCGATATTACTCTCTTTAAGGTCCTTAATCTATGACATCATTAGCAAAGGGCCCAGGTTGATGGAAACACCTTTACCTACAAAATCTGGGAGAACGGTGTCCCTGAGGTATTCGCATGCGGCTCTCACGTCTTTCTCGTCCTGTGCCCACTCTGCTTTCTCTTCGTCTGTGACGGGTACCTGCCCACAGAATACATCCGGATTAAGCGCAAAATTGAAGTTGGATACATCCACCTGTTCCTGCTCGGGCTCTGGTTTCTCGGATTGCTCACCATCTTCGGCATTTTCCTCAGACTTTACTCCATTTGTGGTTGGCTCAGCAGTAGTTACTTGTTCCACTGCAGCAGTATCAGAAGATCCTGTCTTATCTTTCTTGGCCAACGCCCGACGCTTAAACTCCTCATTCACCCATTGATTTAGCTTGACTTTCCAGAAAGCTTCGACCAGCTCTGGCCGGAGGACGGCCATCCTATGTGGGTATGACGTATCGCCGCCCTTTCCATCGGCCGGAGTTCCACTCTCCTTAGGTGTCTCAATCCAACGTTCCTCTAGCCAAACAGCATCCAAAGGGGTCATCCGGTAGAGATCAAGAACATATTTTCTCCCATCAGTGCCCAAGAGTCCCTTGGTCTCCACGCTTGCTTCTAACTCATGTCGCTTGCTTTCCTTATCCCAAACAGCATGCCTCTTTACTCTCGTCGCCTTTGACAGCTTTTCGAATACAGGAACAAATCCTTCGTGCTCTGCAACCACGTCTTTCCCTTCAACGCCACCGTAGTCAATTTGATTCTCTCCGGGCTCACGCTGCTTGAAAATTCCAGGGACAATGCTCTGACCGACGAGCCGCTTACCAAGGTAGTCAACAACGATGGTACCTGGAGCAAATAAGCCGGGTATATCGAGGTTATTGACCGCCTTCACACCCATTACATCTTTCCCAGTAGCTACCCGGGCGGCCTCATCCCCGCCCTCTGCAGCAAATGTACCAACTCCATCAGCACCATATGAGAAGAATACATTGTTGTACAGGTATATTTGTGCATCTCTGCCTTCAGTCGGATTGAGCGGCGCAACTTCACCCCTTGCAACAAGGAGTGCACCTCGAGCGGCACACTCATTATAGTCGGCAAAGAGTTTAGACGTTAGTCGCTCACGGAATAGACGTTCCTGTACGGTCTCTCTCGGCAGTTCGCGCGTAGACTGAAACTCTTCATTCCAATCCCGCAGCAGCTCAGCGTGTTCCTGTCCTGCCATGAGATAGCTCTCCTGTGTCCGTGTTATATCCGAGGTATGAGCATGAAGTGGTGGTGCTGAAGGAGCAACAAGCCAAGGGTTTGATGGAATGGTATTTGTTAGCTGAAAGGTTGCCATTGGGTCTTTCTGATTATTGTATTCCTGTAGTTCCACAAATGAAGATGTGAATGATGGCGACAAAGATGCGATAAGAGAAAGCAGAGAATGAGCTGCATGGTTCTTTGGCGCGGGTTTCGGGAAAGGATCAAACTTGCTATTGGACGACTTATTCAAATAAAACCCTGTGACATGGGATGTTATCTGATGTTGCTCGCCCTCGTTCGTAGTCACCTGTAGATACAAGAGATGACCTTTTTGGCGGAGGTGGTGAGGAGGGGGGTTCCACGGCGAAAGTGAGATTGACTTTATGGTCTTCGGCGGTGTCGACGGCGGAGGCGGGAGCAGAGTATTTAAAGAGCCTGGAGCTTCAAAATCATAATCGGACATGGCATGAGTATTAGCTGGTGCCTCGCCCATTGCCGGTTGTCCATTGCCCGTAGCTTGCGGCTTTTTGTTTCCTGACTGCGCAACTGCATCATGCAAAGACAGGCCTGCTGAGATCCCATGCAGAGTATCCGTCCGATCCCCGGCAGCTCCTATAAGCTCCCTCACCCTCACGACGTGAAGCCTAGCCTCTTTCTCTGTGTATGGGTCTTCCACCAAGGCCAATTCGGAGTCTGGAGTCAACCCTTTAACGTCCGAGAGTTCCACGTAATCGTTGATGCGTTCGCCCTTGTGCTCAAGATGGAAACATGAGTACTGGAAAGTACCCGGAAACTCAACAATTGACTGTCGGACATCTTGCATTTGCTCCTGGCTCGAGACCTGTCTACAGTCAACGGGAGCGGAGTGCATTAGATAGAAGGTGCAAAATTTACCATGATCTGAACTTTGTAGGGCTCATGAGGAAGATTGACCGTCAAAGAAAATACGCCTAGAATTTCATCAGTCTACCGTTAGGTCATTATAATTGATATAGGAGAGAAATCCAAAGGAAGTTACATGACTCACTGTCAGCAGCTTGCTCGTTTTCGTTCTCTTCCTCCTGCTCTAGAGCCTGAGGGCCTTCGCCACTAACTTCATCTTTACTCGACAACTTTCTATGAACTTCGGAGCTTCCTAAAATGCAGAAAAGTATCAGAAATGCTCATATCAGACTAGGTTGGTACACCATTCCAAATTTCATGGAGCTTTAGTTGGAGACTGAAGCTCCCCTAAGAACTTACCATTGACGGAAGTCATAGCGTCACTCGCAACTTCCTTCAGTTCGACCATTTTACGTGTGATTCAGTCAATTGGCTGAATAAGGAAAGAATATCAAAAGGTAGAAAGCATCCGGTACCAGAATCGCAGCTAGTAGACAAGATTCCTCCTGCTAAAAATGAGTGGAGTTGTGTAAAAAGTTGTTTATGATGAAGGTCTTTCCGACACGAGCTTAGACTCAAAAAATTTCAGCAGGCCCGTGGCCGACCCCGGAAGCTACGATCATGCTGCTCGGTTAGGCACCCGAATTTGGCCGAGCGATTCACCGAACCGCGTTTGCATGCCATGGCATTTTTGTGATGATATGCAGGTGTATAAACGCACCTGAGTGGAAAGGAAACTGTTTTTAGATTGCGACTGCGGGCCTTTTCACGGTCAGATATTCTAGCTGGATTCTTTCATCCTCATAGGCTCCGCGGCTAGTGAGTTTCCCCGGATTTCACCCGTGGTTCGATCCTCCACCATGATTGCATTCAACAAGGAATCACCATCCCAAAAGTTTATCCCGGACTGTGGCAACTTGAAGCAAAGTGGTATATGGCTCCGAGAGTAAAACTGCAAGACTATCTGCCCCTCCACTGTCTTGGAACTCCGATATCCGGCCCAAGGATAATGCTCCCTAAGTAAAAAAAACAAAGATAAGGTTTTGACGCTTGTGTCTGGAGGTTGGTATAAACGTGCACAGGTCCACACACAGTACTACAAGCTCAAAAATAAAGCCAGAAGTGACTGACAGGGTAACTATATCCACCCGTAACACAAGTAATCTTGAGACGGACAACTTGAGTGCCGAACTTGCTCCCTAAGATTCATACTGGATCGTGAAATAGATCTTCCACAGAATAGCGGAGACACTCCTCAAAATCCCCAGCTCCAACATTCTAAATCATATCCTCATCAGCCCCCAATATCTGCTCCTCCTTGCCCTTCGTTCGATGTTTCGCCTACTCCCCCACCAAACCCATACCCCGCCACTGGACTCATGTTCATGCCCCAGCCCCAGGGTATCCCACTGTTTGCTCCAACACTCATCCCCATCCCCACATCCCCCAAGAAATCAGCGCCTAAGAGCGAGCCGTCAATATCCAACACACGCCCGCTCAGATCAACACCCATATCCGGAGCACCGAAGACTGGGAAATCAAACATGGGTTGACTCTGATTGCTGTTTTGGTCACCCACCCCTATGTTGTCACCGGCTTGCTGCGGAGACGCGACTAGCAGGGGTAAGTTCAGGTACGCGCTCGGCGTATTCACTGCCGAGCCAGCAGAATGGCTGGGAGTACTGTGGTAGAGCGGAGAGGAGTGCATGTTGTGCGGATATGTGTTAGTGCTAGGAGATGGGATGGTGAGTGGACTACCGGCTGCTGGGCCTGAGGGTAGTGGGGTGTGGCTTAGTTGGGTGGCAGAGGGGTTAGAGAAATCTTGTAACACTCCTTCCGCTGCCGCTGACGAACGCGCTGGGAGTGGCGGGAGCTGAAGGAGTTGCTGTGGTTGGTGTTGTGCTGGTATTTGTTGGGTTTGGGTTTGGTGAGTTTGGTGGCGGAGATAGGTGCTGGATTGGCGTTTATTTGAAGAAGACTTTTGCCGGGTTTGCGGTTGTTGCTGCTGTTCTTTGAGGTCCTGTTCTTGTTTCACACTCGCAGAAAGGGATGCGAAGAACTCCTCCACACTCAGGAGGTCAGACTTTTGGCCTAAGGCCGCTTCGTTCCCCATACTATTTGGATCCTCGGCTGGGTCTTCGAAATCAGTGGCCGATACGCCACGTGGATAGTGGCGGAACCAATCTCCGTACTGGAGGATGTGTGTCTGATCGCTGCTATCAGTGGGGTCCCCATCCCCGGTTTTATTCGAGGTAGGAGAAGCGCCATTTCTGGAGTAATCGGCGTGTTTTCTATAGAGATCTTTGAGGTTCTCGATCATAAAGTGGAACATTCCCCAGTGTCTTTTCATCTTAGAAAGGTATTTAACGTTATGTGCTAAATATTTCTTAGAGGAAGTTTCTAGAGCCGGGTTTTTGGAGAAGGTGCCGATGACGTGGACAGTGCTAGAGGCGAAGACGCAGTAGCCGATGAAAGGGGCAACGACGAAGTAGGCGGTCGTGTCGTTAATGATTGTCGATATAGCTTTAGCGGCGGAAAGGGTAGTGAGAGCGGAGTCTTTGACAAATTGCATGGGCATATCTTTTGGGGTGCGGGCGCCTGGTGTAGTCGGAATGGCGAAGCGGTGGAGGAAGAGAACGGATTGGTGGTAAGCGACGTGAAGGAAGAAGAATTGATTTGCGATTCGGTCAGCGGCGTGAGCGCTAAGGTTCTCGCGGGTATAAAGTAAGGATTTCGGGAGAGTTGCTTTGAAATTTGCTAGTTGCTCTTTTAAAACACGGAATTGAGAGTTGGGAGACCAGAAGGGATATGGATCCTTGTCTTTTCCTCCTAAGTTGAGATATTTGGTCACTTTTCTCCAAAGGGCCACGATACGTATCATATATGCACCAGCACCCATGTTTCCCTTCGGATCTCCTGCAAGAGTTCCTTCTGGGGTTGTCGAGTTTGGCTTTACCGGCTTGCCATTCAGACCTTCAGTGACTCCTGGAATCTCCAAAAAGAAATGCTGTTCCCTGATCGGCAATTGAACCTCGATATCCTCCTCGTTTATAAACATAGGACGTTCTGAGCCCGAGGCAGTGAAACCATCCATCATGAAGCAAGCCCATATCGTCCTTCTACGAATCTCCTTATCGGTTGCGCTCAGCCCTTCAAACTGTTTGCTTTTTATTGGGTCATGAAATGACTCTCGATGAAGCTGGAGCGTGTATCCCATACGTATCGCCATACCTCCAAGCATCCAGCTACTACCGCCTTGACAAGTACCAAATTCGTGCAAGCACATTAGCAGAAGTACCGTAAGAAGAGTAATGTTCGTTTCGTAGTACCGCTTCAGTGCGATTTCAATTGCTGGTTTAGCCCATTGTCCTCCCGCCAAAAACGGTGGATCGTGTGCGACCTGTGGATGTTTTGAAAAGCGAGCAGCGACACCACATACAGCCAGCACCAAGACCGGCGGGATCTTACCAGATCTGTAGACGTCAGCCCTATGCCCCTAATATCACATTGGAGCTTAAACACCTTACCGTAGCTTCCGCATAAAACTCGGTTTATGCAGTAAATGATACGTCTGCCCATACACATAATCAAAGTAGACTTCTGCCAAATGTTCCTGAATCTCTGGAGTCGGTAAATGCTCCGCCCCTTCAAAGTATAACACGCTCTCATCTGGATCTGTTCTCTTCCTCTGCCCATATAGCTGGTTGTCTTTGCTCGGCTGGGTCTGCTGTGACCGCGTTTGGCCGTGACCCGTATTCGCCCAATGCTCAATCTCATCCCGAAAGGCCTCGTCCGCGGCCCTCTTTCTGACACCTGACATCCTGTTACCTGTGGTCCCACCGGTAGAGGCGTAAGGACTAGGCTTGACGCTCGCTCTCCCTGTTGCCAATGCTTCGCCCAATTCTTCTTTGGGTATAATCTTTATTATCCGCTCCTCCATCCTCTTAAGCCGCTTATCCAACATGGCCATATAATCTGTCCTCGGCGCCGCCTTTCTTGTAGTGACCTTATACACGCACGGGATCCGCGAGCGGAGACAGTGCCTACACGCCGGTTTCTGTCCTGAACACCTAATTTTCTTCCTCCGACATGCTATACACGCCAACGGCAACCTCTTCCGCTCCTTTCCAGCTTTCGTTTTCAGTTCGCTCCACGGGGGTTGCGTCTGGCCACCTTCTCCTCCCGCACTGCCCTCCTCGCGGGAGTGGTTATTACCATCCGTCCCTTGCGCACCGTCAGGCGCACCACCATTCCCATTGTCAAACGGCATGCCCAAGAACCCCATCCCTCTCGTGCTTTCAGGACTCCTGGATCCTTCTCCTTCGTCTCCGTCCTCTCCATACCTCTGGGTCCCACTACTCTCACTGCCTCTGTGCGCGCCATCCTTCCCCGCAGAACTAGCAGACGCTTCCCTCCCTCCGACGTCCATCGAGCCATCGAAGCCCTCAAACCCATCTTGGGGGCTACTCTGGAATCGATGCAACGAGGTTGTGCTATATGGTGTGACCGTTATCGAGGAAATCCCGCCGTTCTGAGACGGATTCGTTGTCGTTACTTTGGCATTGTTCGAAGAGGAGGCGGTGGCTGTAGAAGAAATGGAATTGCTATGAACCAGCTGTGAGCCCGCATTCGACGTTGTGAACGACCGTTCGCGGACGTGGTGGCGATTCGCCATATCCCTCGCAGCTGTCTTCGGAGGGTGAGCGTCGCAGATCGTTTTACAAATTTATGCCGCCGACCATCTCAATCTGGAAAGCCCGAAGGTCAATGCCGTCAGATCCTATGCGTTGCCTATATTTCAAAGATATCTTCACAGGCTCAAGAGCTTAAAAAAATACTCCAGATGGTTTAGGATCAACTGTCTTCCCTAACCTCTCCGAATGTCCTGGTCCAAGCCCCAACCAGCCAATTGCAACTCAAGCTGGTCTAGACTGTGCCCTGTGCTGGGTTCCGGCCGAGTGTGGGGATTTGAGAGCACGCGGAATTGGACCTGGCGAGTCTACCCCCGCAAAGTGCACCCGGCTTTTGATTTGCGGTGCCAAGGGGTTGGGACGGGACGGAGTTAGGGGATTGGCGTTAGGATTCGATCACTAAGAGATAAGTCGGCAGCTAACGATTTCGAGATCATCAAGAAAAGCGTGCAGGAAGATGTATATTTATATTTGCCCCAATTGAACGATTTGGTCCAAGCTTCCGAGCCGTCGTACAAAGATGACCAGTGTTAGAGAACTCGAAGTTTTAACTCGAATTCGGGATCGCCTATAACGGCAAACGACAAGGCCTACGAGTCAACGGCATCTGCCTTTTTCAATATCCTGGTAGCAGTCTAGGCGGTTTTGATATCCATTTAGGTATGCTATACCAACAACAGAACTGAAAAGATGGACCCTCTAAATTCGTTTCTCTGTGTCCTTGGAACGCTCAACCCAGCACTTTTTTCCTGGAATCGTGTAACCTGAACCGCCTCCGGCTCCGCCAACGCCGTGCATGAAACAAGTTTCGAGAGTGCGTCATCCTCTGGAATCACTCCATGCCCATGGGTTACGCGGTCCTGCAGCTGCCAGGAGCACCTCAAACCCAGAAACGCCCGTGGAGATGTAAGCCGGTGCACAAAGTCTACGATCTGGCCGTATCTACACCCTCAAAGTCAAACTATCGACTCCCCAACCACTCAATCAATATTCTGATAAAATCCAGCGTATTGAGAGCATTTCCGGTTTATTCGCTATCTAACAGTAGTTACGTTGCCAGGTCATTGCATTGATCCACATCCGTTCCACAAAAAGCTCTGAGGGAAAAAGTGAATGTACAAGAAATTGAGTTTCAAGCAAAAGGCGATGAGACGAGAATAGCTAGTCCAGATGGGTATCCTCATCCGTTCGTTTCCTTGACTACCAACTCTTATCTGAGGATATGAATATTGCGAGTCGTCGAGACATTTGAATCTACATGTTCTTGCTGAAGAACAAGACTGTCCTACCACGAAAAGCTCTCCTCGACGAAATCGATATTTGAGATTGTTTGTCGGTCCCTGACAGCTTTCCGGACATCGTCACACAGACTACCTGTGCCACAAACACTAATTGCCATAGCGCCAACTTGGGTCTCCATCTCAAGATCAATAAGGGTCTCAACATTTGGCTTCCCAGGGAACATCTGCACCGTCGCAGACGGGGAGTGGATTTCCTTAGTTGACCTCGGGCGGGTGACAAAGAGTAAGATCTTGAGGACCTCGCGGCGCTTCTCCATTGACAGAATTGTGGTCATCCAAGGGCGGATCCACTCAAGGTGTTCAGGGGATTGAATCACCCAAACCAGGACAGCCTTGCGGCAGGCGATAGTGCCATTTGCGTATCCGGCGACGAGATCGCGGACGTAGGGAACTTGGTGAGTTATGCCTACGCCAGCCGCAAAGAGCATGACTGTGCCATAGGAGTGCAGGGTTTGGTGGGCGCCTGGAGAAGAGGATAGGTTAGCTTTCGAGTTTAACATTAGAGACAGAATTCAGCCTACCGTACGGACCCTCCGCAAAGCAGTTCACGATCATTCTTCCTCCTGACGCATTCTCAGCTTTTCTGAAGAGCTTATCTGTAAAGCCTGTTCGGCGCCGAATGATGAGAGACACAGTAGTCTTCTTCGCCACTAAGACGTCCTGCCGACTCACAACCAGCCCCTTCTCAGAAGTCAGACTCTCTTCCTCTTCACTCCAAGCGAGGGAGAAAGGATGAGAGGTCCAAAGACCGACGGATGGCATGTAAAGGTACATGTGCTGGCCAGGTTTGAAGGTCCATGGACGAGCCATTGATAAGGTAACTCTAACAGCGTCGCCTGGGAGGGCTTCGACGATAGCCGTGGTTCTCTCCTTCCCGACATTCCGGTACAAGATTATGACCATACGCATTAGGCGGTCAATACCCCAGAAAAGCACAGCGTTTACTAGGAGCTTAAGCTGAGGGAACTCTTTGATATGTACCCAGATGCCAAAAATGGCCACAATGGAAAGGGCAATGTGGACATGTAGGAAAGTCTCGTAGAAAGCATGGCGGACCATCGAGGGAGAGTGCATCGCAAGGAATACAAACGCGGTAGTACCCTGCGAGACGTCAACATTCAGATGAATAGGTTATAATTGTGGAGATATTTCTTACCAAAAGGCCCATCAATATCATGTTACTATCCTTAATGGCCACCCCAAGTGCGTCCCAGCTGGCTAGTAATTATTAGACCTAACCTTGTAGTCTTGCGGGAAAGGAATTGAGGACTTACAGAATTTGACTTTGGAGATCACATAGCAAGTCGTATGACAAATAACCTCCAGGACTACAATCCTCCCTATCCAACGATGAACCAGGTTGTAGGTATTGAAAGATATGTTGAGAATCCCGATCAACGGGTTATTACGACCAGCAAGTAAAAGCAGGGGCATCATATTCGCAACAGCCAAGACACCAGTTCGGTTCCTCAGCACAGCCAACACGGTCTTCTGGTCCATGCTGAAGTCGATGCTGAGAACGCAAAACGCAACATTGACAGTCAAGAAGCCCATGATGGTCATCATCTCAAATCGGGTAGGCAGAGTCGCAACATTGACCGCCGCTGAGAGCCTAAATTCCCGGCTATGACGCTTCCGGAAAAGTGGCGCATGGATGACATGCCTCTTGATACGAGCATAGAGCTGGCTAGGTTGGACGAAATACAACTGTCGGTCACTAGTCAAGGAAGCAAGTGTCCGAATATATCGAACAGAGTGTAGAAGGATCCGATAAAATAATAGACCGCCGACAACCGCTGCGAGAATAAGGGCGAGATCGATCGAGTACTTCACGTTGGCCAGGTCTGCGGTCGTAGGGCCCACCATACCACCGTGAGCAGCACTACCTCCTCCAGACTGTCCTCCAGCAGCGGCAGCAGCCCCACTCGCCTTTGCTGGTGATTTCGTGGGCGTGGCCGATGTTGCTGCCGCCACTTCGGTTGCTGGCACAGGTCCATTGCCACCATAACCCTCCTGCGCCGCTACCACTTGTCCAAGAGTCGCAAGAAGCAACGAGTATGCCAAAGCCATAGCCATGGTAGAAATTGTTGTGAAGATTTAAGCAGGGAGCATGAGAGCTATCGTGTGATATTGTGAAACTAAGTAGGTAGATCTCCGTTGTTATCGGATATCCCCACCAAGCGAATCTCCAAATCGAACCTTTGAGAGCGGGGAATTTGGAAATGGTAGTCTATCGTTCGTGGCTATGTCGTAGTGAATGTCGTACAGCTTGTTAGAACCGTTCTCGAGCCTCTAAAGAATGTGAATTTGTCCGTTAGAACCAGCCACAGACAACCAGGCGAGAAAAAGGTCGTCTCAAGTTGATGAAAAGCGGACGGTAATCAAACTCGGCCGCTGGGAAGTAAGGAGTCTGCTCCTTAGGGTAAAGGAATGTAAAGTGTTATCGGCTTGTTTGCGGTAAGCCCCTAGGTGGCGATTGATCGAGTTGGTGTCGTTCGTCCTCGCGCGATTGCGACACGGTGAGTGGTTACTGATATCGAAAAACGCCGCAGTCGACGCGGTATGGAGTAGAAAATAAAGGCGCGGCCCCGAAGGAATTCCTGGTTAGAAAGGAATGAATGAGCGTGGTAAGTCGGCAGAAGGTGGAGGAGGAAAAAGCGACGGTGAGGGTGAAGCCGTTCCACTTGACAACAAAAGAGGGGATGATTATCAGTTGACGACAGGGGCTAAACCTTGCCGTAAAAATTGTAAGGGCACTCAATTAGAGTAGATAGCATAACGCAGAAGGAATGACTGGTTCGCTTAAGACTCCTCGCCGAACTTTCGGGAATCCAACATGCGCCCCTGTTGCTTTTGGTGGCACTATGTATTGTACCGCTGTGTATCCAGTGCGAAGGGCTTTCTTTTTTACAGGCAGCCGCTGGCCGTACTCGCCGGAACATTTTGTGCTGTGCCTCTACTACTCAGCACAAACAAACATTTCTAAGTTACACCCGAGACTACCGAGTACAAATCCAATTTAGAATACATTCTCCCGAAAAGCGTGCAAGACTGTGCCGCTGCCAAAGAGGATCAGCACGATCAGCACAACATTGTGCTTCACTATTGAAATTAAAAGGTAACCTGTTGCTCTATCAAGGAGTACGGAGTAGGGTACAACATGCGCAGTCTTCTTGTTCGGGTAAAAGCGAACAAAAAGCTTCATTTCCGTATCGCGGCCTTCCTACGATAACCCTACGGAGTACTGCCCACAGAATATGCCCACCTTTAAGTACGTCATCTCCAGAAGGCCGACGTCCCGTTCTCGCCTCATAAAACATCAACTATTATGATTTGGCCCATCACATGTAACTCAGGGATAAATGGCATTAACAGCCGAATGTGGGGAGACGTTATCTAGTTTTCATGCAAATGCAAGATCAGGGCTTGCTTGCCTGATATATTTCGTCTTCGTTGATCTTAAAGCTCGAGTTTCACACATAGATAAGTGGTGCTGGCCAGGCCGCTGCGTGCATAATTGAAATATGAGTTTTATAAGGTAGAACAAACTGCTAAGGGATCGAAGCCACGCAGAGACGAATGGCGATTTTTAAAATCCATCTTGTGTCTGATTTGTTGCAGGAGTTTTGAATCCATTACACCCAAGGTTTTATTATGCCTCACTCCAGGAAACTCCATTTGCACATCTCTCCTTAGTAATACTAACAAGACGCAATGCCCATGAACACCATACTTTGCTTGCACCAGGGCCCTTCGATTGGGCGTTGCGAGGAAAGAGCAGGCTGCAAGACACTTGGAAATGCCGGCAAAAGCAATATATACAGTTTTTCCGTCATTTTTGCAAAACATTTAGCACGGCTTCCAAGATGTGCTCCTGGACTTTCAAGAAGCCAGTGAGAAGGTGTACTTTGTCGATACCCTATTTCCAGAAAAGGGAATAGCTCCATAAGAACGTCCGTCAACCCAACAACTCGTCCTCGCTGAAGATATCGACTACCCTTCTCTCTCGCTGGTGTCCTGCAGAACGGAATGGCGGACCCCTTTGTTTCACTGTTCTCACAGCCTTAGACATTCCTGGCTGCTTCAAATCCTTCCGCTTCGCCAACTTCATCAACTCCCCGCCGAGCTTAGCGATCGGCATATTGGTTCGGGGCTTCTCTGCTAGCGGACCACGACTCACTGAGAGCTTCCCCAACTTCCTTACTTTGTCAACTTTCTTCGACTCTCTGCCATTAAGCTCTTTAACCGCTATTTTCGCTCGCGGCTTTTCGACATCCCGGTGATGACTGACAGAGAGCTCATCTACATCAGATGAGGTGTTCTCCTTCCCCACTCGTGCGTGCCTCTTCATGTCTTCATTATGCTGGTTTGCGTTTACAGCGCACTGGCAGAGAACAGCTTGCTCACGAACTCGGATGTTGTGCCTTGAAGACAAAGGTGATGAGGCTTTAGGCGCATGCTTATCCACGCGTGAGAGCTCATCCGTGGGAGAAGACAATATAACATGTTCGGGTCCAGTCCAGGGTGTTGCTTCCAAGGGGGACATGATTTTTGATATCCTGGGAGTCTGGAGCGCTTGCGAGACTTCATTCATGCGGCGTCGCTGCCTTTTATTATCTGGCAATGTGTCGTCACTGTCCGAATAGTTTGATCCTTCCTCATCCGGACCATCTGCTTCGTCTCTTTGCCGCTTGGACTTTCTATTCACATTCGGTTGTAGTTTTCTGAAGCCAACACGCTGAGGTATATTGGACTTTCGAGCAAGCTGGGGGCTTGCGATACTTGATCCAAAGTGCCAGGGATTTGGCTGCTGCGGTCGATGTGATTTTGCAGGTGTTATGGCCGACTTTGCGTGGCCTTCTCTCACCATCCACCTGTCGATACCCTCTGCCCATTCGAAATGCTCAATCTTCCGGTCCTGGTCCGCAAATTCATATGCACTCTCCAGAGCAATTTTTGCAACATTGCACCTACCCTCAAAGCCCAGGCGTTGCCGCACTGGAGCCGAATCGAGGACATGCTGGAGACGTTCTATGAGATATGTAATATGTACGAACCCACCATCTTGAGTAGCTCTTGCGCAGCATTCGCTGAGAGAATTTATAAAATAAGACAGATGGTCAATCGCTGGGGTATGGCCACCAGCATTGACAACGCTCCTCTGGTTGCCGGCGCGGAAGGAAGAAAGTTTCTGGCTTTCTTGATAGTATATGAGTACAGTTAAGCAGTTGGCTATGCTGCCTCCCTTGCTCCCTCGCAAGTTCCCGTCAAAGGAAGGCAAAATAAGTAGGCCGGATAACAATGCAGGCAATATTCTCTGTGAGACGCCGACTGCATGACGGACCCAAGTAGCTGGGTCTGGTGAAGCCTGGAAGGTGCGGAGAATATCTATGCAAAGTATTTGAATCAGATGTAACGCTGGCGTAACCTTGTCGGACGCTACATTTCGAGTATTCAAGGCAATCTCGAAAAAGCGTTGATTTAAAACTGCAATTGATGTCAACGCTGTTGTCACGCTATACACCGTATTGTCTAGCGGCTTTTCGAAACGCTGTATCCAGGTTGCTTGGGTATCGCTGACCTCCGACAATTGTTGACTTGCACACTGACCTAGCCGGATTCCCAAGGTAATCTCAAGAGCTATAGCTACAAAGTTCATCGCGGCTGGGAAGTGAGGGCTCTGCTCTGACAATGCCTGTATAGCTGCTTGCCAAACTTCAGAGAAATCTTCGTGAGCTAGCCATTCTTTGTAAAGGCGGCCAGAGCCGAAGAGAGCTCCTAGTTCACGGAAGCGAAATGAAAAGCGCTGAGTTATCCTCGTAAATGAAAATAGTAAGTAGACTGGAAGGCTGTTAAGCCGGGAGACAATGCTTATATCCGCTGTTGTTGGCCAAGTTAGCCTTGCCACAGATAGCATAGCTGAGATTATCTCCTCGGCCTCATCGTATGCGCCTTTGTCGACCGATATCCAAACAAGAAGTTCCCCCAAGTCTTCAGAGAGAATATAATCCTGCAGAGCATTGGACAGAATTTTTGTTCCATGAGACCGGACGATTTCTCGCAACCCCCTCCAGCCTCCCTTTTCACTACAACCTAGTTCCTCAATTTCCGAATAGATTGATGAAGCCAGATCGTAGTCATCCAGCGCTTGGGTGTCACTTGACTTTTCCTCGAGCTCTATATATTCCGGCATGCGCCTAAGGCACATAGAAAGCAATGACCGAGTCCCTACTCTCTCCCGGGTCTCCCCAGAAGGCTTCACATAAAAGTTCTCCGGTGATGCCGTAGCTTTCAGCAGCGACTCATAGCCATGGCAAAGACTACTGTACAGCTGCCAGGTAGATTGATCGGTCCTCTTCCTCAACTGCTTTAACCGTAGAGTGTAGCGTGAAGGTTGCTTCACTTGGCCTGGGAATGGTTTATCTTCCGAATCTGCACTGAGCTCACCCGTGCCAACAGCAAACCGGGCCAAGTCATTGCATTCCAACGCCCGAGCGATAACAGGGGTTAAGACATTCAGTCTCCCAGACACACCCCTTGGCTGCGGTGCAGTTGCACCTGCGGATTTACCCCGCCGGCCATACGACGTCTGCTGCGGTAATATCCATTCCGGATCTTGGTCGTCGTCACTCGCGCCAGACACGTTATATACTGCCTTAACTCTGTGCCCGCCTGTTGCCTCCGCTGCTGCTGACTGTTCCTTCTCTACTCTAATTCCAAACTGGGGATGGTTTTCTTTCGCCTTCCGCAGCTTTTTAACTCTTGCTGTGATTGGGCGTAGAAGCCTAAGGCATCTAGCGGTGGTCCATCGCGCGTTGTCTATAGGATGTTCGTATGACGGGAAGACCGGTCTTTGAGAGGGGTTTACCTCCACCATGACATACGCCTTATCCAGGAGGGAGTGGGAGCATGCACAGTTTGTTCCCTACAGAATGTATCAGCTCAATAGCCCAATGTGTATCCTGTGGGGAGGTATTACGCACTTGTCCTGGGACCAGTCAGGAGGAAGTTCTGTTCGTTGAACAGGCAATGCGGAGTAGCAATTGGCAAAGGCCGCGACTTTGTCGAAATGGACACCAAGCTGATAATCATGAGCCTTAAGGCAATTCTCAATTTGGTGATGGGTGCGCAGCTCAATGTAAACAAGCGAGGTACTTCTGATGTCAACTGTAAACACTGTCGATCCCGTGCTCGCTAACCGAAACCGTCCTCTTAGGCAGACGCATTTCGGTTGAGTCCCTTGCTAGCCAACTCCACCAAGATTCTTGGCCACTGCCATATCGTCGTAGGTATCTGGCTAGATGTGAAGGCAA
This sequence comes from Nothomitra cinnamomea, assembly GCA_022345685.2. NCBI lineage: Eukaryota > Fungi > Ascomycota > Geoglossomycetes > Nothomitra > Nothomitra cinnamomea. The sequence goes on along the minus strand of JAJDMX020000011.1, from coordinate 167,413 downwards.
AAGGGTCTTCCGTCCTGTGGGCATGTTACCTCTTTCTTTCACATTACACGCGCTGTAGATTTGCCAGCTCTCCAGAGGATGTTACGTCAGTCTTAATCTGTGCATATGGCTTCCTTCGTACGTTCGTTTTCATGTCCAAGCTATAAAAAGCTACAAGTTCTGCGAGGGTCGTCATCCCCACTTCGGGGAATATGCGGACCTGCAAGTCCAGGACCAATTTCTTTGCGCCATGTCAATCGTACATTAATTGATTTTCAAAGTTGTAGACGATATGCGTCACAAGATGCTGGCGGATCCGGTAGCGGAACTGGCGGCGCTCAAGACTACAAGCTCCAACCAGGTACGTGAGGAAGTTTAGCTAAATCTCAAAGATCTGCGTTATTCATGAAAGCGCAGGTCAGAGCCAATTAGGTCCGAGTACTCAAAAGTTTGGGCTTGAAGAAGGACAACCTCATAAGGATGGTAGCGGGTGGCCGGCTGCACTTGTCCGGATGGTTGAGAGCGCTGCAACTACTTTTGCTTCATTAGTTGTTCTTGGGTATGAAACTCGACGTGCTTAAGTGTGTACAAGAAGCTAACAGCTTTTCCAATTCACAGACTTGCCGGTTATGGTTATCACAAGTATTATAAGCACTTGGTTCTTAAGAAAATTGAGAACGCTTTCATGCCAGGGGATCCAGTTCTGGAGCTCGCAGCTATGGGAAAACAGATCCCCCAAAGTAACGAAAAGGAAGATGAAGATGGCGCCGAACATTGGATTCTAAGAAAGGAGCAAACCAAAATTGACGGAATCATCGACGGAACTGAGCGAGGCCATTACTTCCTGATCATCGGCGAAAAGGGGACTGGAAAATCTTCCATGATCCTTAACGCAATGCATAAGGTTGGCGGACTAGGCGTATCGATGTTTGAGGCACATGCAGACCTCGAAATCTTTCGCATAAGGCTTGGTAAAGCACTGGACTTTGAGTTCCACGAGGACTACATTGGATCACTCTTCTCAATTCAAGGTCCACGAGATACTACGGCGCTACTTGATATCGAACGAGCATTCAACAAACTTGAAAAGGTTGCGCTGAAGCATAGGAGAAAGCACGATAGACCATTGATTTTGATAATCAACAGCACGCATCTACTTAGAAACGACGAAGATGGCCGCGATCTTCTAGAGCTGATCCAGCAGAGAGCTGAACAGTGGGCGGCAAGCTCCCTAGTGACTACGGTTATGAATAGTGACGATTACTGGGTGTATGAACGGCTTAAACAGTATGCTACACGAATGGAAGTTGTCCCGGTCCTAGATCTCGCCAAGAATCAAGCACTTGTTGCATTGAAGAAGTACCGCGCAAAGTACTTCAAGGAAGAGCCAACATCGGAGATCCTTGAGAAAGTATACCTTAAAGTTGGCGGAAGACTTTCGTTCTTGAATCGGGTAGCAAAGGCTCCAAATATGATGCAAGCCTGCGCCCAGATACACGAAATGGAAAAGACATGGTTCTTAAACCAATGTTGGATATTGGGGGAAGGGATGGATGATGATGTGATGGATCAGCAGAAATATGCTGTTAGTTGCGTCCTTCACCCAATTCGTGCATACTGATCTAACTGACACTCCATGTCACTCTAGGCAGCCGCTATGGTCTTAGCTAAAGCGCTCGTAGAAAAAGAGGATGAGATCAACCACAGCCGGAACCCTGAAGATGGGCACATCCTTCCGCAAATACCTCTACACGAAGCACGTTATATCATGACTCGAGCAGATTTCATACAGAAATACGACCACATGAATCTCTTCACCATCGATTCCAAGGCTATGGTTCGAGCCGACTCCGTCCCTATGCAGAACGCCTTTCGGGAAATCGTCAGGCAGGAAGGGTTCGAAGCTCATTTGCAAGCTACTCTTGATCGTATTGGGGCTATTGAGAGTTTGGGTAGAACAAGAGAGCTGGTTGCTAAGGATCTGTTGAATAACGGTAGATACGATTTTAGGAATAAGAAAGGGGTGGAGAAATCTATCGTGCTCGGGACAGACACTGAGTAAACTCTCCACTAGGGAGTGTTTTGTGTACCGAAAAAGGAGTTTGCGCAGCATTTTTGCATTCCTTGGGTTACGGAGAGGCCCTTGGGCACATACGGGGGCTTTAAGGCTGTGGAAATAGGCAATTTAGCCATTTCGAACATATTGCAATTATGCTGTGTGCGGCGACAAGCATAGTATATGTAAGACTACAAAAATCAGTGTACTTTTGGGAATTATTACGCATGTCTATATATTTCCAGGAAATGGACATGAATGCGCTTCATGCCTACATCTTCGGTATTCCAATAGTTGCAGGACCCCCATCCCTTACCCAATCTTGTCTAACCCCCTGCGCTGGTATTTCTGCCGGGCTGTAGGATGGCAACACAAGGCCCAGCACCCTTTTTCAACTTCCACCCCCAGACGGTATAACCAGCAGGCCAGATGACAGAGGGTCCAGTACCGGGAATAGTGACCGAGGAGACGATCAAAGCCCTCCATTATTTGGCTGATCCTGACGAAGACTATCCAGAGGTTAAGGATGCCGGAGCCTCTGAGAAGACCCTCGAGAGGAGTAAACTTCGCGTTTTGATCCTAAACGACATGGAGGGCAAAGCTACTGATTTGGAGAGTCAGTGGAAAGAAGATGCGCATTCGCAGGGTCGAGAAGAAGAGAGACGGAGTACTTGGGCCGAATGCTGTGGCTAGGGTGGAGGGTGGATCTAGCACGAATGAGCGTACGGAGTACTTCTCCTGAACGCACTTCTCCTGAGTGTATTCAAGGAGGCTCTCCCAGAAATGTCTTCTATGCTATTACCGACGGCGATGACCCCATGGACGAAGGCGACAATCTCGTGGAGGAAGGCGGGGCCCGCGTTACATCGAACAGCAACAGCAAGGACACGGGTGTTGATGTAGATGGAGACGGGATGACCAAGCTCGAGCTTGGGACAAGACTAGAACGGTAGGGTAGGATAAGGTCGAACAGGGGAACTCGAATCGGAATATGACGAATGATTTATTAACGAGGCCCCGCTCACACCACCCTACGAAAGGATATCCATGAATTAAGGACTGTCAAGAACGAAAGTTCAACATATATGGGAAAGCACTACCTTGATTGAGTTGTGTAGACCGAGATGCTAGGGCCACACAATGTTGAAATACTTGCTGCACATAGGCATGCAATGTAAATATAGTTATGGACCGTTTTGTAGGATATAATGCGCTTCTTGATGTCTTCCGCTCTCATGAAAGCAAGTCACCTTGGCAAGGGGGGTTATGCTGTGTCTATATGACCGTCCGTATCGATTTCCACTCCTGGAAGGCGTCATTGTAGTCCAGCGGAAGGCAGTCCTCAGATTTGGTGTCAGCACGCACTATTCTAGCACTGCTCTATAAGTACGACAATTGTTCTCCTTAAAATTGTAATATAGGCGAGAGAAATAATCGTATAGTTCAGCAGAAGTCTCAAGTAATATAAGGAGCAAATAATAATTAAGATGAATGAGTGTTCATGAATGAAAAGATATGAAGAGATTCCCCAGTTGAAATGGGACTATACAAAGCGCAGTTTCTGATGAAGAAATCGCTCCGAATCTAGACATCTTAAGATAAGAACCTCTTTGTGTGAGATGTAGATAAAACCGCCACACAGACAGTATTGATTGCAAGTGCCTGAGAAAAACACACTGTAGATAGTAAAACACCCATCTACTAAGCAAGCAGCAGGCTCGGGGAGAAAATATCCGAACAGCCAAATTCTCTAAAAATCCCTCGATCCACTGCTCAAGGTACACTACTCCGTACTGCAGTTTCAGATTACAGTAGTATGCACTCTTCCCCGCAGTAAAAAGAGTCAATAAGCTCTCTCGAAAACCCCGTAACGTATGAAACCGCCAGATTCTGGAACGGCGGGCGTGTTCACTGTATGTTACATATGAAAATCGTCCACATTTGCCATCTGCAGGGCAATGTGTCATCGTCGCGGTCGCGAAAACACCTCGCGTTTGTTTTTATTTTCGTGTACCAGTCGTGATCGCGATCGTGCGTCGCGGTGGCACATGGTCTCGTACAGGAAGTACAACGCTCTACTTGACGTGCAGACCACCAAGTGTCGCAGAATCTATACGTCAGAGTCATCGCTGTGCGAATGTGCCCTTCACCGCTCTCTGCCAACTCAACAACTGAACCCAGGGCTTGCGACGGGCTTGCGCGCGACGTGAATCTCCGGAAACCTAGAATTAGGTTATTGTGAACAAGGCGAATTTTCTTCACCGAGAGCAATCAAGAAATTCATGCGATTAATGAGAGAGCAATTCTGCATCGCATTGCAGATCTCGTGGTCGCCTCGATGGCTATTTTTAGCTGCACAGACCTCACCGTATGAGGCTACCGAGGGCAAAAGGGCAGAGATTCTGCCACCATCACGAGCAAAGGACACCTCTCACTACCCAAGGCGGTATGTCAGGTATAAGTCCGGATCCTGGGACAGCTGAACCTCGCATACACTCGGCAGTCGGATGGGTGTGTGTGGAGGAGAAGGGGCATGCGTCATCCGTCCGACTTACTGAGGTGTCGCTAAAGGTTAGAATGCAGAAGTGAGGCGCAGTCTTTGCAGTTGCCGCAGTACATGTGTCGGCAACACCGTGGATGAGGGCCTGTATGATCGTCTGCAGGTGAGGAGTTTGAAACGGGCTTATCGAGCTCTGGGGAATTCTTGTACGACTGTGGTACGCACTACGTACGTGTGCAGCTCTATCGCACAAGGGTGAGGCGAATGCGGAGAAAGAGGGAAAGGCAACCAGCCGCTCACTGAGACCGAGGGATGGATAGGAGAAGCTTCAACGCGTAAATCTCGTAAACTTAGGGAGAGATGATATCCATTTGAGCGCGTCAAGCTTTCCGGTAAGAGAAAAGGCGTTGCGCAATCGATTGCACCATTTTAATATCGTCCCGACTTATCGCCCCGACTGATTGTAAGAGTTTATCGATAGGCTGGATGTCTTCAAGAATACCCAAACATGAAACACGAAGCACGGATCATGCGGCGGTAGTATATTTTCCCGTTAAGCTCTGTCTAGCGTAGCGTATGTAATGTATGCCTAGTGTGTGCAAGAGTTTGTGTGGTTGGCAGTCAGAAAATAGAAACACGACAGCCAGAGAAGACAGGGAATGGCAAAGTGTGGGCCGACGATATGCGGCAACGGTGAACGTTGATTTGCGGCTGAGACAAGACATGGCTATGGTTGGGTCGGGTCGATCGTGTTTCGCCGAGAGATCTTTGGGATACTTCTCCCTTTCGTTCTTTCCCGTTGGGGTTTTAATATCCACTGCAGCGGAAGGAGCTATGGTTAAGCTTGGATATGCTTAGCAGTAATCTGCACTCCGGTGTCGCCGTTAGGAACTGCACCTAGTACCTGTTCACTTTACTACTTTAACCATGCATATGTTCAGACGGCCAGAGTGACTTCCGTTCAGCGATGCATGATAAATGAAGTATCTTGCGTCCAGCAAAAACCGGCGATGTCCGCCCGCGCAAGGGAAAGACCATCCCAGCTGAATAATGACTCCTCGCGTCCGGCGCGCTCAGACGATGCGGAATTTACTCCAATACAAGCCGAAGATGACCGTGAGCCAGGCTTCTCGAAAAGCAAAACAGAACGCGGTATCAATGCTCGGTGACATTACAGGTGGGCGTTCTGTACATTCTAGAGCCGAGGAGCAGAGACATCCGATACAGAAACAAGGAGTACGGAGGTCTTATGCAGCAACCAAGATGCTCATCTCGTGCCACCGGCAGCGCGCTTCCTGATGCTTCGTGAAAATGTCTCCTACCCAAAGGCAGTCCGCGTAGTCAGATCCACATGGAGGGGTCGTTTCTGGAACTTCGCGAATGAATATCCCCTTGTAGCCAATCAGCGCCCAGAGCTAGCATCTAACGACGACCGGACTCCACATCGCTCGGAGTTCTGCCAGCGAATCCCACGGCAGAACTCCCGCAAGACCTTTCGGAGACACACCATCAGCTGGGAATCTGACCCCAACACTAAACCAGGGTCAGCATCTTGTTCCATCAAGGTTGCTCAACCCTTTTGCTACCTATCAGCAAGGCAGCGAACGTCTCCCACGGGCCATCCTCCGGCATGTTACCTGTCAAGCTACACACAGTCTATCCTGCCGAGAGGGTTGTCTCAACTGGATGTGGAAATCACAACGGTTGGCCTTCCCCCGGATTTGGAACGGGCTGGCCGGAAGCCCCAAATGTCGAGGTGCAGCATGGCCAATCCGACCTAACTTTCAGCTTGAGGTCGCCCGAAGCTCTAACGCAGGAACAGCGAGAGGCCGTATCTGTACGGCAGCTAACAAGCTCGACGGGATAGCTGACCTCATCGAAAACGGACGTAGTTGATTTTGAGCTATCTTCTACTTCCTACTGCGAGATATGCGGGCGTTAACTCGTCAACTCGTCACCTCGCTTCTTCGCATCCGGCATTGCACCGCCGCAATTGCGATCAGCGGACCGGCGTCTGGGCTCCCAGGATCTATGGCCACTCTCTATTATCTCACTAACTCAAGGAAAAATATGATCAAGTGCTATTTCGGACATTGGCATCGACGTGCATACGATGTTTGATGATGGGCGTTCGGTCCGCCACCAGCGAAAAGAGCGCAATTTACGGTGTTGAATGAGAAGGCGTCCTTCATTTGAGGACATGCGAACCACGAAGAGCGGAAGGTCTCTGAAGTCAAAATGATATGGACTGGGGTGCGCACCTCACATCGTGTCTACATCTGCAAAACTGCATATGCAAGTCGAAGAAGTGGGTTAGGTGGGTTTGGTAGGCCGACTGGGTAGTGCGATGCGCAGCCGGGGGGCTGGATCCGCTCGCATGGGCCAAATTTTGACTGACGGTGGGTACAGTCGCAGCGTGCAGCGAGGAGAAGCCACTGCCGAGTCGCGCAAATGTCGGTCGGCCAGTTCGACACAGAAGTCAGCAAAGCAAGGCCAGCGCCAGGCAGACGGGCAAGTAAGTATAGACATGCGCTTGTGATGGCGAAGTTTGCCTCCGCCTGCTGGCTTCGATGTGCCCCGGTCTGACTCTCGCTCAACGCCGGCCATTGCGACTATAATCTACCCACCACCACCTTCCATATAAGAAGGCTTCCGCTTCCACACCCCACTGTCCCTTGCCCTTTTGGTTCCCCTCCTCTTCTCTACGACTATTCGTCCACCTCTTTTTCCACCATTTTGTTTAAGGCGCGCAAACTAATTCCCTAGTTGGGACCGCCTCTTCCCGTTGACTCGTTGTTCCCATTTTAATTGTGTTGTCTCTGTTTCTGAATCTCTTCCTCAAACGCTCAAACGCTATACTCGATACATCGTCGTGACACTCCACTTCTCTCTCCTCCCTTCCTCCATCTCTCCTCCACACACAATGCCCAGTATATTATTACCCGCATCAGCAGCGGCGTTTGCGCCTCGATCTTCCCCTACGGTGGTGCTGAATACCAAGGTTGATCCATGGTTAACGGCGACGTTGAAGCGGATAAACCGCATCAAGCGGCCGCTAAACAGCGTTCCACAACACATGCGTTGCCTCACCGAAACCCTCTCATCACCGTCAGCCATCTGGACCCTCTGCTCAATGATGCTACCAAAAGCGCCTGATTCGGAACTAGCAAAAAGCTCAAACCTGCTGCTCGAGGCAATTCGCAACTATAAGCTCATACATATAGAAGCATATGTTGTTCACGTCGACCTTGTCCTGCAGAATGAGATTGCTTTCAAGCTTACTCCCGAGTCAATCGCCACATTGACAGAGTACCACAAGGATATTTACCTCGTCGATACTGCCGCGTCAACGTGGAATTGGTCAGAGAAGGAAACGCAAGTGAAGAAGTTGCAAGAGGAATTTGTCCAGTCCATCAACAAGTTCGTCTACCGAACCTCAGCTCTCGCGCTAGAAGGTCTCGAGGACGACGGCGCCGGCGAACTTCTCTGTGGCCGCTCCGAAGACTGCAAAAACGCAATCATGAACCTCTTTCTTCCCCTCCTCCCACCTCCACCCCGTGTCGTCGACGTCATCCGCCCTGCTCCTCTTCTTCCCAGCTCTCCAGGAACCTCACACTGGTGGCAACCAACTCTCCCAGCTCCTCACCACCAACAGCCCGTCGACCCCTGGAAAGTTGTTCCCTCATCTCCGGTGACTACCTCATCCTGCTCCTCTGCAGATTCACTCTGGGCATCTATGGGCGCATTCGACACGAGCAACATGCAAGGTCTTCCTTCCCCGGCTCCATCATACAGCCAACCGTACACACCAACCTACACCACCGCGCCCTCAACAAGCTCATATTACCAGCCGCAGGAACAAACGTACTATACGACTGCACCACCATACTCGAGCGCGTATTCATCGGCATCGGCAGCGGCAGCGGTTTCAATGTCAATGATGATCCCCCAACTCCCACTCCCAAGCATGATCGCGCAACAGCAATGCAGTACTGCCGCAGGGCTAGGCGCAGGCTTCGGATGGGATCGATATCATGAATACGCAACGACTATGTAAAGCGGTCGGTCGAGTGGAACGCAAGGCCCGGGCACGGAGCACGGACAGAGACGACGGGACGGGACCATGAGAGATACCCCACAGAGACAACACAGTTAATACGGGCGGCGTCACATCATCGATATCAATTTAGCGATTACGGGACATTCGATTTCTCTTCTCTACCAACTATTTGACTGGTATATATTTTTTCAATCTCTTCCATTTGTCGAACACTTTAGCGTAGCGTTGCTTTTTTGTTGTTTACTGCTTCTGTGCTCCGATCACAACATTCATCGCCGGTCGGTTACCTTTTCATTTGTTCCCTGGGTGGAAATCTGCTATCGCAATTTCGTTTCGTTCTGGCATATTTCCCTCAAATCTTTTATAAAGACGGGGTCACTGCAGCAATGCACAGGGTGCGAAATTCACGGTCTTCCTGGCGAAATGACTCGATGATTTTCATTTCTATACGTTTGTTTTCTCCCTTTCTACTAATTATTTTTCTAGAGTAGGCTCTTGGGAAAATGGGTTGTGGACTAGATCCCCTCGGCTTTCGCAAGACTACAACAGAAATAATTTTTTGTATCTGCAACTAATTCCCCTCATTGTATATCTGGCATTGTATGCTGGCAGGAAAACACTCTGAGAAGGGGTTCTTGGAGATACAGGGAGAAACAACGGGACACAACAGATTTTGCACACATCTGGTTATGGGTCATACTGTAGTGTGTTTTGGCTGCGGTGCATGAAAAAACCGTATGAAGCCCAACTCTCCTCACTCAGTTCCCGAACTAGTTTCCGCGGAGTGTTGAGGGCTGAGTTTTATTGCGGAGAAGCTGAGTTCTTCTCCCACGGCGACTTCATCTGCGACCGTACCCATCTTTCAATAGGCATCATCCCTCCTATGCTCGAGCTGGTTTTTCTGTCTTTTGCTCTCGAGATGTCTCTTCAAAACTGGCTTTTGGGAGAAATGGGATGCTGGGATTCGAGGGCGAGTACCTCCTGGCCAGTATTAGTATAAATCGATAATCTCAAATAAAGAAAAAAAATCATCTAAATCCAGGCCTTGTCTGGTCTGCCCACTCTCGATGCCCCAATATCCTGTGATGTTCGTTTGTGTTACCCGTTCGGGGGTGTTGGAGAGTGCGTTGTGGAAGATGGATGAAGACGGTGTGGGAGTTGGAGGACGAAAACCTATTCGGGGGAGGATGACTGGCAGCCGATGGGATGAATCCGGGGAGATGTGAGCTCGGAGAACGATGTGCGAGATGGGCTTCAGCATAATCCAGGACCGGCTGGGAGTCGACTTTGTTGGATGTACGAGAAGTTGACGATGTATGAACATGCAACAAGCACAAGCAGATCACATATCCCATATCTTTACGGCTGGCCTCCCGGATTCCGAAGGATGTTGTCACTATTCGCATCGTCGGACTGGCCGAATTCTATCTTCAGCGTCGGAGAATGCCTGAAGTCTAGCATGACTGAGGTGAAATCCACGAGTCGGACATTGAGGTGAACGAGAGAAGAGATCAGTCATGCATGTAGGAGCCTGGGGTCCAAAATCCTTGCACAATCTAGACATACGGCCGGAAGATCTTCGCGGGATCAGAATAGCGAGGAAGCCCGAAGCCGATATCAGAATATGCCGTAAAGGAAATATGAAGAGGTCAGGGTTCAAGGAAGCAAAAGTATCGTATCCCCCGCAGTCGGGTGAGTAGGAAAGTATGATGTGGCCCATACTCGGGCATGTTTGAAGCGCATAAACAGAGGTACATTCATATACTCTAGCTTCCTTCGTTCTAGATGACGTTCTAGTCCATCTCCGCGAGCTAGCGCACGTCTAGGAGAGTCGAGCGAGCGAGCAGGCAGTGCATAGACGAGACAGAAGGACGGTAGTCGGTAGACACAGACAAGAATACAAGATTTCGGTGATCCATTATCATGCATGATGCTGGTGCCGATGAGGTGGGGGCGCTGCTGTGCAGGTGGAGGTGATGAGCAGCCCGGGAGAGCAACAGAGTTGATGCAGTGCATCCAGTCACACAAAGCGAATAGAAAATTGAAAATAAAGAAAACCCGAAATGATTAGAATCGATGTATTATCCGGGTAAATCTCCGCTTCATGCACGTCTCCCCGAGAAAGGCAAAGGTTGCACGAAGGGGGTTCTCCAAAGGAGCTGCTGCTGCCTTTTTAAAACTCCCCAGGCAGAGCTCAACGAAGGACAACGCAGCGATACTTCAGTTCACAGAGTTCAGCGAAACAGAGCGTGTAATGACAGCAACAGAGATGTATTGGTTAGCCATAAGCTGCTAGCTCAGAATGGACTTGACCAATCAGGGACGTTTTGGCTAGGGGTTCCCGATGGACCGCCATGCCTTGTTCTGAAAGTCTGCCTGGGGCTATTGTGCGGTCACGGGGGTTGGGTGGTTTGCCACTGCTCTTAGCGTATGTTAGCTTTAGGGCTATGCTGATGTATTGTGTGCATAGCAATATAGTTTGGGTGGTGATATTTGCCCTCGTTTACCTCCCCTCCTTCGCGACCCCCGTCCGATAGAATCCGTCCATCCAACATCGTATATCGTTCAGGATACATCGAGTGATACAAGGCAACGGGGCCTCCATAGTGAGCTCGGGTGTGCGCCCACATCCCCAACACCAGAGCGTGGGGTGAGAGATGAGTGCGACGGGGGTGTCGAGGAAAGCATCCCGAGACCTTCCAGCCATGGCTCTCTTCCTCTCGAAACATGATCTCTACCCAATAGTGCAATTACCTCACCCTCATGTTGTAGCTTTCTGGCCCGCTTTTCCTATATCCCCGATTCGTCTATCTCTCTTCTTTTTGACGCTCGTTTGTTCTTGCCCTCTGTCTGTGTCTCATCGGGCCGCTATGTGCACCAAGGCCCCTGCCTTGTCACATCTCCAGGTCATTTCCCATGGGTAGTACATGTGCATGCCTAGAACGTGTCAATTGGTTCGGTGCATCCTTGAGTCCGTTTATTGGCCTGAGGGTAAGCCAGAGGGCGACACGCCAGATACGGCTCTAGGTCATGAGTTCGTACGTATGCCCCTTGGAACGGCAGAGGCAATTCTGCCCCATCGTACTGCCTCCTGGGAAGCCCCGAGAACTGCTGGCCCCATATCTTTCACAGAGTTTCTGTCTTCGAGCATGGAATGCTGACCACCAGACGCCATTGGTGATTCTACCGAACCAGACATTCATTGGCTGATGGCTAGTGGAGCGGCCAGAAATTTTGCAAGAAGGTCTCAAGGGCGAACTACAAAGAATGTTAGCACAAGATACCTCGCAAGCAATTTCATTATGAAAAGGGCCTCCTTTCGCAGGTATGCGGCCTCCCGAAGAACAAAGAGCTCGTGGACCAACATTCTCGATGGTCATTTGGGGAAAGGAACCGCCACAATGACCGGGCATCCTTAAAGTTCCTCTACCATGACCTTACCGGTATGCGCCAGTCCTTTCAGCCATTCAAGTATTCCCCAGTTCTACCAGACGCAGGAGTAGACGTGACCTTCATGAGGTGCCAAAAGACTACGCACTCGTTATGATGATGAGAGAGGGAGACGAGTTAAAGGACAGAAAGAAATGGAGGTTCGTGATCCTCGTCTGCGTTGGTTGTCACGAACAAGAGGGAGGAGCGCGGCCTGCCACGTCACGAATGTTGTCTCCTCGGGAGGGTACAACCACAATTCCTTCCAGAAAAGGAAAAAGACACGGGATACCATCTCGATATTTTTCTTTCTTGGGGCGATAAAGTTTCCCGAGCAATACACAAGAGGACTTTCGTATCGTGTGCTCGAGGAGTTCTCTGGGGCCGTGGTCTCATAATATGTGCATATTCGCATGAGACCCAAAGCATCACCAGAGAGAGATGTGAGCATAGAGATAATTATCCTTGGAAATAATTATTGAAATCTCTTTTGCAAGCATGTTCCCGCGTAAAAACGTTTCCCGCACCGCTATAAATGAACCAGCTATGGGCACCAATTTGAGAAAGCCGCTGTTACATTAACCTGCGACCACTTCTTCAGCCTCAAATTCAAATTCAAATTCACATTGAACTTATCGGTCATTAGACAGTCCTTTCCCGAACCCCATGGGTAATCGATCGCTCAAAACCACAAGTCTGTACTGCCTGAAAACTGAGAGCGATGGCGAGGAGGAAGATACGAGAACAAACAAAAACAAAAACCACCTACCGGAAGAATAACAACCAGACAAGGCAAATATTTTGGTTATGCTGAAGGAATTCAATGGGAGATTTGACAATCCTCTTTCTCTCTTGGTTGAATTGACCGAATTTGTATCATTTGAGATAGAAAAAAAAATTCTACATCAGGGACTTCTCCAACTCTGAAGTTCCTTATACAACCTACTTTTTAGGTTATTTAAAGGCAGCGATTGGATATCTGATGATCCCCGAAGACTGGAGGAAGGAAGGATCGCCGCACGCAGAATGCTACATCATCTTCCCTTCTTTCCCTCCCCATCAACAAATCCAACTGCACTCTCACTAGTGCCACCTGCAGCAATGCTCAGACCTTGCAGGATCTCAGTGCCGAAAGCATAGCACATGTATGAAGGGACTAGGATCCACGCGCCGCTATTGTTTTACGTCAGTACATAAGTTCTAATGAAACATTCGGATGGGGAGAGGTGGACTGTATGACCCCACTTACTTCGGGATGATGTAGAATAGAATCAACTTGCTCCATGGGTTATGCTTTATGTTTGAGAAGCCGGAGTAGTACTCATTTAGGCCTGATAAGATGAGGTGAAGTTAGGGATTTTGTGTAGATATGAAAACCGATATCCCAAGATCCAGTTATTCTCAAAAGATAGAAAGATGGCAGATACCAAGAGTGCAGAAAGGAAGTATACATACCATAAAGAGCCGTCTTTCCCACCGTCAGCGCCGCTCCCGTATATCCTACCATCGCTGCAATGCCTGCCATTTTCCCGCTCACAACCCTAGACCCTCTAAGCCTCCCGGCAACCGCCTTCCCTGGCGAGCCTCTTCCCTCCATGCCTGAGGTTTTCCCATGCATTAAGACCAACCAAAGATAAATCAAATAAAACACTGTCTCTGCGAGATTCATACTCGCCTGCGCCGCGGGAAACCCATCTCCATTATTGAACGCTTTCCAGCCATACACATAGTCTACTTCGACGTATATTGCATAAGGAGACCAGATAGGAGAGTGGAAGCGCCCACCGGGCATACTATGCGGGCGCAGGAGGATGAAGCCTGTGTCCCAGATGACCAGTGGGAGGGAGATGGCGAGCCAGAGCAGGGTTATGGTGGAGGGAGTGTGTGCCCATGTTGCGGAGGAAGAGGCGGCGGAGCGGCGGGGCGGTTTGGATGGGGAGGGGGTAGGGGTCGAGAAGGAGTCAGGGTGGGAGCGGGTTGTGACCATGGTGACGACGGCTCCACGGGACTAGAAATGAAATGTTAGCGCCACTAGTCTAAGGCAAGTGAGACGCGCGGGGGATTTCACCGATGGTGATTCTGATGAGGTACCGGAAAAAATTGGTGTTTTTGCGATCTAGAAATTTAGGACCAGTCCCCCCCCTCTGCTTCGCGATTGATTTGTCTTGGTATTCCCAAAGTACCCGCTTGTCGAAGCCGTTTCAATAGTGGTTGAACGAAGGCTCACACCGTAGCTCAATTGTAATATCAGTACTCGCTCACAGAGGAACGCAAGTGTTGCCTCTAGTATAAGGAATTCCTCGAAGATTCGAGACAAGGACCTTGGCGTTAAGACCAGCCGAGATCCAGGTCGATCTCGTCCGTGCATACCGAGCCAATTGCGTTCCAGAATTCTCATTCCGAAATGTGGCCAAGTATATCACAATTTCAATAAGTATTCAAAAATAATTGCAGGCAAGAGACGGCTGGAATAAGACAAGGGTGTAATCCAGGAGTTATCATAGTTTAAAAATCTGACTAGCAGACATAAGACGATTGTGTAGTATTGGCCAGACTTGAGTCGACAAGCAACTCTGAGGTCTCACACAGGAGTGGAGCAGGTATCGCCATATTTGGAGAACTTTTAGTTACCCTCCAGTCTCATAAGTTCCTGTGTTCACAAGGTCGTCGAGATGGTCGCTGAACGCGACTGAGAGTAACTCCGGGCTGTCGAATCTCGTACGTGCTTTGATGAGGACTCCAGCACAGCAAAACCAGAAAGCCAATGTAGAGCTTTTTAGCTGGGGCTGACTCAGTATTGGTGTGGCAAGACTGCAATAGATCTGGCCCCCGCTCGACTGACAATGGGTCGACTGAATTCTTACTTGAGTAAAAAACGCCTCGGATCACATGATCATTCGTCGTCAGTATGCGACGACCAACCTTTGTTCGACTTTCGCTCATACTATTTTCATCGTCTACCGGCTCATCAGGCCCTGCACGTACAATACATATCTGATTCGTGGTAGAGGTTGAGAGGGTGTGAGAAGAGGTAGGCGGAGACAAAAGATATGAGTTATTATCGGCATTTTTGATAGTGAGCATGAAGAGAGAGAACAGGAGCAAGGAGTGAGAGGGAAGAGAATTTTTGTGCGTGTGTTTGTGTAGGTTAGCTAGCGGTAAGGGATCGACGAGTGGATGATTAAGAGAAGGCGTAGAAGGAGGACGAGGCATGAGCAGAGAATGATGAGAGAGGAGGCAAGCATTCTAGAAGGATTGGTAGGGCTTAGAGAGCTCTGCTTACCCACCACCGCTGAGATCGCGGTGACAGACGAGCAGAGCAAAGTGGGGGCGTTTGCCCGTAACCATTTTATGGCGAACACTGAGGGCCAAGCAAATGGCATGTCTTCGCAAACCGGACATACCAAGGCATTTTTTTGCCTTGAGGCTAGAACTGTTCAGCAGTTACGAGCTGCGAACAAGTGCGAATGAGGGATATCATCATCATGACATGAGTTCGTAATTGCAAAAGCAAAATCGCACATCTGAAAGAAAAAAAATCATAAACGTCGTTAGTGAGTCAGGGGTGGAAGCAAATTGGAGACATTAGAGAAGTGGGAACCGAAGAGCAACTATTGTAGATTGGGTAGGCGCCGATGATAAACAACCGCTGGTGCCCAAAAACTTCACTGCTGCTTCATCTTCCATGCCTATAAAGTACAGTCCAGCCCACAGAAACACTTTTCTTCGCTGCTAACGCCAGTTCTAGGCCCTGGTTGTAAAGCTATTTCCAGTATAAAACTCCGTATACAGCATACCCGGTCTTGGCGGTTAATGAGTAGAGCGTCTCATAACCTAGGAAAGAGGTCCAGTTAGTCCTGATGGGAGCCCTGGCTTCTCCGCATCTTCTCAGCTTCGAGGTTTTCATAGAGAAGATAAAGGGCCTTTTCGTTACTGCTAGTGCTTCCCATAATCGTGAACATGCGCTCGCCAGTCTCGTCATGAGCCGTCTTCGCAATGGAGATGCGGGCCCCAGAGCTCTTTCTGATTTCACTGATTTTACTTCCGCCACGACCAATGATGCAACCCACCATATCAGCGGGAATACTGATATTTTGGGTTTGAATTTCCTCGCCATCTTCAGTTGTACCAGGACCACCGCGATTGGCCGCATCAGAATTGGAACGGCGAGAATTGTAGGTCGGATTGTCACTGAAATCCGCCCCGTTACCAGTTCGGTTATAAGAACGACTGTTTCCACCCATGCTGGAGGATTGAGTGGCGCTGCCACCGCCACTGCTGATCCCCGAGCCTGCTCCCTGGACTCTGACAGCTGGATTGTAGAGAACAGTCCCAGTGCCTCGTTGCCAGTCGTCAACTAGACATTTGCCGATTTCCCAGACAGCTTTCTGGATTCCATCTGGGGAGCCTTGTACTTCTACAATCCGTTCCGTAGACTGCGGGAGCATCTCTTTCTGAGCTACCATTCGAACGCCAGAGACATCCTGAATATGTTTGATCTTCAAGCCTTGTCGACCGATGATCGTTCCCATCTGGTTGTGAGAAATAAGAAGACGGACAGCTATTCAAATAGGTTCATTAGTTGAGAATTTCACAACGCATCTCATAAACAGTGAATGCATGCTAAAGCTGTGATGGTTGGGTACAATAGCTGGATCGGAAGGACTGGCGATAATGATAGGAAGTAAGCCTTACGATGGGTTCCATTATTCGCCACAACACCCCCCATGCCAACCATGGGAGCTCCTTCGAGGAGGCCCTTGGCCACGATAGCATATGCTTTGGCTACGCCGTCTAACGTTCCAGTTACGGTCAACACACGGTCATGGACGCCTTGAACGACCTTGCTAACACCAGCCTTGACGCCAGTCTCTTCGCGGAGATCAGCAACGTTCTTGCCGGCCTTCCCAATGATAACTCCGGCCTCCTTAGAAGACACAATCGCACGGAGCGTTAGCTGCTGGGCAGAATATTCCTCGTCGGTTCGAGGTGCGGGTTCGCCGTCAGGGCCAAGGCGACCACCATCTCCGTCACCAGCATGAGAATCATTGACATTCATTCGACTAAACGACTCGTTCAAGTCATTTTCGTGACTGTTGTCGCCAGACATGGTTGCGGGATAGCACAGTTGTATATAGGTGAGCAGATGGAATAGCAGAAGTCAAAAGATTTAAAGCAGCTGAGGTGCTCGGTTGATAGGTCACAAAGGTAGCCACACGTGCAGCTTCCGGATGATAGAATCTCGAGACTTCGTAGCAAACCCGCAAGTTAATTGATGCACTCAAAAGAGATGAGTTTGGCACGAACCTCTGAGAAATTATCGAGGCGAACTATGGTGATAGAGGGGTGGGAGCGTCGAGTCTGGAGAGGAAGGTAGAAGGAGGAGGAGCGTATAAGAAGGAGAAGAGGTAGGGTGGAGGAGAGATGGAGTGGAAGGGAGGTAGGTTGAGAGTTGGGGAAGCTGACGATTGCAGGTGTGTTGATGTTTTTTGTGGGTGGACGTTGCGGGGAGCGAAGGAGGGGAGAAAGAGGCAAGAGCGGGTTAGAATTTCAAAAATTTCCCTTAGCGCATTAGCACGGTAGCAACACTCTAAGCCTGCCCACTGTTTTTCATTTGTGCCCTGCGACAAACTACATTTTACTTTGTTTACCTACGACCGGCGAGCAATTCGACCTCTAATCATGCCTATCGTGTTAAAGTAGCGTATGAGAGGTCTAGATTATCAATCGTTATCGCCAGTTTCGTTGTCCTTGTCTTTTCTCCAGAAATCCCACGCAGAGCCCTGGCTTCAGCTTCTTTGCTTTGTCCTGCAGGGCGTAGAACGGCTGGCCGATGTAATTCATTCTCGATAGCGACGAGTCACGGGATTGACGAACCAATGCTGCAATGTGAAATGATGCACCATGGGTCACTTTGGCAACAAGGCATACGTGTTGTACCCAACCGGACCCGTCAATTTCCTTGGGATCGCGGAGCGACTGCTGCAGGCCATCGAGTCATCGAGCTGAAGCACTTTGAGCCTCAAACAAGGGCTTGACGCATCAGAGATCACAAGGAAACCGTTGCATATCAGAGTTTCAAAGGCCTATCAAACCTCTTATACACATCCATCACCTGCTGATTCGAGGTCGTTAGCTTCTAAGCTCTTCCCAACACTTTTAGAGGCATCATTAAAACCCTAATTAAGAATGCACAATTGGCCTTGCCCGCACACATAATCTTTTCGTTTTCACAGGTTACAAAAATGATTTCTCAAAGCTGCTGCATTTTTCATACGTATCTTCCATTGTTATGTCTTATTTTTGTGCTTCAAAGATCACCTTTTGGACCTCCATTTTATCAAAAAGTTCATATCCTTTTTCAGCTTGAGTTAATGGCATAATCTTGTCCGCCATAAACCTGTCAACGAACAATTAGCTGCTTTCAAAACTCCTACTAGATGTCTTCTTACCCTAGAAGATGTTGTTTTTCCTGTAGAACTTTAAGCGCCTGTGGGAAGATGGATCTAACAGGACACCGGCCCATCTGTAACCTTATGTTTTTGGCATAGGCTTCAGACCCAGACCATGGGATCTGTACCATTATGCCACACAATACGGTTAGCAGCAGCTACTTGTCGCATGTCACTGTCTTGCGAACGTATGCACGCCACAGTTCTCGGCAGTACCCCATAGAGAGGCAAAAAGAATTACGCACCTCTGCGTTATGGACACCTACGCTACTAATCACTCCCCAAGGCCTCAAGATTTCGAAACCTAGTCTCAGCGCCGGACTCAGACCAACCACTTCCAATACCACATCCGCCCCACGTCCTTCTGTAACTTCCCTGACCCTAGTCTCGAGGCCTTGACGGTCTTTCTGGAAGTTTAGTGGCTCCGCGCCAAGAGACTTTGCTAGCTCCAGTCTTGATTCTACTGAGTCAACTGCAAAGAGATGTTTGGGCTTGAACGTCGTTGCAGCGATTACAGCACAGAGACCTTGAAGGAACGTCTCAGTATATCAGCACTGTCCTTTCGCTGGTCACCTCATATCTCATCCTAACTTACCAACTGGTCCACATCCAATTACCACAACTGTAGCCCCGGACCTCTGCTTCTTTGTTAATTGTAAAAATCCATTCGATGCCGCGAAATATCCGGTTGGGAATATATCTGCCATAAGCACTAACGCCGTATCCTCAATCTCAGCTGGCGCTTTCATGACTGTTCCGTCGGCTAGAGGCACCCGAACCTTCAAACTCGATCTTCAGCCTCATTGTGTGTGTCTACGCTAGCCATTTTCTTGCTCACATATTCAGCCTGTGCGCCATCCAGCGCCGCAGATCCAAAAATGGCACCCTTTAAACACCGTGACGAGAACCCATTCTTGCAATAAAAGCACTCGGAACTGTCTCTCACCTAAAGTCAGCATCCCATCTCTCCTTGGAATGGCCAGGGCAAGGGGTCTGCTAACCAAGATACAGTAAATGGAGCCACAATGTGATCCCCAGCCTTGACATTCTTTACATCACTCCCAGCCTCCACTACTACCCCCGTAAACTCATGCCCCATTATAAAACCCGTTGGGCTAGGCTGATGCCCACGGAAGACATGTAACTCGCTGTAAAACAATAAACCTTTAGCATATATACCCATAATCCTCGAAGAGATATTTGAATACGAGCCTCCCACATAACGCAGAATAGGTCACTTTAACAATAATATCTGTAGAATTCTTGATCTTGGGTATAGGTCTATTTTCAATTGCGATTTCATGCGGGCCCTTAAAGACGATGGCGCGCATGGTTTCTTTGTTAGGCATTTCTTTGTCCGTTGAGGCCATGCCAAGAGTGTTTTCGTCCCTTGAGTTAACAAAATCGAGTTAGAAATAGCAAAATAGGCAATTGAAAGTCAGATTTACCAGTAGCAAGCGGGTGACGCGTTCATTTTGTACATATGCTGACGCGAATCCTACTTCCTCCGTTTCCCGAGGTACGAATTTATTGTTTTTAGCACGGTGCCGGACAGCAGGGCGATGCTAACACGGGGTGATGGCGGGGCAAAACAGTGCAGGCACTATGAAAGTCTACCAGGACAAAGTAATCTAAATCCTGGAAAGATGGCTTATACGTACAGCCCTATGCTCTCATTTAGGCTATAAATAATTAGATATGTAGTATTCTCTGTCGATCATATCGATTAGAGGTATACTCTAGTGTTACTTCCCGCTATCACACATGTACTTCACAACTATCAAATGCCTAAGATTGAACGAATTCGGCGTTCTTGAGTAATCAAAGGATCAGAATCCTGTGTGCTAACTACAGCTCAAGAACAGCGACATTCGTAAAGCCGAAAATAGAGAGAGCTAGGATTGCTGTGAAAAATTGATAGATGGAATAGAGAACCGATAAAAGACCAAAAAAACTCCCCTATGCCTACTCCTGCCGACGACAATTTGCTCCTGAGAATGGATAAAAGTCACAAAATCCAATTCCGCGCCAAACCCATTCCTTATTTGTAATTTCTTAGGATTCTGTCCACTGAAGATCTGCGACTTTGTCGAAGGAGGCCTAGGGAAACGGGCAAAATCAGAGACGAGCCTGCTCCCTGACAGCCTCTTTCTCTTCTTGTTCTTGAGCTGGGGCGGTCGGACTAGCCTCGAAATTACAGAATAAGCATGGAAACAAATACAAACACCAGTCTATGCCTAGCTCCATGAAACCCTGAAACCTAGCACCCCTTGACTCAACTCTCGCGGTTTGCCAACGAAATGCGAATTAGAGGGCTTACTAGTAGACGGCGCATAGTAGCTCCGCTTCAAGTATGTATTTGCCTTCTTTGTACTTTTCGGAGCTCTCGTAGGCCTTGTCGTACTTCCACCCAACCACTTCGTTGCATTGGCGGCAGTTGATGTCTCGTACCACGTGGCGGCCAGTGGTCATGTTGCGTTCGACGGCCTCGGAGGAGGTAATGTTCACAACGGAGTTGAAGAGATAGGCTTTGCCATGCTGACCACGAAAGTTCTAAGAAATGCATATGTTAATATTAGATGATTACTGTCTGAGCAGGTGTTAGTGTAGGAGTTTGGGACATAATTAAGTGATATCATAATATTGGCGTAGAAGGGAGAGTTGATGCTCAGGGCAAACTCACTCGGCTAATAATGTCATCATGATTTGACAGATGGGTTTTGCAGTTTTTGCATCCGTAGATACGGTTGGAGTTGAGATAGACGTTGTATGCGAGACCCATACTTGCTATCTGACTGCGGAGCTGATGTTTGGAATGTGGGTTTTCTGCAGGCGCGAAGCTTGCTCAAGAGGGATTAAATCTTGATCGAATTGCTTTTGGCACTGAAAGAGTTAGCCTGCGCGAAAACCCCACAAAATCTGCGCGAGTAACTTACAAGGGTTGTTGAAGTGGTTGCGATGTACGATGGCGAAAATGTATTGGAGGAAGAGAGGCGTTTGTAAGGTGCACAGGATAGGGAGACTCTGCCTCGTGCACAGAGGCGCTTGCTGTGTAAGCTGGAGCGTTCGAGTCAAGTGAATGACGTGAGGTGACTTTGTCGTCTGCCCTTCCACCTTAGTGCACGCGGCAACGTCAGGTCAAAGAGGTTGTATATCGGGTATTGCTGTGAGCACCCTTTGGCGAAGTTTCTTAACAGGTGTATGCGCTTTTTTTCGAGATTGCAGCGAAAACGAGCGAATGCGCTAAGGGAAATATGCCCGAATAAATCTCCAACTGCTACTATCGTAGGCTTGCTTTAAGTGAAGGTTTGAATGACAAACGAGGGTTGTGCGAGCTCATGTACTATTCTAGGCTCGTCCTTTGTCTTATGCTGCTGACCGAAGGTTGGGGTTTTGGAGGTCACACGAAGGAAGCTCTCTGCTTGGAACCGGCCCCCTTTAAGCGACGGAATGAGACAGTCGGGCCCTTTAGACTGATCAGGTGAATCACTTCTCAAATGAATGTATTAGGGACTTCAATGAGAACTACAACCTGGTGAGCTGTTAGGCATGAAGCGTCTCATTCATGAGATGATGGAATTCTCCGAGTCAGATCTGTCTGGCCGTTGGGGTAGGCAGCGGGGTACAAAGTACGTAGGAGGTGCTTGCTTGCAGATGGAAGGGCTTGGTGGGGTCATGTATTTGGCAGGAAATGACTGGGAATAAAATTGCATAACTTGTTCATTTCGTTTTCGGATGAAAGAAGCATAAGCCGTCGGACCGGGTTATCGATAAGGACCGAATCAAGGTCACGGCGTTTCCTCACCTGGCAGTTATCCCAGCACACCATGCATGGAACGAGGAAATACGGAAGAGCAGGGTTCTCAAAATCCAGAACAAGGGAAAGCATTGATGATGAGTAAGCTCCACAATTGACCGCGGAAAACAGTATTCACGCATCCAGAAAGACTAAAAGCGGTGCGACACCTATGCGGTAATGCGTACGCATCCGCACTGCTTCTGTACCCACGCCGTTTGGTAGTAGGGGTGCTACACCACACATCTTGTCTGTGCGCCCTTCGGATTTCCGCGATCATAGCGCCTAAATAGTAGGTACTCATGAGGCACCGAGTCATAGACACGTTTCGAAAGGACTATAGATTTCAGAGAACCCTCGAAGGCTTTCCTAAAAATGCAGCAGCAAAACTTATCGATCCACTTCGCTACGGTAGTTATAGCGGTTTTCAGACACTATTTGTTGAAGATTTGCCTTTGAATTTTTAAAGATTTGAGAGCTAATTAAACTCTTCCTTCTATCAGAGAAAAAACACAATCTATACGAGACAAAGACATGCCTTTTGAAAATCGTCCACGACTACAGAGCGTACAGAGTTTGGTCAGTTTGACCCCTGAAAGTTATTGAAATACAACCCATGTCTGCGACCTGCCACTTTATCTAGGCCAAGCCTGTCAGATACGACTATTCGGGGGAACATTGAACGAATTCGATAGAATTTAACACGGTAGAAGAAAATGAAATTTCGCTGAAAGAGAATCAGAACTCCCGCATATAATGCAAAAGCATGCAGTTGACCCTTCTCGGTAAATGCTGAGAAACTTCCGATGTGACGAGTATGGGTATGCGGCTGGGAATATGGCCTAATGGCAATAGCGAGGCAGTTCGTTAAGGTTGTTGAGGTGGGGGATCGTCGACGACAATGATAAGGTAACACCATAGAGACACATGCCTATCACGTAGGCAAACCTAGGCAGTTCGGTCTGATCTCAATAGGTGGGTGTGCCCATTGAACCGTATTAGCCGAATGGGAATCCAGGTGGGAAACCCTGCTGGCCTCTCCGCTGCCCACCAGGCATACCACCCATGCCACCGCCCATGTTCATGAAAGGATTCCCGTGCCCGTGGTCAAACGGATTACCGCCGCCGCCGCCGCCGTTCATCATATTAAAGAAGATTCGTGGATCAATCGACGCCCCGCCCATCCCGCCCATCCCACCCACTCCGCCGTGCATACCACTAAACAGATCCTGGGGGTCCATGAGATCTGCGCCTGAATCATAACGTTGGCGCTTCCTATTGAAGAGAAACAGTCAGTCATGTTGAAAGTTGTTGCTTAGGTGGAGTAAACATACTCAAGATCGCTCAAAACTTCGTAGGCTTCACCAACATCCTTGAATCTGGCTTCAGCATCAGCGTCATCAGGATTCTTATCAGGATGATGGATAATGGCGAGTTTCCGATATGCTTTCTTGATTTCGTTTTCATCCGCAGTCTTCTCAATGCCAAGAATCTTGTAATAATCCTTCCGCTGGCTCTTCTTCAATTCTAACTCCGCCTTACGTAGTTCACTCTGAATACCGGTCTCATTGGGGCTAATTTCCAAAATGCTCTTGAGCTCGCGCACAGAGTCCTCCCATTTCCCCATCTCGCCTAGTGCCCTAGCTCTAGTCTTGAGAGCTTTCATAAAGTGCGGGTCGTATTCGAGAGCACTTGCGCAATCATCGATAGCGTTTTGCTGCTTTCGTAACTGTATTGTTATTTCAGGGTCAGCCAATCCCACCTCGCAGACACTATAGTAAAGGTAAGGCCTTCATACTCTAAGGTAAGCCAAAGCTCGGTTGTGTAAAATAACTTTGTTGATCTCCTTGTTTGTCGGATCCACTTCCAATGCCTTGGTATAAAGGTCAACTGCCTCCCGAAACTTCTCACCTTTGAACATTGCGTTCCCTTCTGTCTTGAGTTTATCCAACTTCGAAGCCAGACGCAGCCACTTCACTGCGTCGCGGAAGTCGGGGTCGCAGTTGTGAGCCTGTCTAAAATGCTGAATCGCCTTATCATTGTCCCCTCGAGCATAGAGCGATCTGCCTCTGAGTACGAGAGCCTCCGGGTCTTGGTTATTCTGGCGAAGTAAAGACATTGCAACGCCTTCGGCATCGCCAAGAGAATTAACGTTACCCATTTTCAGGTGAGCTTCACCACGCATTAACATCCACTTCCGGGGTTTGCTCACATCAACCCCCAAACCATGCTCGGCCTGATCAAGTGCATGAAGCACCATCGATCCGGACGTTCCCTCACGCAAAGATTGTTCAGCAAGGCGGATATGCTGCTGCATAGCGAGTGCAGTAGCCTTGTCCTTCGCTGTTGCCGGTGGGTTATGTATTTGTGCATAGGTATCCAGGGCAGCATCTGGACGGCCAAGGCTGGTGTAAATGCGAGCAAGCCGGTGGAGAATTTTGTTATTGCCTGAATCCAGCTTATTTGCACCCAGAGCGTCTTCTAATGCCTCTTGAAATCGATTTGCATAGATTAATGCGGCTGCGCGATTGGAGAGATATGTTGGAGAGTTTGGCTCTGCTTCAATAGCTGTGCGGATTGAAAGGGGTTAGTGAAACGTCACGCTTGTCATACCATAAACAGAACGATCCAACTGGAACAATAATATATGGACCTTACCTTTGGTATATTCCTTGATAGCCTTGTCATATTCCTTTGCCTTAAAGAACTTGTTTCCCGCAGCCTTGCATGCTTCAGCGTCTACGGCCAGAGGAGGACTTGGTTGGAATCTATGTGGGGGAGGAATTGGGCTACCATCTTCGTTGGCACCGTTGGTGGTTGTGTTGAAAGCACCCGGAACAGGCTGGGATTGCTGCGGAGGAGAGAAAGGTTGGGTTGCCTGAGGAGACGGTGAAGGTGGTACTGGTATAGAGGAAGGGTTTAAAGGATCGTAATCAATGTCCATGGGTTCGCCCATTGCTGCTGCTGAGAGACGGTGAAGTTCGGCAGGAGGGAGGTTGAGAGGATGTGAATTGCGATCGTAGGGAAACCGCGGAGAGCCCTTGGTCGGACTCCGGCTGCTGCTGCTGCGAGCAGATCCTGGTCCAGAATCTCGCGTTTTAAGCTGTGGTTTTTTGGTGGGTGAAGGAGTACGTGAAGATCGATCCGCGGGGCTATCGTCAATGGGGTCGTTTTCGGACTCTTTCTTCTTTTTGGATTTGCTGAAAAGACCCTGGAGAACCATTCGATGAGACGGTAGGGAGTGTGGTTATAGAGAGGTCTTGGGGTTTCCAAGGTTCTTCCTAAGAAAAAGTCGTGTTGCACACTGCCGGAGCTAAGTTGGCAGAGGTTTTGGCGGGTAAGGCAACGATTTGGGCTAGCTCAGCTCAAAGCCTCGTTTGAACGGACGCCTAAAATTCTAGAATCTTCTCTCAGCAAAATTCACACTCGTGGGAAAACGGGGAACTCTGAACGATAACGCAAACTGATGTGAGCCTGGCGATGTCTGTGTGTGCGTGTTGATGATAGTCGCGGGGGTACGTATATCTCGAAGTTGTTTTGATGTAGCAACAACTTCACCAATTGGCTTCTCCGTGAACATTTGTAAACTTTGATGTTGTGCGGCTCTTTTGGTTGCCTATCAGGTCGTGTTATCGATACTGGGCACTCGCTAAAGCTGCAGGACGAGAAACAGTCCAAAATATCACTCACTCAACGTCGACAGTGTTTCGAATTTTTCTTGACTTGCGATTAGGAGAAATATCCTCAGGCAGATATAGAAAGTGGGAGTCACGGCCAAGTTGACGCCTTGCTGTGCAGAAAGTCTGGAGAGCGGCTATGTAGTCGACATTTGTTTCCCAAAAACTCCTTTGTTTCGAGGTGTGCCAAATCGGGCCCCGAGTCCGTCCAATGAAGTTCACTAGTTCTGATTATAGAACCTGAATGGGCAAATTCAAGTGACGAATCAACAGTGCCCCAGCAAGCAAAAGTGAATTGTTATTCAAGACTATAGGGTATTTACTCTCTCCAATGCCGAAGTATTATTACTTAGGTACACGTAAACAAATAGTCTCTTACTCGAACACACAGTTTCGATGCTACCTAGAGTATTGACCTGGCTCTTTTCCCCAGAATACTCATGGCTGCAATTCCTGACTACGAACATGTTGAAACGCCATGCTCAAGACACCAGGTAGCTGTCATGAGCCCGAGGCGTTCTGGGGTTGCAGTGATATACTAGGTGTTCTAGGCTTCATATGCTTGTTACGGTCTTTCCTGGGAATGCGCTAGTAAGCCCCCAAGAAACGTGGTTTATCAAGATAAGATTTAAGAATTTGGGTGTTATCTGAGTAAATATGCCTTTTCCATAGTATCAAGTGCGTCAAATTCACTCTGATGCTAATATATAGATAGCTTCTTGCAAAGATGAGATCACGACAAAGCTTCTATCATAATGAGCCTAAATGCGAAGCTCTTCTAATTAATTAACCCCTGGAGGTCCTAATACATCATTGGATATAGGACGGTACTCTCATCACAGAATCCCCCAACAGCTGAATTTCGAGTCTTGCGGACTTGTCGAAATTAGTCCTCAATTTTCCCATCACTACCTAGACTCCCTAATATGAAGCCTTCATCTGCATCAACTCTTACGATATCGCCTTTCCTCCGACTCTTTGTAGCAGCAGCTGTGGAAACAGAACTCGGTGATAATGCTCCCGACCCACTGCTATCATCCTCGGCACCGTCCCCAAAGAGAAATCCAGCTTTGGCAATGTTAGGTGAAATGTGGTTTTTGTTTGTAGAACTTGGCGGAGAAACAACAAATCCTGTCGTGGTAGGACGTGGTTCGTCGTCGCCAAGCATCCAGGCGAAAGACGACTGCGCTAGAGAAGACCGTGGCTGGTGGAAGGGAGAGGGTTGGTGCTTTGAAGGATTAGCAACTTGTTGTGCTTGAGGGGTGACCTGTCCGGACTGGGGCAAGGAACTGGTAGCTGGCGTGCTCGGTGGAGGCGGTGGGGGTTCAGTTGGCGTTGCTGTGGTAGAGGGGGAAGAAGAGCGTGGGGGCCGTAGAGAAGGTGATGGCGTTTGCGTGGTTTGAACTTGTACTGAAGCCGGCGGCTTTTGAGTCTTAAGTGGTGCGACATTCTCTGGTCCTCGCGTCTCTGTTAAGGGAAGATCTGAGTCCTCTAGGAACACTTTGACGAGCTGCACTTTGGCAATCGCAACGTTGAAGGCTTCCATGACACTATCAGAATCTGGCTTTCCAGCAAATAGTTCCTTCTGTTGAGCCCAGAGGCCTTCCATTGCGTCTTCCAGCATTCCAGCCAGAGTCTTATTCCGCTTCTCTAATTGTTTTATCACAGCTTCCAATTCTGGGGTTCCTGTGGCCTGGGTTGGCTTTCCTTCAAGAGACCATCGCGATGGTGCTTGTGTGCCTAGTCTTCGAGCAGGACTTGCAGAGGACTGCTGTAAGACCTGTACATTCTTCTTTACTTCGCCTACAGCATCCCTAATTGTTTTATTGACTCCCCACCTTTCACCGCGATCATAGACTCCTCGTGCCGCGTCCTGTATAAGTGCCTCGAGGCCACCTTGTTGTTGAATGAATCGGGCAGGTGAGATTAAAGGCGACCTAATCTGTGTTGAACGTTTCTGCTGCTGAGGTTTCGGTGTGCGAGATCGACTCTTGGGGCCTTGCCTACCAGGGAATGAATCGGACTCAGGTTTCTCAAGAATAGGAGCCTTTCCGGAATACTTGGTGATAATCTCAACCCCTCCAGCACCTGATAGGTTGTCCTTTAGGAATAGGGCATCCTCGACGAAGGTCGGAGGACCATGTGGTTGCTCAGGAGGCGGATAACGCAGAAGTAAGGTCAATGCCGTAGAATAGTCGGCCTCCATGACTAAAGGTAGAGCAATCGTTAGTTCGTGTCGTTTGGAACTAAGAACGGATTAACTCACGTTGCCATCGCACACGAAGTAACATAGCCACACAGATTAGATCCACCAGACTGAGCGTTGGGTCCTCAGCAAAGAGGGAATCCCAGAGCGTAAGAAGCTCATCGAACGGAAATTCTCGACCAAATAGCAACCGTATCCAACGACTGCGAAGATGCACGAATTAGTAGGAGCGGCCCGTCGTTTGCACAGCTACCCCAAGGCTTACATTAAGAAAACTTGTGGCAAGACATCTAGCTCCCTCAATCGGCTAGCTAGCTGAGAGTCCACTTTAGCCAAGCAGTTCTCATGTATATGTTTACTCCTCTCCACAATTGGGGAGTTTCTCTTCGGCGAGCTTGTTCCTGTGGAAGAGGCCAACGCTCCAGCGGCTTGGGCCTGGCTATCCAGCTCATAGAACGACTTCGCAGTCTGCATAACCAGTGAAAAGAGCGTGAAGGAATCGTGCTCAATAAATTTTGCATCAAGGATCTCTTTCAAAAGTTCCTCACTTTGAGAAAATTGCTGATGTCTATCAATAGTATCCGGGTTGATAGCGTCTCTTTCCATAACCCACAAGATGGGAGCCAGTAACTCATGCATGCCCTGTCTGTAACTCACATCCTGATTGAGCTTGCAGAATACAAAGAGCACGTTGAGCAGCATCTTCTGCGTCGTTGGTTGCTGGAAGTAGGGGTTCTCCGGCATGCATCGTTCCACATCTTGCAGTATCTCAGCTCTGAGGGCTTCATCTTGCCGAAGCGTATTCCATGGGGACTTTCAAAACTTAGTGAGAGAATGTCAGACGGAGCAATGTCTTGGGCAATAGGGAGATGCTGAGTGTAAGAATGAAGCATAGTGTTGTCTTACTGTTTCATCATCCGTGAGAGGATCCACATTTGAGTCCAACTCCTCCGGGTGCTCTAGGTTTCGCAAAAAGTGATCTCGTAATGAGTTATAAGCCCTTCGGGAGTCTTCAAGTGTCCTGGACCATGTTGAAGTATCGAAGTTGGCATACAACAAGAAGGACTACTGAGTTTGTTAGCTACGAAGCGCGGCTTCAAAGAGCAAGCACAAAAACTGTTCTAGCAATAGCCCAATCATACCTTCCAGCACACGGACCGAAGTCCCGATATACATGGGCCGTCTCCATTGGCTACCTTTACAGCGGCTCTGAGCTCTGACAAGCTCGAAATGTCGGAGAATAGGGCAGTCCATCGCTTGCTATGATGTAGAGGATGTTAGAAATATCCTCAAAGAATGATGGAGACAAGGATTGCTCACCTAGACTCATCTAAAGATCTCATTACGATTCAGTATCGAGGTTGTAGCCGCCGTGAAATGGGTTCTAATATGCTCTCTGTGAGACTTGGTTTTTTGTGGCAGCGGAAAATGCCGTCATGGTAGCAGCTAACTCTCAGCCAGTACTGCTTCACGCGCTATTGGGATCGCAATAATAAACACCCCCTTTTTCCTCTATGGAAACTTCATAACGTCTAGGATTCAGTGGCAACATGTCTGCCGATCTTCTCTCTGAGTTCGATTCATTCTATCAAGACCCTCGACAAGCCTCGAGATCCACAGCGTCCGCACACCCACGCGCTAACAGACATTCATTCTTCGACGACCTTCTGTCCCTCGAACCTTCAGCAGCAAGTAATGCGACTCCTAATGCTATCGCCAATCAACCAAGCAGCATACCTGCTGTCTTCGGCTCCATAGCCCAAAATGTATTGATGCCAAAGCAGAATGTGGGGTCGGTTACCGTCGGTGGACAGTGGGGATCGTTTGATCTTCTGGGGGCAGAACTCCAACCTGCGGCTGCAGGAAACGCATCGGCCCATGACAATGACGACGAAGCAGACCAATGGGGTGATTTCGAATCATTCGAAGCTGCTGTAGCTGAGCCTGTGCCACCTATAATCCCTAGTTTTGTACGATCAAGCTCTACTCAGTCATTCGCATCACCAACGAAGGCAACCTCACAATCTGTGAGCTACGAGAAAAGTACCGGTCTCGGACTGCGCGATATATACGCCTCAAAGCCGTCCACATATTCCGGAGGTAGGCCAGGAACTACAACTCCAAAATCGAACTATGCCTCATTTACAACACATGTGCAGTCCCAGAGCAATCGCCAAAGGTCTTCCTCTTTGCGTAACCAAGTATTTCCGGACACCCAGCCGCAGAAACCTGCCCCGTCTAACGAAATACTGTTTGATGCCGTGGAAGAAGTATCTGGGAAGGATGAGGAATTCGGAGATTTTGAATCTGGCAGCGTCCCGAAGGAGTCAATAGTTTCTACCCCAGAAGTGTCCAAACTCGGAGTATCGAAAGGCTTCAAAGGAGCTCCTTTGACCTTGGAGAGTACATCTCTTAGCCCACCATCTCTGAGTCCTCTCCCCTCGCCATATCCACAAGCACCGAAGTCGCCCTCTTTTCAGGAACGGAATCCCTTCGCTGGAATGTCCGTGGCTATAAGTCCCGTCCTGACATCTGAGGAACCAAAATCCGAAAGCCCCGTCACAGCTTGGCCGTCTTTTGTCCCACCGAAGCCTGCACCTTATCAAGATTCTCCTGTGGGGGGTAACACCCAGGATGAGAAATGGAGCAGCTTCTTAGACTCCCCAGGCTTCAAAGATACTGGGGGTACGTCCACGAGGCGGGATAGCGCCGCGGGCTGGAATTTTCCTATCATTGAAAAGACAGATCCTCTGCACTCGACTCAGTTAAATTCTCCAGCTCGTCCGTCCCCAGACTCAAAACAAGATGGCCCGCATGTTACAGGTCAAACCCCCGGTAGAAGCTCAATTGCCCCTTTCCCATCAACATCCCCCTCTCTGCCCATAACAGCTCTAGTAGACCCAACCTTTTCACCATCGCGACCTACGAATATCCCCCCACCATCCATTCTTCTTCCCCTCTTCCCCCCTCTCTTCAACCTCCCGAACTCGCTCTTCACTCAAATCTCTCGCTCCCCCCCTCTTAAATCCCGTGTCCTCTCGCACCCCTCCACAACCGCCTTCCTGAAAGCCTACCTCGCCCTCGCAACCGTTTCCGCACGCATCATTGCTGCCCGCAAATTCCGCTGGAAACGCGACTCCGGCCTCGCCCAAGGCACGAAGATCAGTCAAGCGGGTATCGGCTCCCGTGGCGGCATGAAACTCACTGGGGTTGACCGGGCAGAAACCCAACGGGAGGAGCGAGAAGTTGCGGAAGTGGTGCGCGCATGGAAGGACCAACTCGGACCTCTAAGATCTGGTGTTGCTGGTGCGAATGCAGCGGAGCCTGGAGTGCTGGGGCAGATCCCTGAAATGACTGAGGCTATGAGGATAAAGACCGTGACGGAGCTTGAGGGAGGAATTAAGGCACCGCAATGTTGCGCACTTTGTGGTATGAGGAGGGATGAGAGGGTTGTAGGGGTTGATGGAGAAGTGGAGGATAGTTTTGGAGAGTTTTGGGTCGAGTATTGGGGGCATCGTGGGTGTAGGAATTTTTGGGAAGAGCATAAGGGGAAGTTGGCGCAGCGGTAGCATGGAGCATGGGAGACCTAGTCTCTGATGGTATGGACCAATCCAGCCGTAAAAGCGCTTTCATATATATGGATCGTTTGTGGTGCATTACATAAATAGGATTGGCATTTTCCCGTGCATTAGCGCCTCTTGGAGACGTTCCTCAAAATATTATATAGAGGAGGTGGAAATGAAAGCAACTGTCGATACCCAATCGAGAGGGAGGTCTTCGGCGTATTCCTTGCAAGATCTCACTGGACCACGGATTTCTAAGACACCAATCCTTCACTTGTTTCTCAGCAAGATTACTACGTCACCGCTACTTGCTACGAGTGTCATATATGAGATTGATGGTTTGATCTTGCGGTCTGAAGTTTCTTGCTAGCTCGCAAACACAGCAGCGCTATACGAGCGTACACATATGCTACACCCACAAACCTAGAGCCCTCCTACAGCCTCAAACCTTGTACGATCGTACGTCTGCGGTCGCACTCTAGCCTTTCCTTGACCTCTTACGTTTCTTATGCCCTTCCCGGATATCTACTTCGTTCTCAACAACCTCCTCGCCATGTTTCTCTTCAAATACTCCAATCCCTTTCAAGGTGTGTTGGATCACAGGGCCATTTTCATCTCCAAAGGTTTCTCTTCTCCACTGCCTGAGCCTGGCTTTCTTGCCAAGTTTCTTCTTATCCTTCCGCTTCTTCTCTGGGTCCCGGAACGCAGCCATTTTCTTGAGGCTGACGAATTGATTGAGTTGACCGTCGGATGCTAGTAGGATGTCTTTTGGGGTAAGGCCAAATGCTTCAGGCGAAGTCTCGCGATAGCGAAAGCGCGTGGGAATCTTGGAGGAGGATGCGGACGGGAGAGCGAGGTCTAGATCGAGCTTTTCGTCGACAAGTTGCTCGATCCGTTTACGCTCTTTTCGAGCTTGCTTTTTCTTGTCAAGGCGTTCTTGCAGGCGGTCTTTCTTGCTCTTTCCTTTCTTTGGGCGAGACCCGGGCCCGCTCACGTTGATGTCGCTGTCGACCGTATCGAGGACTGGTCCGTCTTCATCACTCTCCTTATCGGAGAGATCGAATGCAGTTTGGGCAACAACATCTGGGTCTTCGAAATCAGGCACGAGATCCTTGATGTCAATGTCGTCGTCCCATTTTGGCTTCTTCACTTTCCTTTCCCTGCTCCGTTCTCCATCATCACCATCCTCAATATCCTCTACCTGAGCATAATAAGAATCACCGAATCTCTTATTCATCTCCTGCTCCCAGTTGTTGTCATCCCATCTGTCCTCAAGAAATCTCGACCAACTCTCATCCTGGACTGCTTTTCCTCTCAAACCAGCTGCCCCTTTGATCTTTCTAACCTTTTCTTCTACCTCTTCGATTTTCAGTTTCCTCAATCTAGCCTTTTCTTTGTCTCTCTGGCGTCTCTCCTCCTCTTTCTTTTGCCGCTGGGTCTCTCTAGCCTTCTTCCTTCCGCTAAGCTCTTCTCTCCGAAAGGAATACCTCGCCGCAGCCTGTCTTGAATGGGTCATCAACTTCTCGTTGCTACCTTTAGGGTCCTCGAATCGCAGATTGTATGCTTGTTCAAAAATCTCTGCACGGTCATCCTCCTCATCGTCATCGGACTCGAATGGCTTGAATTGAGAGGAATCCGTCGGCACCCATGCTCGGGCAGACATGAAATTCGAGAGAAATAGCTCTGGGTCCTTATCCGCAATTGCAATGTCGGCTTCCGTGATTTTCTTAATTTTGCCATTGGCAACAGTCCCCATGGTGTCGATTTTGGTCTTTTTCTTCGCAACCAAAAATCCGTCATCGTCGCCGTCGTCCAGTTCTTCATCTAAAGCGGCATGCATCTCCTTAACGACCGTCTTTTTCAAGTCTTCTTGCTCTTGCGCGTACGTTCGGGGTGTGTTATCCTCGTTATCCTCGTCCTGGCCAATACAACCTTCCAGCAAATTCTTCCGATGGTAGTCCCTTAAGAACATTGGCTTGTCGGCTTTGCTAAGTGTTGCACCATCCTCCTCAGTTTCATTGAGGTCCGAATAGAACGTGGCCTTTTTGTCGTAAACCCGAGGATCTTTCGCTCGTAGAGCTTGAAGTGTGGCAGAGATCTCAGCATCTAGTTGTTCTGTGACCAAAACGCCTTCGTCGTCATCCTCAGAAGACGAAGAGGTGTCTGGGTTTGACCCATTGCTATCTTTGTCATCGCCATCGTCTTCCTTTCGTTTCCAACCATTAGAGCTGCCATATTTTTCCTCGACTACATACCCTGTTAGGTTGAATCCACTACAGCAGATGATCTTAGAAAGTAGAGCAGGTTAGAGCTTACGTCTATGCAACTCTTCTCTCTTCTTGTTGTGCTCAAACCTCCTCGCAAATTCCTCGTTGATCTTGAACACCGGCTCCTTTGTCTCCGACGAACTCCACTCAGAATCACCGAGGTCCGTCATCAACTTGGGTCGTTTTGCCAGTGGTTCACCATTGGCCTTGGAGTGCTTCGAACTTGGGATACCACTAGCGGGCTCTAGCTGCATTCCACGCGACAACTTCTTCTCAGTCCCCATCTTGTGAAAAGATATTATAGGTTTCTAAAGATGGATTCGCAAAAAGACCTGCACGCGAAAATGTTTAGTGGATTTTCCTGGCGTGCCAAGACTTTGTCATGTGATATGATTCGTTTTCGGAATAGCTTGCCATTACAGTAAGTGTAAATGAGTGTGTATATGCGCCGACGAGAACAACGAAACTACGAAACAACGTATCTAAATTTTGCATTTAAGAATAGGACCTGAGACTTAGTGGACGAAGGTTAGGCCCACTTATTCAGATGTCTGACTCTCGGGTCGAGACTCAGCCCGTCCTTGAGCAGGTCCACAGACCGCTGAGCTTGATGTAAGTTAAGTTTAGACGCCAACTAGGGAGCAAGCAACTGATAGATATTTCACCCAGACCTGTGGGGCTTAAAGAAGCTGCGCTTGATTCCCCTACATTCCGGGCTACGACCACACACTTTGCGGAGCAAGTGGAAGCGGTTGAAAAATGGCTAGATGGTTACATCAAGGCGACTGGAAAGTTAGTACATGAGGTCGCTGGTATGAACTGAAGTCCGATTATTTAGAGGCTCCCGAGTTCTAATTCTGGATGCAGCCTTAGAAGATCTTGTCAATACCTTCCTTAGTCGGGCTGTACCCCCTTCAAACGTCTCCGAAGCAGTCCTCGACCATGACTATACACTTCTGGCGATGAAAAGGCATGGCGAGGGCTGCCGGGAGTTCTGGTTCCAAACTATAATGGGAATGAAAAAGATGGAGAGTCTGGTGATTGAGCCTATTCGAGCTTTTCTCTCGGGGGACTTGCGACAATTTAAAGTAAGTACGCAGCGGAAGCATTCGCCTATTGGTTAGACGAAACCTGTTCCAATAACATTAATTGTGCTATCTGCAGGAGACTCGCCGGATTCTGGAGTCTGCCCAGAAGAATTACGATAACGTTATATCACGATTTGCGGCACAATCAAGATCAAAAGAGCCGTCGTCTCTTCGGGAGGATGCGTTTCAACTTCACGAGACCAGAAAGATGTATTTGAAGGCCTCTATGGACTTTTGCATTCTTGCGCCGGCAGTCCGGTTTTCTCTTGATAAGGTCCTTGTCAAAGTATTTTCAGATCAGTGGCGAGACATGAAATCGTCTCGAGAAGTGCTTAACGTAAAGTTCGGCAAGTGGTCTGATGAAATGGAGCGCATCAGAGGTTGGAGCCGTGAAATGGAAGCCGGAGAGAGGGCTTTCAAGCGAGAACTTCAACTTGCCAGAAAAAGTATCGAGGAATCTGCGGAGGGGGCCTCACGCCCCTCCCGAGAGCTCGAGGATTATTCAGCATCCACTGTCCCATATCTAGGTTCCAAAGGGCCTTCAACGGTTAATCTGCATTCACCCGGGATGCCACACACTGGAAAGGCAGAGAAACAAGGTTGGCTCTTTGTTCGGACCTTAACGGGGAAGCCTACACGTGCTGTATGGGTTCGAAGGTGGTTCTATGTGAATAATGGAATTTTTGGGTGGCTCATACAGGGCTCGCGCTCAGGTGGTGTTGAGGAAAGCGAGAAGATTGGCGTCCTTCTCTGTAACATCAAACCTGCTTTTCAGGAGGAGCGACGGTTCTGTTTTGAAGTGAAGACGAAGGACTCCGCCGTTCTACTGCAGGCGGAAACACAGGCGGAGCTTCTGGAATGGTTGGACGTTTTTGACCTGGCAAAACGGAAGGCACTAGAAGACACCAGCAATACGAATTCGCAGATTAGTGGCGGGGCAATTGTTGGGGATGCGGCTTTTGCCATCACCCCCCCAAGCGCCCCTGAGTTTGCAGCGAAATACTCAGATGGTCACGCGTACCACGGGAGCGATGAGCTTGCTGTCTCTGGGTTTGATCGTTCACTGACTCTTCCCGTTCCGGATAGAGATGGCGGAGCTAGTCTTGCAAGTCGTGGTAGCTTTGATGTTAGTACCATGAGCAGACGGTTAACTTCAGGGGACGGTGAAGGAGGCAGAGATCACGCTGCAAGAATCATCCAGAAGCTGGACCTTCACCGCAAATCCACTGCTGGTCAACAGATGACAGGAGCAGCGGCAGCCGGTGCGGGGCCTGGCCCCGCAGCTCCAGGAGGTGGTATTGCGAGCTTAATATCCGCAAGTCATAATATCCTTCCTGTCTATGCCACCCAGGCTGGGAACCAGTTAGGTTCCGGAGCTTCATCACAGGTTCTCGTGTCGGATCTAGCTGCCGCCCTTTCTGGGGGATTAGGACCTGCCGGCCCTTCTGAGCTCTTCATGGGGCCGTCAAGCTCGCTAGCTCCTTCAACACTGGCAATCCCTCCTGCGCCTACGAACCTCAGCAAGTCCGCAGTTATCGTCAGCGGCGAACGAAGCATTGATGTCGGTCGTATGGATAAGTCTGGAGGCATGCCCAGTGGCTTACTGGCGAACCTCTGGGGCAGTAATAACTGGGCTCATGTCAATCGATTGGATCGTGGCGAGAGCTCTTCTAAGGATGGGTGTGGGTCAGTCCCTCCCAGCCCTAGGGTAACGCCAGCGGATACTACGTCTGTAACGCCCTCCGGAGTGGTGGGAGACGAGAACAGGAAACCAGGTCTTGAGTCCGATACAGTTGTACCTTCTGTAGCCACGGCCTTTAACAGACAATCACACTCGCCTCCTGGAAACCACAGGAGAACAGTAAGCCTAGATGTTGATGTGGGTCGATCGTCGAAACCTCCGACTGCCGAAGATCTTCCGTCGAACTATCCCTTGGTGCTCAAAACACAGGATGCGCAGTTTCGAATGCTCTTTCCGAATGTTCCTCGAAAAGACAAGGTTCTTCTTGTCTTCAGAGCAACATGGAACCCAAATGAGCATCAAGAGTTTCCTGGGCGGATTTACGCAACAGCCAACGACATATACTTTTACAGTAATCATTTAGGACTTGTGCTCGTTTCCGGAGTCAGTCTTGAAGATATTTCTGAGGTCAAAGCGGCGCCTGGAAAAGACTGTGACTTCCTGTTTTTGCATTTGAAGGAAGGTGATACTCCCGGTGCCTTTTCCAGAGTCATGATTAAAGTATTCCTGGAGCCTCTGCGGATTTTACAGCGGCGACTAAACATCTTGGTTAGAAATGCCAATTCAGAAGAAAGATTGGGGCTCGGACCGCTTCTTGACGCCTTATTAAAAGCAGAGGAGGAGGATGGCGAAAGGAGTCCTAGCCTAGAGAGCTGGGAGGATGTTTCGCTCAACACCCCTCTTGACGACGGGTCTGCATTGGGACAGAGTGCTTCACATCGACGAGAGAGAGATTTGAAAGCTAGAATCCGCGTCGATCACAGCTTGCATGGCCACCACGCCCATTTATATGATGGCAGAAAGATTACAAAATTCAAGTTGCCGGCAGAGCCAGTAGTGTATGAGCCTCAGAGAATGGACCGGTCGGCAGTGGCCAAGCAGTTTGATATCAGCCCAAAGGCTCTATTTCATGTTATGTTTGGCGATAAGAGCGCGGTCTTCCAAACTCTTTATCATGAACGAAGCGCACAACGTAAGTGTATTCTATCGACTACTGTACTACTAAAGCCATTCACAATGCGCGTTCACTGAACTTTTCCGCAGGTATTAGACAAGGTCCGTGGACACCTCTTGATGAAGGACATATGCGAAGAGACTTCGATTACCAGATTGACTATCACGACATTTTTGGTGTGTTGCCTCTCGCCTCTACGTAGACCCAATACTGACACCTGTTCTAGGCCGCTCTCGACAAGCAAACATTGTAGACCATCAAATAATTGATGTATTGAACGATCATTTATGCTATGTCATTACGGATAGAAAGACGCCATGGCATTTACCGCACGCAAGTAATTTCATGTTGGAGAGCAAGATCGTTATCACTTACCAGACTAAATCGAAATGCAAACTTGCAATATACACTCGAGTCGCATGGTCCAATGCTCCTAGACTTTCCAAAGGTAAGAGTCTAAAGAAATTGTAACTCTAGCTGTAAGCTGACCTTATGAAAAGGGATTGTTCAAAAGCAAGCGCTCGACGACCTTGAACGAGATGCGCTCGATCTTGCGGATGTTGTTTCTGATCAAGTACGGCGGCTGGGGCCTCAGAGTCGAACGAAGAAAGCAATCCATATCTTCGGCCAAGTCGGTCAACATACTCATACGTCACACTTCTCCAATACTGATGCAGCACTAATTGCGGCGCGGCGACCAATCAAGCAACGGACTCTTACTCATATGCTTTGGGAATCTTTTGGTTCATTTATGGAAAGTGCAGTATCTTCTCTTATGATATGGACATTTTCGATTTTACGAATGGCATGGAAGGTTTCGACTGCCAATGGTATTATACTCAGTTTGCTGGGATTGAGTTTCTTCTTCAATATATATTACAACACGAGGGATACATCTGTATGGTGGGCCGAGCGAAAAGCAGGTCAATTCATGAGCAGAATTGGGGTTGGACCCAACATCATGATGAGCAAAGCTGTTTATTTAAAAGATATCGAAGAGATATTCACAAACCAGACAGAACAGCTTGGCGAGCCGGGGAACAAATGGTAAGATTCATCTCATCACATTTTTTTTTTTTTGGCCCCGATAAACGAAATCTGTTACTAACTCTGATCAATCTTCAGTTTTTCTACCTATCGGAGCATTTCCAGTCTCACAGACATGGATGCGCCTCACCTCTCTGCGGGACTTTCGTTTTTGGAGCCATCCACGCGCGCGACAAGTCGGCGACTTCGGCGTACTCGGCAACATTTCGCCGCTTATCGTCATGACCTTCTTGTTGCGATGCGTGTGGTCAACAACGTGGAACGGGAGATCCTAATGGCCGAGTGGGAGAACTGGCTTATGGACGAAACTACGCGATGTATCCAATTAGATGAAGTTCTACGGGAAAACCGCACTTCGACATTGGCGCCCAACAAAGGGAGGAAAGACACAGGTACACAGACAGTTTTGGAAGCCGCGAAGAAAAGAGGCGTCGGTGACGTCAAAGCTTTGTTGAGAGACCACTGCGAAAGCTGCAGGAGAGAGCAGGACCTAATGAGGGAAGGCAAGACACACATGGCGTTTGGATAGAAATTATACCAGATTTTTCGCTTTTCCGGGTCTGTTTCACATAGGATACCGACGCATATCAAGGGAATTATTCCTCGTTGTCTTGTACTATTCTGAACCAGGATTCTCCAGTTCTCTGTACAATTATTTTCACCTTCTTTCGATATATATCACGAATTCTACCACATTAAAAACAAGGCCCCCTCCGACCTATCACCTCTCACATTCTAATCCCTCCGCACCCATGGCATTCCCGGCAACCGCGACATCCGTCTCATCACCTCAGACCACATTGCGAAGCATTACGAAGCGTCTACTACATCAACATGGAATCCTCTGACATCCATACAGAGGCACATATCAACGCTGTAACTCCTCAAATTCCCAGCACCATGGTCGGCCCCCAAAGCCCTGTCTCAGCCCACCACCACCAACGCAACAGTCCACGCACGCAACCGCCGGAAAACAAGCCACATCGCATCGGCACCCTTTAAGGCTTTTGATACCCGGAGGCCCGCCCACACGAGTTGTCCCGATGATATGGGTTAGGGGAAGCTCTTCGCATCCTGAAGCTTGGTCGGCATTTCCCTCAAGATTTTGGGGGTGACGAACGGCGCGCGGGAAGGGCGATCAGCGATCAGAGTAAGGCATTAGTGTTTTAGAGACATGTCTTTCCTTATAGGAGGACATCATCGGTGCGTGTATACCGTAAGATTAGATGTGAGATTGCATGGTTGAGCTAGGGATGGTGGGTTGGAGATCTGAGGTGGGGGCTGGTTTCAGGAGACGGGGATCCAGGAACGAAGTTGGCGAGTCGTGATATCAGAGTGAATAAGTATATATGGCGTCATTTAGTTTCGACACCTTTGCACAATTGCGCAATTTTCAAGACATTTAGGATTGGTATGAAATCTCTGCAACGAGCCTGCAAGCTCAAAGTCTGGAGGAATTGTTCTCTGCGATCGGAATATTGTAGCTACAATGCTTAGCTATCATCACATTACTCCAAGGCGGGCATACGGAGTCGTAATGCTACGAAAAGCGAACCTTTCTTATAAGCAAATTAACTTGCCATCTGGCCTTCATAAATCGACTATTCGACGAGTTCTGGAACAGGCTCAGAAAAATCCGGAAGACCCCTCTGCTACTCGCCCTCGTACTGAACAACGTAAAAAGCTTAATCTTCGTGATGAACGTCACCTGGTTCGAGTAGCTGTTAGTGATTGAAGTGCTACTATAAAATCACTTTGTAAGCAATTTCGGTGTTGTGCAAACACTTTAAAGACTGTTCTAGATAAACAGATATCACAAACGAGTTGGACGACGCAAATCCTATTTAAAGCCAGAACATAAGAAAAAACATCTAGCATTCGCTAAGGCACGTGAACATTGAGTTGACACTAATTGGGAAAAAGTTATGTTCTCCGATGAGTGCAATATTGAGCTAGAGCTGGAGAGTCGAGTTTTTTGGATTTGGCGACGACTAGATGAACAGCTAAAGAATGAGTACTTAAAGTTAACATTCAAGAGTGGTTGAATATCAATAAGAATATAGTCCTCTATTTTTAAGGACAGAAAAGGGCCTTTAGTGTTAATAGATAGCCATATAACTAGAAAGCAGTATTTGAAAGAAGTATTAGAAAGTGTAATTTTGACTGCAGTGACTGATATTGAGTATAATATTAATCCAATAGTATTTATGCATAATAAAGCACTATGTTATCGAACTTGCATTGCTCTTAGATTCTTTGAAAAAGAGAGCATTACCTTAATAAATTGGCTAGTATACTCACCTAACTTAAACTCTATAGAGAATATATAAAGTTATCTTAAAAAAGCAATTAACAACTACAACAATATTCCCCAAATTCAAGCAGAGTTAATTACAGCTATTTACTAAAGGTGAGTAGATATTAAAGTTGAGCATTTTAACTTGATAATATCTAGCATATTAGATCAAATGAAAACTTACATTGTAGTAAAAAATAGTTATTTAAAGTAGTAGAACTAAGTTTCTTACTCTATTTATTCTTTATAACTACAGTTTTCATTTAAATATAAAAAAATTGTAACAGTATTTGAATTGAGTATTATAGAGTAAAATTAAATCTCTGCATATAAATAGAATTTAAGGTAGTGTTGAAACTAAATAATACCATATATATAGTAATAAGCCTAAAATCTTTATCCTTGTAAAATTTTCAAGTATATTATATATATACATTTGAATAACTTCTATAAATACAAGGTATCTATAATTATATATAGAGATAATTACTTTGATACCATGTTTTTAGAAGTTATTTACTCAAGTACCACAAAAGCCTTACTAAAATACTACTATTTTACTATAAAATTACCTTAATTATATAATTACAATAAAGTAAGATTAGAATGCTATTCTTCATATACAATTACTTTAAGCAATAAAATTAAGTTTAGTGTATTTTTTCATACTCAGTTATTAGGAAAAAATATATATACTATATACTGTAATAGGCTTTAAATGAGTTCCCCTGGTTAAGATCTTTACTTATTTTAATGTTACAAATATCTCAAGCCTTACCAGAAACGTCACAAACATGAAAGTAATATTATTATTATTGAACTAAATTATGGTTCCATAGGACTAAAGATGGCATATATGGCTTAGCAAGAATAAATTGAATACGAGGGTAAATAATACTTGCTAAAGGAAGGTGAAGACTAAAGTGGGGCTTAATCGGTACCCTCAATGCTGAGAGTGTAATCTACAGCAAATTTAATAAATTACTTATATTCCCATCAAGGTAATAACCCTAGCTAGCTATATGACTGCCAAGTAGTTTAATTAGGAAGCAACCGACTAACAGAAGTATCTATGAACTACAGAAACAGAATCATTGATTATAGAAATAAAACTAGAAGAGCTGAGGTACACTTAGCAGCTGAAAGACACATCAGTTAGATGTAGTGGGCAGCTTGAGTATGGATAGAGAATTATAAGTCATGGTAATTTAGGTTTCAATATGAGACTTGGCGTGAGTTATGTTATGAGTTATGCCAAGAATAGTATATACTAAATGGTATAAGTAGCTTATTGATAAACAACTAAGAGATTAGTGAAGAGATAGCTATAAATACCAGGTTAGAATCTTAAGGAAAGTATTCTTTCCTCTCTCTTTACTAAATATCTTATTAGTTTAGCAATAAAGCTTTGTACTAGAAATTATTACTTAAAATATCTTTTGATATAAGTTACAGCAAAACCATTTCACTATTTTAGTATATAGAACAAATATAATTGTCTCACAGTCACTTAAAGATGTCTTACTATGTACCTAAACACTAAGACAAACTAGAAAATAAGATCTTATCAGAGTTAGATCGTCATATTTAAGGACTTTAAGCTTTTCCTCAACTATAGTAAAATTCTGTATAACTTGAAGTTGAGCTTATTCAATATTATATAGGTTCTACTCTTTACCATTACTACATAACTCTATATAGAAAGTATGCCACTACAAATTGTTTTTCAAAATTTTGAAGTATATATATCTAGTAGATACTTTGTAATATTAATCTTCAAAAAGATAGCACAAAGGACAGCTGCTGGCTAACTTAAGTAGAAATAGAAATAGTAGTATTTTGGTAAAATGAGATGGTAGTGAAGTAAATATTTTCAAAAATTGTGGTATGCAAGTAATTATTCCTTATATATATTTAGTTACACCTTGGAACTACTATAGTCTATAGTAACTATTATTGCAGAAATATTTGTATATTTACTTAATTAACTAGATGAAAACTTTTGAACTTTAACAATGGAATTAAGATCTAAATTCAGACATTTTTCTCTCTTTGATGTTGATCAATGACTAATAAGTTGAAGATTTATCAAATTTGAAATATACTAAATAGTACTTGGAGAGTAAGAGTAAGTATTTACTCCTTTGTACTATTAATTTCAAGTGAAAATTACTACTCAACTTATTTTCCCCTAAAATTTTTATTGAGAATTTTCTTCTTAAAATATTAGCAATGAAGTTAAAAGAACATTAAGAAGATTATTTCCCAGAGACAAAAAATTATGAAATTACTCATGATGAACATCTTGAAAATATTGCTTTATAAAAATATAAGAATAAATTCTGGAAACAAATTGCAGTAATTACAAAGCTTAATAAATCTATATGTCAATAAATCT
The DNA here is from genome assembly GCA_022345685.2 of Nothomitra cinnamomea. Classification (NCBI taxonomy): domain Eukaryota; kingdom Fungi; phylum Ascomycota; class Geoglossomycetes; genus Nothomitra; species Nothomitra cinnamomea. The sequence continues at coordinate 123,903 of JAJDMX020000011.1, read as the reverse complement.
GAATATGATACTTAGAAACAGGTACTTCTTCAAACTGATCATAATCTAGACATTCTTTAATCTTTATAAAAGCTTTAAAATAATAGCTTATTATTTTTATTACTAATAATAAATGAATTTGACAACTATCTTAAGAAGAAATTCAACATAAAATAAAGCTTTAATATAGTAAAAAGTTAATTAAAGTTATAGTAAATACAATGGATTATAATAAATGAATATCTAGAAAAAAGTAAGTAAATTCAATTCTATTAAATATTTACTAATTATTTACAAGTTTAATATTTCTAATACTAATAAGATCAAAAAGTATAATGGTGTCAAGACTGTCTAAACTAGAGGGAAAAAGAATGAGGAAAAGTAATTTAGACTAATAAATTCTCTTTTATAATAACAGATTTTTATTATTAGCTATAGGTTATTTAGCAACTAGAGGAAGAATATTATAAGGATTGCATTAATACTATATGGTATTCCAGCAGACAAACTATAATAGCCTGAGAAGCATTTTGCAAAACTATATTGTTAGAACTATACTTTGTATCAAGAAAGACAAAATTTGACTTAACAACTTATGTTAAAAATATATTTGATCTAATTCTTATATCTTTTTGGTATCATATATGTGAAGAAAAGAGATAGATAGCTATTATTTGTCACAGACATTTTAAGCTTCATCAGAAATGCTACAGACATAAGAGTGGCACTGAAACTATTGGACCAGATCACTGGCCTGTAAGACACAGATGGCTTAAACGGCTCGGCAAGGATAAATCAAATACGAGGATGGACAGCAATTACTGTTGGCGAGTGGGGGCTAAAGCTGAGGTTCGCACAATTAGCACTCTCAGCACTGAGAGCGCAACCTGTGGCAACTCAAGTTACCTACACCCCAATCAGAACAGTGATCTTAGCTAGCCACATAACTATCAAGCGGTCTAGCCAGAAAGTGACTGGCCAACAGGAACCACCACAACCTATGAATGAGGAATTGTTGGTTGTGGATGAAGGACTAAGAGAGCTGAAGAACACTTAGCAGCTGAAAGACACTTCAGCTGGGTGTAGTGGGCAGCTCCGGTACGGATGGATAGTTGTGAGTAATGATGACTCAGGTTTCATTACTAGACTTGGCATGAGTCAAGTATGAGTCACGCTGAAGAAAGAACACCTCAAGTGGTATAGTTTGCTCGTTAGCAGGTGGCCAAGAGATTAGTGAAGAGGTAGCTATAAATATAGTGTCGTAGTCTCAGGGAAAGCATCTTTCCTTTCCTCTTCACTGAGTATCTTGTTAGTTTAGCAATATAATTTTTGTACCAAGAATCAATGCCCAAGATATCATTTAATATAATTGCAGCAGAACCATTTTGCTATCTCAGTATACAGGACCAATATACCTGTCCTACGGTCACCCTAGAATCACCTTGTGATGTACCTGAATACCAAGACAAACTAGAAGACGAGACTTCATCAGAGTCGGATTGTCACATTATTGAAAATGAAGTATTAAAGCATAAGAAGTATACAAAAGTATGTTAATAGTTAAATTAAATGGGGTTATTAAATAACTACCTTAATTACTAGATCTTAACTTAATTGAGGCAATTTGGGGGGATATAGAAACAGAATTGAGTATAATATTTGGTCATTTTAGTAAAATTATTTAAGCTGTGGTATCGTCACCCACCATCCTGATACTATCCATCAATATGACTAATCCCTATATTATGACTAACGGTGGCCTACAACGCATATCTCTTACACAAATGTTCAATAAGTCATCGCCGTTTCCAACTCAAATCAGTAACTTTATTATACCAAATTCTTCTCTACCAGACCCCTTTATCGTTCACAACACCCAAATCGTCCCAAGAATATTAACGTTTATACCGGAAAAAACACCTACTCCAATAGTCGTTAACTGCGAAGTCAACGAGTCCGACTCTGAAAATGAGATAGAATTCATCGACACTACAAATGTGACGAGTGGACCGAACCGATTCAGACTTGCGGCAAAATCAGTATTTCTGACGTACCTAAAGTATGACCTACCAAAGGAAGATTTCATAAAAGGAATCGATCAACTAGATTTTAGAAAATACTACGTCATACAGGAGAAGTACAAAGATGGTACGCCACATTACCACGTCTTAAGGGAGTGGGCCTCGAAACAAAATATCAAAAACCCACGCCACTTTGACATCGGTGGTTACCACCCAAATATTGGACGAACGTGAAAACAATTAGCTGCGTGGAGATATCTTCACAAAAAAGGAAACAAATCGATTCACATCGGTGGAGATATAGCAATGCCAAAAGCAGTATGAAAAGAAATGAAGGACGACTTCTGGGCAGACGTAGTTAAAATAAAAGACAGATCAGAATTCCTAACGTCAATGAAAGCAACAGCGCCGCGTGAACTGATACTTAGCTACAATAATGTCAAGTTGTACATGAATGACACCTTCACTCCTACAGCACCAAAATACAAACAACCTGTAATAGATAATATATGGGATATACCAGAGGAACTGCTGGATTGGGAAAAAAAATACTTAGAAAGACCTTTTAGTAAGTGCTTGCATACCTCACAGAACACTCGACACGACCAATGATACCCGGATCTGCGGGGAGGTGACCTTCAGACACTTAATGGCCCTGCGGGCCGGGCACGTCGCTCGGCCAATGGCCTTACGTGGTTCGGGTGATAAGGCAGACAGGGGGCTTCGCCTCCCGTACCCCCGTATTTCATAATCAAAATAGGGTCTTTAAAACTAATCAAACCATATATGTTAGATAAACGACCAATGACACTAGTAGTGTGGGGCAAAATGAGACTCTAGAAAATCACCTGGGCATAATTTCTTAGCCCCCACTCGATCATGACTAGTTGCTGGAACGCCCAGCAACTCGATCCCACCAAAAAATACTTTATTCTCGACGACGTGCTCTTGGACGACAAGGACATGAACAAATTCTACAAATGCATACTAGGTGGTCAACTTGAATTCATTGTGACGGACAAATACCTTAAAAAGGTACACATCTTGGAATGGGGAAAACCGTGTATTGTCTTGTTTAATCAAGACCTGAGAGAGTATAATGGTGTGGATATTAGTTGGCTGAATGGAAATTGCATTTTCTTTAATGTCACAAAACCTTTATTTGCTTTAACAGATCCTCCGGGAATACCGGGCTCTACATAAAGCCTATTGCATAATCTCATAGAGGATATAAATAGAGACGATGAATTTAATTAATCTTCAAGAGTCCCTCCAATGAAAACGTGAAGAAATAGATCTAATCTCAACAGCAGGAATCTCAGTTTTAGAAGGAACAAGCTTAACAGTAAATGCCTCCGAAACTGGGCGCTTAGGTCGATTCTCCTTAGAATCCTCACCCCCACCAGAAAGATTCATACCATCTACATTAGGGAGCCGTGCCATTTGTTTGCATGTAAAAGATGGAACATGAATAATGATAACAAAATAGAAATCATAATGCTTTTCATCGATACTAGGCTTGACAAGACTCATCCGAGAATAAAACTCCAACTTCCATCTAGAATCAACCCAACAATTAAAAGGTCGAACCTCCAATCCATCAACACAAAACCCTCCATGAAACGTACAATCCAGATAAATCTTTCCTCTAGCCTTAGCAGATACTGGATAAAAAATAGGACTTCGCCCAGGAATCGTATCCAAAATCCCAGAATCCCCCAATAAAATATTTGTACCAACACAACGAGTACCTCCAAGAACATCAAAACCTTTGCTGCCAGACTATGCCTCATCAAGGTGAACAGTAGCCTCATTACTACTATTCTCAAAAAGCTGTGTCGTACGCAAATAGCGAAATGCAATAATCTGAATAGAATACTTTCGACTGCCAACTGCCTCAAATCTCACACCTGCACTAGTAGCCAGTACAGTATCATCGTTACGACAGTCCGAATCACAAAGTTCAGTGATAGGTAACAAAAAGCAAGAATCATCTGTATCAGGAAATATGCAATACGACGATTTATCCCTGGTAGATTTCACCAGTGTCACCTCATAATATCTATGATCGCCCATAACATCCTTAACATGACTTGCGAATTTATAAGGCGCACGCGAAAACCGATGGCGGGAAAAACCACTATTACGACCGTATGGCATAGTGAATATCTATATCTATAAGAAGTCAATAACAATAAATATGATAGAAGTTAACAACTATATATACCACTAATAATAACAATGGCAGTAAGTGGGACGGTAAGTACGACGACGAGAAAAATAACCTGTAAAACGAACGGGACCGTAAGAAGGATGATTACGTTGGAAACGTCGAAATGGCATGGTTGATTTCAGAAATATGCGGCATGGTCAACGGTATTTATACATGACCAACAAATACCAATGTTTGTTATTAATACATGTAATTACAAAACAAACAAACCCATATACATATTTCTCAAACCTAACAACCGAAATTAAAAGTGTAACCATAACAACCGGCGAGACTTTTGACCGATTCTATATTATAAGTGAGATTATTACACCAACCGGATCACCGGATATACACACATCCAACCAGATAGCAAAATACCTGAATCCGAAATTAGGCAGCAGCCGTTGCTGCAACAACAGAACAACAAATAACATGTCGACCGGGAAACAGTCCCCAGGACACCGGATATCAGGACACTAGATACCATGGCTGTAATATTACAGAACTTTAGCAACAGTGTCATCTAGTTTTTAGAATGACAAATAAGGGAATATTATCTGTTTTTATTACTAAGATGAAGTTATATCTTGAAGCAGTTATTTTAGTAGGTGGTACTGTGACATCTTATTAGTTTATAAATTTATTTTATATGAAATGTGACTTCCGACCTTAGTTCTGATTCTCAATACTCTTTGAGGGGGGGCAGAGATTTTTTTTCCATCTCCCAAATAATCCCTGTCATGTCTGTGCACGCCACCGCTGGGATCGAGGGGGGCAGAGACTATCTTCCACCCCCTAAGTACACCTAAGTGTGGAAAGTTTGCACACACCTACTTCGTACACTTCACCAACAACAATGCCACCACACTCACCAATTTGACACAGAAAAGGCCCTGAGTTAAATGCTATGCTGCGGGCATGTATTTGCGAACTGAGATCTTTGAACTATTCATATGGCTTTATAGCTAAAAAGCACAATCTCTCTCGTTATACCGTGGTTTCCACTTGCAAAAGAGAAGATAGTCACGTCAACAATACATCCCGCTCTCAAAAAGGTCATTCACGTGTCATTACTGAAGAAATGTATAATCAACTCTATGATACAGCAGTTCACATTAAACTCAATATAATTTATCGTGAGCTACGCGATCTGCATGCACCTGATGTACATATTCGACGTGTGCACGAGTTGTTTCAACGCATGTGCATGCGAAAATGGAAGGAGCTTGAACGTCCAGAACTTACAGAAGAGATTGCTGCAAAAAGTCTTGTATAGGCCACCGAGTTTGAAGACTTCGAGGACCTGGATTGGCGCAAAGTTTACTGGTCAGATGAATGCAGCATTGAGTGTGGCAAGGGCGCGTGGAAGGAGTAAGTCTTTTGTGATTTAAAAACACGTTTAGCACACGAAAACGTGCAGGCGCGTCACTATGGAAAGTCAGTCAAATAAATGTTTTGGGCAGCTTTTGGTTACAGAAGGCGAACAGACTTGGTCTATCTGGATGAGAATCCGTATGCAAAACGAGGAGGTGTTCCAGCAAGAGTTTATCATGAGATACTCGGGGACCATTTGCAAACGATTCTGGACGAGGACTCAATCTTCATGCATGACAATGTGCCTATTCACACCGCCAAAATTATCAAAGCATTTTTATTGGAGCAAGGCGTGACCATAATGGAATGGCCACCTTACTAGCCTGATTTAAACCTAATAGAAAATTTATGGTCGATGTTGAAGATGAGAATATACGAGCGTTTTCTGGAGTTCCTTGAGGCTGCAGGCAACAACGAAACAAAAGAAAAGCTGATTTTCGCAGCGCAGGAGGTCTGGAATGAGCTTGCCGATGAATTGCTAGTAACTCTGTCCGATACTATGTTAAATCGGCGTGACGCGGTCCTGGACGCTAAAGGGTGGTACACAAAATACTAGAAAAATGGTTGCTGTGTGCAAACTTTCCGCACCCCACTGTAGCTAGCTATTTCTGGTAGAGTTGAGTGGGAATGGATTAAGCTGCGGATAAAATAAAATTTTTTGGAATATCTAATGAGTTTTCAACACGGCTGTTTCAAATCCAAGCAATACAAGCGTATCGATTAAATAAATATCACGAGTTTTCAAACTTTCTGTGGTCGTCGTTCGGGCCGTCTGTATTTGAGTTTGCAAACACTCTTATTAGACCACATTATCGAACCGTCATTCTTTGTCTGGTTCGTGAAATGTCTGATTGTGATATCGTCTAATATTTAATACGCAGTCTAATATTCGTGAGTTAACCTACTGCACGCAATATATCGGTTTTATATTACGACAAAACTTAGCAGGCTCTACTAAATAATTTCTTCATCGATGATCCCAGGAGGTTACGGAAATCTACGATTTACTTCGGGTACCTAAGGTAAAACTCCCGTCGCTCGCAGAAGAATTGAGCTATCGAATGTCCGGTTACTAGCTGACTCGTCTCGCATGAGCTGTAACAAACCCTATACCCTAGAATCTTGAGTCGAGGTTGCATAACGATTCTCCTACGCAATTCGCAAATCCGGTTTACGCCTCCGGCTCCGAATCGGGTTGACCACTAGATGGGGATGTGGATACGGCCGAGGCAACATCGGCGACAGATTTGTGATGCGCGCTGACGGATTGTTCTCACTAAGCGACAGTTTGCATGATTAAGGACGTGTGCTAACTTGCCTCAAACAGTCCTTTCTTGCGGTCGGAAACCGGAATAGGAAACATGTATCCGTGCGTCGTTACCTCTTTCATCGCTCGCACAGATACTTGAGATTTTCATACGTCTTTGTCTCGACCTAACTCTGATCGTCTCGAGTCCTCTGGGCTGGTTTCAAGTCCTTCCTCACCTCCTTTGCTTTTTTACCGCCGAAAATTCATTGTGCTCTACGTTGTGCAACATCAGGAAACTATCATTTGCAACTGGGCCGATGTCCTCGTCTCCACTCACACTCCGCTGCCACTATCTTAGGGCTTGGTCCCTCGATGCGGGTCTCGCCGAACGGATTATCCGATGCCGTCTTGATTGGAACATCTTTCTGACGAAATCTGCGCATGAGAACATATTAATGCAGCCTTGGACGATCATTTCTTCGTCTCCAGCACTTCAGGCTGGGCGAAAAGAGGGCGGCAAAGCACTGAGGCCCACTGTCTACTCTGCGTGACCGCTGAAGGACCTTTCCCTTGCGTCCTCATTCTCGTCTCGAGTCTCCGTCCCTTTTAGGACACTGTTTATCCCCCTTGCATAAGATTTCGGACCAGCCTTTAACAGCTACTAGCTGCTTGCAATTTGGTTGCGTTAGCAAGTACAGATATTTCCTTTTGTGGATCGAGGTTCTTATACGCCACATTACTTGCGGATGTAGTTGATCTCCGAGTCTATGGCTTGTGGCAGTGGGCGTTTGTCAGTTACGGCGGCGGTCTCTGGGTGAGTCCGAACAGCACAGAAGCACTTGGCCTTTCTTCCCTTGCTCTGAAGGTCGAATAATACAAGCAATATGCTCTTTCCCCGTACGCTCATTACGTCGTCCTGTCTTCAACTTGAGCAAAGGGATACTGCGCTTTCTGCAACCTGGCCTGCCTGTGGACTCTGGTTCTTATATGCCAATTGCCTTACGTTTTTGATATATTTTCTTGAGTGCTTTACTATCGTCGGCAAGATGAGGAGCTGGTGACTGGTACAATGATTTTGCGGGCCACATTCGGCCTGAAGAATGCAGAAACTTTAGGGTGTAGATTTATCAAGGCCAAAATATAACGAGCGTGAACAGCTCGGTCGTTCGCTTCGGACGACGCCTCCTTCGTGTACCATGGGTTCGTCCCATTGCCATGGATCGCATGGCACACGCTCGAAGTTCCCCTGGTTGACGATTTCTTCGGGCCGGGTAGGTTCGGCCGTATGATCTCTTTCCCTTCTTGCGACAACATCCCCGGCGGACGAATGTAATGCAGAGAATGTTCCATTGATACGTATCCCTGCTACAGCTATACTTACGTGATAACCTTAAGGTTTTTATGCCAAAGGGGGATCTAAAATTCTAGAATTCAGCCTTGGGAGTCAAACTTGCGAGGGAGGATGTCTTGATATCTTCATGCGAATTTGAAGACCTAGCAAGAGTAGTGTGGGAACGATTGAGTCATGAGGCGGAAGTCGGGTGTGGCGGTATGTCATCCCTTAGCGGAATAGTCTTCGAGTTGGTCATTACGGGACTTGCTTTTCCAAAGGGTTTGTTTTGCAAACAGTTTTGACAATTTTTCTGTTTTCGTGTGTGCGGCTGGATAGCTATGGTATTTGTACGGTCATTGCTTTACGCTATGCAAAAGTCTACACTTGGTGTACGCAAAACCGTGTTATTGTTGTTGAAGATCGGCGGTTGTTTTGCTCAAGGTTCAAGGGGGTCGGGATTAAGCGAGTGGTGTTAGGGATGAAACGGTGGTCATACACAGATATTTATTCCACTTGCGGCTACTCTTCCATCAGCTAAGCCGAATCTGGGGGCCGAATCCTCCGATTAAAATTTTTTTTTTAAAGTCACTCCTAACATCAGACGGAGTGACTCCTGAGGGCCCAATCCTAAGCAAAGATGGAGGATTCAACTTCGATGGGAGTATGGAACATCTGGGCTTTCGACAATGGGCGGTGCTGCTTTCTTGTACAATGGAATATGGTGGTGTCTCATTTTTTTCTACGGTTTCCTTACTTTCCGACTGCTCGTCTCTTGGCAGCGACGGGGATGATCAAAATGCCTGCAATCTCCGATCCTTGGTCTCTGTCTTGCTCTTTAGGGCTGCCCACACGGGCTCCCGGCGGCGGAGACCGAAGGAATAGGGTGCTCTCCGTCGGTTTCGCCTTGGTGTCAAAGTGATGTCGCCAGAGCGCGTTTGAGGGTTGCTGGGGCGAGTCCGAAGCTCTGAAGCGAAGCTGATACGCTTGGCGCTACAGCCATGGGCGTCAACTACCCGTTTGTGGCTTTTCTCTAACAACTACGATCCTTTCGGGTTGCGTTGGCCGCGAGAGCGGCAATTTCCACATCTCTTTGGGGGGCGGGAGCCCTTGATCGTTCGCGAGTGGTTTCGCTTGTTGTTGTTTTGTTGTTGAACCTCAACTCGCCAACGCGGACGGCTGGGCCACCCAAACAACCTCCTTTATGTTTGAGGATTCCAACACGGACCGGCGTGCAGCACGTAGAACATTATAGGACGATGAAAATAGCAGATGGTCAATAACCCGCAGCCACTGCTGGACTGGGCAAGCATGTGGCCCTCTGCCTAGAGGTTTGGAACGCTGGCTCTTCCTTGGCGGGATATTGAGGCTACCCGTTTCGGTCCACCCTGGATCCCCGTCCTCAAGCAAAGCATGAGAAACTTCCAGTTGGTCATTGCTCGACGCTCTGGTGGTTTGGGTGAAGCGAAATCGTCTGTCGATAGCCGTTTAGCCTGATAGCTGACGTCTGGTCGCCGAGAGTCCTTGTCTCATCGTTCCACACTCCACCACAGCCGGACTTCGACCGCCCGGGAGCGCGTACACACGGCCTCAGGTTGTGCAGGGATTATTGACGTGCGAAAGCCAAGGCCGCGCTAAGTTGGACGATTGCATGCCCACCCTACATCCTACATTTAGAGTCTTATAGCCCCCATGGTGGTAGTGTCCTGGCCTTTCGACTCGTCCTGATATTCCTTCCTTTCAGTCTTCGCCTTTTTACGTTCTTCGAGCTGGTCTCTTTGCTCCGCGCTGGCAGCGTCGAATTTGTTTCTTTATAGACACATTCATTATTTTAATAATTATTTCGGGCTCCCTCATCGCGAGGTTACCAGTTGATCTGTTTCTTTGATAACTTAGTCCGTTCATTCTGTTCTTGGGTTGATCGATTCAACATTAACTACAATTCTGTAAGTCGTGTCTGGCACATATATCCCCTAAGTATAACATACTATACATGATACAACATGCATGCGAGTAAAGCATTTCGTCCACGTCTACTGTCCAGAGTATCTAACGAGTTCTTCAATTTAAGTTCATTCGATATCATCAACTCTGATTTGGTTATGTACTCGAGGCAAGACACCAACCTTCCGCAGGCGGCGCAGCAGTAAGTCCCCAGGCCACCCACCAACGTTTATGGGTTTAGGTTGCCTTGACTGACCATATACCTTTAGACGACAGGACAAACAATCCGCCTCTTTCGGCTTCAACATGCAAAGACCATACCGTACTCCGGAGACATTGCCACGATATTATCCTACCGTTACCATGGAATCGGGGGAACTTACATCAACACCACGGAATCCTATGGGCCTCGGAGTTTGGCCACTCACACCGCCCGAGACCGAAGTCCGGCCTTCAACAAGCAACGGGCAGCCCACTATGCTATCGACGAGCTTCTCTTACTCTTTACCCGAGCAATACCCACCAACATCGGCTTGGAGTAGCGCCAGTTATACTATCCCGGAGTATCAGACCATCTCAGCACACAACTTTCCAGTTAACGGACGCTATCTTGAACCATCGCCCATGAACGAGAGTGAGTGGTTTCTACAATATGGGATTGGAGTATTAGGCTGACAGTGAGGGCAAAGATCCATGGGACCAAAAGACATGCGGTGACAACGTTGACGTTCAGAGCCTCGACCCGGACATGAACCATCTTGGTCAAGGACTTGCAAGCTGTGATGAGAATCTACCAATACTAGATTTAAGATATCCAGTTCCAGGTATGGAAGGGGAAACCCTCCATCTCAACACCAACTTTCAACGCCGGATGTCTGGGTCGTCATTTTCCGTTTCGAGCGCCGCTGATAATCCTCCTTATGATGACCTTTCGGCTTATTCGGAGGCTCCTTCATACGTCTCCGATTACACCAACAGACACTCCCTCAATCTCTCCTCTACCCCGCTTTCGCCCGTTCCGTCTCCTAGACAACCATCAAGACGCCCAGACTCGTTTAGGTGTGGAAGCAGAGGAAGGACCTCGCCTTCTCCTCGCCCGAACTTCCGCTCGACGCCGTACACGGTGGATAGTGCTGCTCGTAATAAGCGATGGTCAACTGGCTCATACGCCCCCGGCGTGGCACGACGGGGTTCACCGTTCATCTACCACTCGCAAGAAAACTTTACCTCGCAAGGACATAGTCTATCTTCCCGACACTCCTCTCCAACCTTACCGCACAACAGTATTCAACAAATGTGCATGAACAATTTTCCAGCTCAGTCGCAACCTTTTCTGATGTCGCATCCTCATTACGCTGGAATTAATGGTCTCCCCTCGTATCAGGATCGTTGCCAACAATTTGAGAATCCTCCTCCCCTACTCTCCCACGGCCTTTTCCGTATGCTCCAGAGCAATGCTGATCCTCACTCTCATCACCATTCTCACTATGCCGATATGTCTGACCCACCGGATTTGTATGCTTCTTTGCACGAAGAACAGATTCCACCTCCACTAGAGGATATGAATCCGTCTGATCCAGACATGGTCCCGCATGAGCAAGAACTTCGCTTTGAGGGTGACTTGTATACGCCACGTTGGGTGCGAGGCCACGGTAATAAGCGTGAGGGATGGTGTGGGATCTGCAAGCCTGGCCGATGGCTTGTTCTGAAGAACTCTGCTTTCTGGTATGACAAGTCCTTCACTCATGGCATCAGTGCCGCTACCGGAAACCCGTTCCAGGAACCGCAGGAGGTCAGGAGAATGGACGGCAACCCAGATGTTTGGGAAGGCCTCTGTGGTAGCTGTAATGAATGGGTGGCACTGGTCAGTAGCAAGAAGAAGGGTACTACATGGTTCAGACATGCGTACAAGGTGTGTGTTATCACTCTACTATGTTCGAAGATGCCCTAGCTAGACTAACAAAATCGTAAAATAGTGTCACACACACCCTAAAGTCAAGGATGCTCCAAAACGACGACGAGAGAGCAGTCATACCCGTGCATTAGCCGCTGCAAAGGTAAAGCAGGAAACACCTACACCAACGGCCACACCTTGCACAGCACGGAGGGATAGCAGTGATAGTCAGACAACACCGGTTACGGCGGTGGCTACAAGCACAATCACAATCTCGCCGTTGGAGTCACTGTCGAATATCATTTAGATACGATCTTTCAATCATATTTGACGAATCCTATAATAATTCTCGTGCTATTGAAGCGATTGGAAAGCGTTGTCTTAGATTGTAAGGTTTGGATTCGCCGTAACGTCACGTTCATGCATTATTTGGAATATAGCATGGATCTGGGTTGGGGGGGATGTGTTTACCACATTTTGCGTTACGATTTCTGTATCGCACCCTTCATTCATTTATATGTCTTTAACTACTGTCCTTGTCGAAAAAATGCAACAGCGAAGCGAACTCTCTGATTTTTTGGTGATTTTTTTTCCGATTGGACGATCACGCGCCGCACGGACTTGAGTGTTTGGTCTGGGCTCTCGACCCCTTGTGAAAGACTATATCCCTTATGCAGTCGTGGATGTCCTGCGCTTCCTGCCTTGCTTGTGTATGCTCTCGTAGATCTCCCTATCTCTGCTCTCTGATGTTTTATCCATGTATATCTTGCGTTTGCGCGTCTCGTCTCGCGTGCTCTTTGCATTTTATTGAGGGAGTCCTTGGCCCTTGTGGTATTTCGCGGGGCCATCATGACGAGGGTGGGAGAGGGACGGCTGATATCCTGATCATCTATCACTCTATGCCTCTCTCTCTATCGTCCGTCAGTATGACACGGGGACGGGATGGAGATGGGGGGTCTATAATATTTTGACGATCTCCTTTTTTTTTTTGTTTAGGGTGTGAGTTGGGAGAGGAGGGGTATATGAGGGAGAGAGGAATTGATATAGTTTTTTTTTAGGAACGAGTTTGAAGTATGGAGCGCGTGTGATGTGAATGTGGTGTAAATGTGCTTCCGGTTTGCTCCGTGTAGATAGCGGCCTGGGTCTTTTCGAGGAACCGTGTCTGGATGGCCCGGAAGATCTGCATGCCAGAGAGGGCTGGTGTGTGTGTGTGATAGGGACAATATCAGCATTATATTGGGTTTTGCGTCGCTAGATGGCTTGCATATTCTTTAACTGGCCATGATCCGCCTCTCTAAGTGTAGACACTGCTATTTCCTTATCCTAGCTACTGTCACCCGATGAAAACCGAGCCTTCAGCTCTCTGCTTGCATAGGCACGGGTTTAGCCTGGTGGGGGGGAAGGTGGGTTTGTTAGCTTGCATCTCCGTTGTAAAATGAACCACGAAGTGGTGTGAGGTGAGCAGGGAAGGGGATCAGGTTGTTAGAGAATAGTTTTTTTATCTTTGATATATTGGGTAGGAATATAATTGTAGGGTGTGTAGCCAAGGAAGGGCTTAGGGTCACCATATTGGGGATGAGGGGCTGGCGTAGGAAATATACGTGCATGGTCTGGTAATATGGATATAGGAGAGGAATGATATACTCACACCCTTAATCGCCATCTCAATCGCCGCAGAGCCATCACCTTGCAGCAGCGTCCCCTGATAACTGCGAGAGATACCCCATTTATTCAATCTTCCTGTCAATTCTGCCTGGGCTTCACAACCCCATCATGAACGATATAATACACAATCGTACTGTCGTCATTCATCGTTGCCAGCAGGACCCTCTTCTTCTCCACCTCCCCTTCCTCCCCAACCCTCCCCTCCCTCTCCGGCAGGCTATCAAACACTCCCGCCAACCGTCGCAACGTCCACGTCTCGCGTATGTGTGTCGGTAATACCCATTCTCGCTCTGTTTCCACTTTCTCCTTGTCGGGGTGCGACTCGGGGTGGAGGAGTTCGCGGATTTGGGTGTCGGGGTGGATGTATATTGGTGTTGGTGGGAGACCGGAGAGGAGGGGACGTGGGTGGGGGGAGAGGTGGGTTGCGAGGTGGGTCCAGTCGTGTTGGTGGGTTAGGTTGTGGGCGATTTGGGAGGTTAGGGCGAGGAGATGGGGTGGGTGGGTGGTTGTTGTTGTGGATGGTGCGGGTCTGGAAGCGGGAGCGGAATCGGAGGTGGGGAGTGGGAGGGAGGAGGAGGTGGCGGTGGCGGAAGGAGCGGAGGGAGGTGTTGGGAGCGCCATGGTGGGTGTGGGGCCTTCTTGGCTCTTGTCCGCTTGTGTCTGTGTGTATGCGTGTCTGTATGTGTGTGTGTGTGTGTGTGTGTGGGGATGCAGAGGAGAATTCGCGTCAAATTTCGATCCTGTGTGCGACTTGATTCACCGATTCCAGGCTATGCCTTAACTAGCTCCAGGCTGCGCCTCACCGTTCATTTCCCAATCATCTAACCGAATACCACTAGCCCGACACCTTATTACTCTTATTACTCAGCACTCTAATTTCTCACTGACGGAGACAAGCCCGCTTGCATACCTGTTTGGACCCCGGCAGTGCCGGAATGAAAGGCGATGAACCAACGGAGTTTACAGCACCACGCAGCAGCAGGAACACCCTTGATAGCTGTCTGTGGGTTGCTTATTGATTCTCGATGCACTGCTCCGTACAAACCGGTATCCGCAAACGAACGATAGGAGGCACCGCAGCGACTCAGCGTTCCCTCGTCCGACGGCGTCCTCGCGGCTTTCAGACGGGACTTGTTACCGTGGTAGAAGAGTATCCACCCAAGTTATTCGCCACTGCGTCGTTTGCTCGTCATTGTCCAATTCCATACCCTCGAATCATCCGCCAAGCGACATTACTAAGCGACACTACTGCCACACCGACGTCCTTCACCTGTCACCGCGCTGCCTCTCACTGCAATCACGGGACACCATTCTGGTTTCCCTTACTCAAAACGCATCCGGTGCGCTCCATCGGCCGGATCTTTCTTGCGACCGCTCCCGCCCGTCGACAAAGAGAAACGTCCAAATATCCCTCCACCGCCACGCCTCGCAGGTGTCAATCTTAACCTGCACGTCCTCTCTCTCACTCCACCCACAGAGCTGGGAGCTGGGGAATTGAGTAAGGAGATCTACAGCAGGACGTCGAGACCGAAACTGGGCTTGACATCATCCTAATTCAATTCACCGACACCAGCCTCCCGGAAACCACCTTTCTACGCAGCTATGGACAACGACCGCTCCGTCTTACCCTCCAGTCCATCCCCTCCCTCAAGCAGTCCTTCGCCCAATCGTCCACGCGCAGACTCTCGCCTCCGAAGAGTTTCAATAGCATTCACCGAGTCCCGCCCTCCACTCGGGATGTGGCAAGCAACCGGTGAGGCGATAGCAACAGCGCCGAGTCTGGCCGATATCCGAAGAGGGAGTTTCGGGAATGCGGGATGGACTACGGATCCAGTGCAGGAGCAGGGACGGAGGAGGAGTATTAGCCAGGCGTCGTCGACGGGGAGTCCGGTGGGGATGAGAAGGGTGAGCAGTCGTGGGGAGACGTTGGGATCGCTGACGAGGGAGAAGACGACGGAAGGACAGGACCAACAACGGCCGGCATCGCAGGATGGAATCGGTCCCGACATCACCACACCCAACACAGCATCAGGACACACCAAATCCCCCCCCACAATCCTCGAAGAACTCCCCTCTACCACCTCCAACGAAAAACCTACACGATCCTCCCCCGCCTCATCCACCACAAATGCCGAACCTCCCTCCGACCCTACAAACCCAAACAACTACGTCCCCCCGCCCACGCACACCTGGCCCGAAGCCACAGTCATTGCCCTGAAAGCCTTCTGGAAATTCTTCCTGACCCCCTTGGGCTTCCTAATAACCATCTACGGCCTCAACGTCGTCGCCTGGGGCGGGATGCTCTTCCTCCTCCTCCTCTCCGCCGCACCAGCAATGTGCCATCCTAGCTGCGGAGACATCAACAGCCCGCGCCGGAAATGGATCGAAATCGACTCGCAGATCCTCAACGCGCTGTTCTGCGTCACGGGATTCGGGTTGATCCCCTGGCGGTTCCGGGACCTCTATTTCCTCCTCCGCTTCCGCTGGAAGGGGGATTACAACGCGTTGAGAAAGTTGGCCGGGATCCATCGCTCGTGGTTCCGCTTACCAGAGTCCGATAAACTCGACGCTTCCCCACAGACCGAATTCTCACCTACCATCCTCGCCACATCCACAACACACGAAAATAACCGCGCCCTCCCCCTCCCCCTCCACACCACCCCCGACCCCCCCCTCACCGGCACCCGTGCGCCCCCAACCCCGCTGTGGAAACTCGACTTTGTCATCTGGATGTACGTCCTCAATACGTTCCTGCAAGCCTTGTTGTCGGGGTTCATGTGGGGGTATAATCGGTATAACAGGCCACCGTGGAGTACGGGGTTGTTTGTGGCGTTGGCTTGTATTGTCGCGGGACTGGGGGGATTGATGGCGGCGTGGGAGGGGAAGAGGATTAAGAAGATTGAGGGCGTGCCTTGGGGCGAGGAGGATTTGAAGAGGGATGTGGAGAAAGGGAGGAGGATGGAGGGAGGGGCGCCAGAGGTGGCTGCGGGGGAAAAACAGGGTGGAGGGTTGGCGGGGTGAAGGCTATGTTGAATGGAGCGGTTTTTATTTTATTTTACCTTGGGGGATGGGAGAGTGCTCAGGGCTACGATTCCGCTGTAGTGCCGTTCGAGTCACATGTGTTTTCGTTGTTCGAGGCTTCTACTTCTTTTCTTGGAATATATAATCAACGCCTATGTCACGATCTGCGCGCCTGGCGGGCCTCCTGACCACTCTACGCATTTAATGACCCTACATATGCGGGAGGGCTTTATGTCTACTACATCCCAATGCAGCTGCGCTTACAAGACGATTGTAGTGCGGCGTACAGGCCTTCTTTTAGCTCGATTGCAACTCCGAAGTTGGCCCCTGATCAGGAGCCGACGGGCCGACTTGATCCACTACTTCGATGACTACTACCGCTGCTGCTACCGCTACCATTGCCGCCACCACCCCCGCTACCGCCTCCACGATGATCCCCACTACTTCGATGACTACCACCACTGCCACTACCGCTAACACCACCACCACTCCCACCCCCGCTACCGCCTCCACGATGATCCCCACTACTTCGATGACTGCCACCACTGCCACTACCGCTAACACCACCACCACTCCCACCCCCGCTACCGCCTCCCTGATAATTCCCACCACGAGAAAGACCACTATACTGGCCATCTCCGCCATCAAACGCAATAGGCAGAGCCCCCAATTCCCTACCCACCCCCTCCCCCACATCCGACAACCCCATCCCATCTACCTCCCCACCCTCTCTCTCAGCCGTCACCTTCCCCCCTCCCATCCTCTTAAGAAATCCCCTAACCCTCTCCCCTACCCCTACCTCCTCCCTCCTCTCCCTCCTCCTCTCCCTCTCCACCACCTCCCTCATCTCCCTCTCCTCTTCCCTCCTCCTCCTCTCCCGTATCTCACCCGCCGTGGGAACGCGCTGCCCCCGTGTAGTCTGCATCCCCGAGAGGTAGAACAGCGCGTCTGGGATCGGCGCGTCGTCTGGTAAGGGGGTTGGGTGGAGGGATTTGTACCAGAGTTTTGGGGGGGTGAGGTCTGGCATTCTTTGTTTTTGTTTTTTTTTTTTTCGGTTCTGGGGGGACCGTGGGGTTTCGTTGCTGGGTAAGAAATTGAAGAGGGAGGGAGTGAGGGATGGAGAGAGGGATTCCGGAAAGTTTGAGCGCGGTGGAAGGGGGTGGTTATATAGGGTCATTGCGTGGACTGGAGTTGAAGGGTGAATGTGAAGGGTGTGTGGTGTGAGTGAATGAGTGAGTGAATAGAGGGGATTGTGTAGCGCAGCTATGTCTGTGAGCCACTGATGTGTTAAATGAAAGACATGTGTAGTGGGCAAATCTTGTATTACTCTGCGGACATAAAGCAGGCTTGAACTTCATCGTTGCAAGCAAGAAAAAAAAGGTCTATAAGCACATGTACTGTCCCACCGCGCTACCATACCATGCCCCCTACCTACGCCGAGAAGAAAAAAACCACATGAGAAACGCTGTATACGCAGCTCCAAAAAAAACAGGCTTTTTCCCATAGGCACAATAATTGTCATGTCCCTTCGATCATTGCATCTCCACCTCAATCTGTTTCCTCGTCGAAGTCGGGGATTTACTAGTCACGAGCCCTAACCCCGCGATCTTGGCGGCGAGCGTTCCACCCGCGACCTCTCCAAGGTTCGCAACCGCATCCGTTAAAGCCTTGCCAGGAGCAGCAACACCAGTCGCTGTATCCGCCGTCTCGAACCCCGCGACAACGGTTCCGCTACTGACGAAACTCAATCCTCTACTAAACCCGCGCCCATTCATTTCCTCGTCCGTCCGACCAAAGACTTCATGCCACCACCTCACGTCATCTTTTCGAGGGAATATTATCCTCTCGCGACCGCGCTCGTTATCGTCGATAGCACCGCCGTCGTATTTGTCGTTGAGGAACTGTTCGCGACGAGAGAGGAAGTAATCCCATACGGAGCGGGTCTTGTCCTTCAGTCCCGCGTCAAGCCGTTCTTTTTCCGAATTACAGAGGAAAGTCCCGTATTGGCAGGAATAGAGATGGTACAGCAGTCGGCGGAGGAAGCGTTCGTTGAATTCGAAGCGTGTGGGGTACTGGTGAAGGAGCTGGTACGTCGAGTCGAGGAACTGGTGAAAGACGGGGCTAGTTTCTTTAGTCTTCGTATCGCTGCTGGCTGCGGATTTGGCCGTCTTTTTCGGGGTTTTGGAGTGGCTGGCAGAGTCAGAGTGGGAGATTAGTTCACCATCCGAGTCAACGGAAAGGGATTCCCTGCTGGCGTTGTCTTTGTTGAAGAAGCCCTTTGCGCTTAGGAGAGCGTTTTCGAGGGCGTTCCCGGGTCCGCCGCTGGCATTGCCGAATGGAGCGCCGCTCTGGTTTCCGGATGGGCCGGTTAGACCGTCGTTGTAGGTGACGAACCATTTCTCACTATTTAGATGACCGGATCGATGGCGGAACATGTGTCCGAAGGAGAGCCAATCTTTCTCCACGAGAATGATGAACCCTTCCAAGGTTCTGTAGTACGGATCTAAGCACATTTGACTCAACGCACTAAGCTGGCTTGTGCGGTCCCATCCGTCAGAGCAATGTATTAGCACATGCGAGTGTAGAAGCCCGACTCGTTCTGCTATTATGTTTGTACCTTCCAGCAATCCAGAAATGTGTTTTAGCCAACCGCTCTTTGCTAGTAACTCCCGATTTGGAGGCAAAGGCGTAATGTCAGAATCTTTGATGGCTTCGATAACCTTCGCGAGTGAATCTCGCATGACGTGAATGTTATCGATGCCGAGGTAGGCCTTCTTTCCAGTCTTGTAGTTTTCCATATTCTCTGAACCAAGACCGATGGCTTGCATTGCTACGGCGTTGATAGTTGGACGTGCGTCAACAATGAGATTTTGCTGTTGTGCACCGTAAACGGTTGTAGATTTCCCCACGGATAGTTCGTCTCTTGATTCCAAACTTCCCGAATCTCCAGAAGCTTCTCCTTCGAAAGTGACGATTTCTGCACTGGACATTGAGGAGTCTGTAGTTCCCCGCTCTGGGCTAGGAGTTGGGATGCGAGATCCTGTGAGTTGCTTTCTCTCACGGTTTGGCTGTGAACTTTCGAATATTGCCGCAACTAGCCTTTCATCCTGCACACTTCTATTTCCTCGGAAGCCCGCTAATGGCTGAGAACTTCGTGTGATCGAGCAATTATTGACAGGATGTAAATACGTTAGGACAGGTATCCGAGCTCTCGAGCGGTATTTGCCAGCGTAGTTTATGACATTGTCGGAGACGTTGGCAGGGACAGGAAGTAACGCGGGATACGTCGGAGAAAACTGTGGTGACCGGCATGAGTTGAAATCCGTACTGAAGCCCGACAGGCTCCCGGAAACATACCTTGTAGTCCACGTTTATTCTTGAGGTCCTCCAACCTCTGCCTTCCTCACCAACACCTTGTCTCTTCCACTCTTGCTCTGGATCATATATCTTCCACCCGTTTATATCTTTTTCCGGTCGCTGTGGTCTATATGCAAATGCATAAAGCTTTTCTATCCTCCCTAGCGTGCATGTCAAGGCTTTGATACTATCGTAGACATCTCTTGCCTCCTGTTCGTTCTCGAAATGGAACGTGACAAAGGTAAAATCGCGGCAGCGAAGCCGAATCGAAGAGGAGAGCGGTGACCCGGGAGACGTCGGTCGGAATGTACAATGGGCTATAATGGGATATGTGATCCAAAGCTCCTTCGGCTTCGCTTTCACGACTGCTTCGGGGGTTGTGGAGATCCCTTGGTCTGACGGTGATGGGGGGGTGTGGCTGAAAATGAGGTGATGCGGCATCAAATGGAGTGTCCCAGAAAGCGGAATGCCCCTTCGAATGATTTGAACATCTTCGACCTGCAGAAAGTCAGCCGGTATTCTGAAGCCCTGGCAACCACCATACGCTTACTTTGGGAATCTTTATTTTGTCCATGATAAGCTGGAGCGTCTGGCTTACGCCGGGGAAAGCAGTTTCCCAGCTGGACAATGAAATAGAGGGGTCTTGCGGGGCTGACGGCTGCTAGTCATACGAAAGGCGTTGCCGTGCTTCGGTATTTGAACTGCTCTATAAGAGTGAAAGGGCTTTACCCAGCAGGTCTATATAAGAGAAGCGTGTCAAATGTTGGGTACGCGGGGCATCCGATCAATCAACCATCCTCTATCTAGAACAAGCCGCGAAAATTGCCTATCATGGCCTAGCACGATTTGCTGTTCCTTGGCAGAATCTGAGCCGCATTTCTCGTTTAATACAGCAGTCTCATAAAGCCCTAGCGCTAATCCACATTCGTCTACTCGTCTAAATCCATCCCACCTTTCTTTCAATTGCGTACATCATCACCGACTGTTGTAGCAAGCAGAGTCAAAACCAACGCCCGCCATCCTCGATAGCCTTAACCTTGGTCTCCGGGGTTAACTTCATCAGGCGTTTTACCAATCATGGCTGCAGCAGTACAGGGAAGCGCTATGTAAGTGTTTTGAGACGATCAGTTTAAGTGCAGGCATACGGCTAACAACTTCTTTCAATAGGTCAAAGCGTAGAAAATTCGTCGCAGGTATGACCACGAGTCTCGTATTTTCATGCTCTACATCTCAAGACGGAAATACATTGTACGGAATGGATCGCGGGGGTGTGAAATGTGTGCTGCGGAGCGATACGGCGGAGGAATGGGGCGTGTGTTGAGATATCGGAACGATTACAACATCAGTAGAGGCATTTTGGACCGTGGTTCTAATTAGTCCTTCCAACAGATGGTGTCTTCTATGCCGAATTGAACGAGTTCTTCCAACGCGAATTGGCCGAAGAAGGATACTCCGGTGTTGAAGTCCGGGTTACGCCTACCGTCACTGATATCAGTAAGCATCTCCCAACGCTGTCGACCCTCTTCAATAAGGTCCTTACTGACATATTATAGTCATCCGTGCTACACACACGCAAGAGGTTCTTGGAGAGCAAGGTCGCCGAATCCGCGAGCTTACCTCCCTCATCCAAAAACGATTCAAATTCCCCGAAAACTCCGTATCTCTCTATGCCGCCAAGGTCCAGGCTCGTGGTCTTTCCGCCGTTGCTCAGTGCGAATCGCTCCGGTATAAGCTACTCAACGGTTTGGCTGTGAGAAGAGCCTGTTATGGTGTTTTGAGGTTTATCATGGAGAGTGGTGCCAAGGGTTGTGAGGTTGTTGTCAGCGGAAAGCTCAGAGCTGCTCGTGCGAAGAGCATGAAGTTCACTGTACGTTCGCCGTGTTTTTAGAGTATCGGGGATCCGCGGGGATGCACTCTGATTTGACAATCTGACAGGACGGTTTTATGATTCACTCTGGTCAACCAGCGAAAGAATTCATCGACTCCGCTGTCCGTCACGTCTTACTCCGTCAGGGTGTACTCGGTATTAAGGTCAAGATCATGCGCGGCTCTGATCCCGAAGGTAAATCTGGCCCGCAGAAATCGCTACCTGACTCCGTAACCATCATTGAACCCAAGGATGAGCCGTCTATTATCCAACCGTCTAGTCAGGACTATGGCGCAAAGGCTCTCGCTGCTCAACAAGCTGCTGAACAAGCGCGGATGGCCGAACAAGCAGAGACCCAGGGTCAGCAAGGGGACGACTATGTGGCAGAATGAGTGGAGGATGGGAGAAGTCGGCTGAGGATGGTTATTTTCATCATCTCGGCAAGGTTCACGTTTAGCTTTTCGGTTGCGATTCATCATTCATGGCGAGCAATGATCTGGTGGGTGTTTGTACCTATAAGCCAGATATTAAAGAGCTCCAATTGAATCACAAAGATACATTCCATACAGATCATTGCAACTATTTGAGTTTCTATTTATGTTATAAAAGCTGGAGGTGTTGTGCTTTAGTGTCAAAATTCTCGAGTTTGGAGGGCGGGGAGCCGCAATCCGCCATAGCGCCTAATTTAGAATCAGCCACATCGCATCTTCTCCAGGTCCACCCAGCGCATAAATTCAGCGCTCCCTAAACCCGCGCTCCTCTCAGCGCACATAGACTCTTTCGGCATGTCTACTTCTTCTTAACGTAAAATTTATATATCGTCATCCAATTGCTGTCCTTTCCTAGAAATAACATAAAATGGCCCGTCGCAAGCAAGCCACTCCTCACCACCGAGATTCATCCGAGTACTTCTCTCATACCTCGAATGGCGATCCTCTGACGCCAACCCGCGCTCTCTCCCGAAATCCATCAAGTTTCGGTAATGAGAAGGACCAGTCACAGCTGAATGGAAAGACTGGCAGTCCAAGAAGGGCGGACGCCCATACAAATGGATCTGCGACCGCCAAAGGGTTAAAGTCATCAGTTGTCGCCACAAAGAAGAAAGCTGGATTGACGGAGCTGGTTATCTGCGTCGGTGGAATTTATGCTTCTTTGTAAGTCTCCCTAAAGATATCTCAATTCACAGCGTTGCAGAGAAGACAAATTGATCGCCTCCGCAGCCTCACTTGGGCTCTCCTCCAAGAACGGATAACTACCACGACGTACGGGCCTCCAGAGGCATCCGAACGTTGGACATACTCTCTCGTCCTAAACACTGTACAATCACTTCTGGCTTGTTTGACTGGCTACGCCTATCTCCGCTTTACCTCCCCGTCTGCCCGCACCATACCTACTCGCCGCATCTTCCCTCCGCTTCTTCTGATTGCCGTCACATCCTCTCTTGCATCTCCGTTCGGATATGCCTCCCTAGAACACATTGACTACCTAACCTTCATACTCGCTAAATCCTGCAAACTCCTTCCAGTAATGGCCCTCCACCTTTCCGTTTTCCGCACCCGCTATCCACTCTACAAATACGCTGTCGTTGCTGCCGTCACCGCAGGCGTCGCAATATTCACTCTACACACTACCCACAAGAAAGGCCGCTCGAACAAGAACAGCAGTGCATGGGGGCTCCTCCTCCTCTCCACCAATCTCCTTCTCGATGGTCTCACAAACTCAACACAAGACCACATCTTTGCGAATTACCAACCATTCTCGGGACCGCAGATGATGTGCGCTCAGAACCTCCTCACCACCGTCCTCACCGTCATTTATCTCTTCCTCGCTCCCACATTCGGTCCGCTCCTTGGCATCTCCGATGCCGAGTCAGAACTCACTGCTGCGTGGGCCTTTCTTCAACGGCATCCCCGAGTGCTCTGGGATGTAATTGGATTTGGAGTATGCGGAGCTATTGGGCAAGTTTTTATCTTTTATACCCTCAGCTCCTTCTCATCGCTGTTACTCGTCACGGTCACGGTCACTCGGAAGATGTTGACGATGATTCTCTCTGTGGTATGGTTTGGACATCGGCTTCACGGGATGCAATGGCTTGGTGTGGGTCTTGTTTTTGGTGCTGTTGGTGCTGAGGGTGTAGGGCAGAGGATGGAGAAGGCTGCGAAGGCTAAGAAGGCTGCTGAGAAGGATGCCGGGAAACAAGAACTGAAAAAGGTGCTGTAACATAAAATAGATAGGAGACCATTGGGGCGTTTCGCCCGGCGTTTATTTAAATTTCTAGACTTATTTCATTTCATATCCTGTCTGCTGACGCCTTATCCGTCGTCCATTTCCGCAAATTGAAGAAGGTGGATCAAGATTTGCGTCTCCACTTCCGTTGTCTATAGCCATATACCAGATATCTGCATATGAAAGCAACAGGAGAACCATACCATGACTCGCTTCCATGTCCATATATTGTCTTCACGATCACGACGCTAGACCGGACTTGCGAGTCTGGAGATGCTGTACTAACACTTATGTGTTCGTCATAGCTCATTGCAAACGCAACTTCCCACTGCTCTAAGATCTTCTAGTTGCGAGCTCATATAAATGCAGCTGCCTTCCCTGCCGACTATACTCTCTTCCCGGTTTTAAATCCAAGCAAAAATATAAATCAGATCTCTGTCAAAACGCTCGATAATCGCAGTGATGAACACGACGACTCTTTCCCACCTGGAAACAGCGCAGATGAGAAAGCCCAAGCCACAAATAGTCTTCGAAGACTTGGTCGTGCTAGCCTATCCTGGTCTCTCCCTGTCAAAGCTCGTCGTGGCTGGGTATGTTGCTCACCCTACGCCATTCTTTCTCTTGCTTGCATTGCGTTGTTTTGGAGAGTAACACAAAACCTGAGTAGACTTTTTTATCTGTGGTTTATTAGCTCTTATGATGGCAGCTATCTGGCTAAGATCAGCGGAGCCTTCGGTCGCGCAGCGGGCGCTTTGGGCAGGATTGATAATTGGTATGCGGAAGATACAAAGCGAATAGTCGCAGAGGAGGTCATGAATTGGCTCCAGAAATCTTCGCCAAAGGCCTTTAATGCCTATCCTACGAGTAGAACTGGATATAGGCGGCTGATAGCGTTTATAGAAAAGATCAAGGAAGAAAGGGAGGCGATTGTGGGCGGCGGCTGGCAAATTACTCTCGACCACCGTCCCAACCCCAAAGCTAGCCTGCTAACACTCGCGAAGGCTACAGAGCTAGAGGCACTATTTATGAAGATAGCACTCCAGAATGGGGAAATGAGGGAATACGCACTGAAGCCGGACGGGGAGATGGTGTTCCTCGGACCAAAGAGCACGAAGAACGACCCGGGGGGAGCGGACAGTCAGAGCAGAAGGAGAACAGAGCCACATTGCTGGCGAGCAGGCTAGGGGCAGAAGCCTACGCCAGAGCCTGTGGTTTCTTCCGCAGTTGCGCCTCCGAGGTTTTTGAATATTTAATTAATCTCGACCCTGAGATGGGGCCAGAAGCAACAGCTCCAAACAACAGATCCAGGCTCAACAGCTGCCCTAGGAAGCTTTTTCAGTGAGCGAAGCGGGGGAGGAACGGCTAAAGGATTTTTTAGCGCAGAGGGGAGGGAGAATTAATGAAGATTTAGTATTTTCGGCCCGAGTCGACGGTCCCCTTCTCCTTTCTCTTTCTTGAGCCGAAATCGTTTCACCTTCCGTGGATATGCAAATCTCAGATAGATGCGTGCCCAAGCTTTTCCTACGTACATAGGCTAAATCTAAGATGTTATAGTATGAAGCGCTCCCGTGGATGTAGAGGTCTGGGAGGAGCTTGAACGCAAACTTCTATGCACATATGTTGCGATCAAACCCGTAAGTGTAAGCGCGAAGAACCACTGAACGTCGTTGATATCAGAATATGGGAGTTTTTTGTTGTGGGTTCTATGCGGAGGAGCAACTGCTGAAGAAACCACAGATTCCGGCATACCCTTCTGCCCCTTGCCTAGCGGCACTCATCAAAGATGTACCTCTGTCGCCCTTCCGTTCTGATTTGTCTGCTCTCTGTACTCTTTGGCCCGAGGAATACAATTTCCCGTCGGGCTTTATTGCATATTCCCTCATCTCCCCATTCTGGAGCGTTATATTCACAAACAGTGACTCTGGCATAGCAACCTCACCGAGCGATAGCAAGTGGACT
This sequence comes from Nothomitra cinnamomea, assembly GCA_022345685.2. Lineage (NCBI taxonomy): Eukaryota > Fungi > Ascomycota > Geoglossomycetes > Nothomitra > Nothomitra cinnamomea. Next base: position 97,802 of record JAJDMX020000011.1, on the reverse strand, counting down.
TTGGGGTTAGGAAGACGGTCGAGAATAATTTGCTGACCGCCACCCATCACGGCCTCTCTTTCTTTAATTTTCTTCATGAACACCATCAGTCGCCTGTACCTAGGTCTGCTCTTAAGACGGATGTCATAAGACTTCGGGGGCCATTTCTTGAGAGAATTTACAACGTCTTCTGCTGCGAAATAATTTGCACTTTCCACGCACCGCTCTCTCAAAGCCTCACAGGCGTCGATCCCGCGACGGAAAGCACTGTCAATCCAAGCGAAGTAGCTAACACGATTAGAGCCAGTAAAATGCCAATAAAAAAAATATCAGCTAAAGATTTCGTGTTGCTCCTGTAATAAAACGGGAAAGCGTTAACAGATGTGGGGGCGAGAGGAAATACATACCTAACAACTGCTCCTTTTTCGAGATACCAGCCCGCCTCCGTCTGCTTCTTGTCGGTCTCGTTCAGCCCCTTCGTTGTCGGGACTTCTCGATCCTGCACGATCGTCCATGTCACCTCGAACCCAGCTTCAACGGAAACTACCAAAGTCAGCCCTTCGGGGCCTACAGCCGCGACAAGCTCTCTCAACAAGACGCCAGGGTAGGCCGGCACGACCAAGTCACCGAATGTTATTTGCAAGCCTGGTATTTTTCTCCGCACAGTTTTCAGGTAAGAGTGGTCGTGTTCATAACTGCGGTTATGGCTTTTTGACAGGAAGTGGATTTATATTTTTGCTTTGAATTTGAAACCGGGGGGAGTGGGAGCGTGGATGCTTATGGTGGATGGGCAGAGAGAGAGGATGAACATCTCGGGCTTGGGCAGGATTTACATGTGTGAGCTCGCATCTGGGAGGTCAGCTAGTAAGGGAGCGTCCCGTTTGCAATGAGCTATGACGTGAATATAAGCATTAGGGCCGTGCCAATATGTAAATCTCAGACTGAGCGTATAAACTAAAACCAACATGTTGGCGTGAAGCGATCCCGTGAGCGTGTATAGGTTTTCTATCCTCTCCTACTATGCAGCTAGGCATGTAGGCACAAAAAAAACTATGGGTATATAGAAATCAAACGTGCATATCGATAAGTGAAACGTAGTCGGGTATCCCGCCGAAACCCCTTGTACGTATGAATGTTTGGGAATATATCCCTCGAATTCGAAGATGAATAGGATTACAGAGGGTCTGGTATTCTGCTTGCCAAGCCCATGCCCCAATTCGAGGTAGCGTACTTGCCGCTAACAGATCGCGGCGGCAGAATTCAGAGGCACATCCGCTTCCGGTCGTGACGTAATATATTTCACCAAAATTGGGCAAACATATTGGGCAGACCACTTCCCCACAGGCAAAAGGTGGGGTCCTGGGCATTGAAACGCAAACCACGTGAGGCAGGAGCTAAAACAAAGTATTGGTACCAAATTCGCAGAACACGTGAGGAAGCAACGGAGATCCAACTGGTATCTAATGAGGTAATGTCCGGTAAGGTCTTGATAATCGTTCTAGCCGTGCCGCGTTGCTGTGGAAAATTCATCCATTTGTGGGATAGGGGCGAGATGCGTATCGTTATTAATAATATGGGCGGTCTCGGAGGTGGCGACCTATACCAGGGATGGAATAACGGGCCGGAAGAATTGCACTAGTGATCATCGCCTGCCGGGTAAAGTTGATGAAACATATTCAGTATTTGTGCAGAGTTATGGAGCAGTCCTATACATATCTCGTGACTGACTCGTGGGTTCTTTTTCACTTTTGGCGGGGCGGGTGTCAAGCTTTGATAACACAACCTCTGGCTGAATTCCGCATTCCCGCCCCTCGCTTCCGCAGCCAACCGCATTCATCCGACGTCATCTCACATATTCTCCCACCCCGCTCACCCCCGCTATTAGCCTAAAAGACGTCCTGCAGCCACCATTGGATCCCTGACCCACGAAGTGGTGAAGTTTCAGAAGAAAAGGATTTGATTGTCAGGATAAGTGATCCTTTTTCTTATAAGTGTTCCGGATCCACCATCCGGGGACTCCGAGAAGTGAGTTGATGTCATATATCTTCACCAGTGAACTTCACCTTCAAGGCTTTTAACGCATCTCTGAACCAAGGCAATCGTGGCCGCGACGCGAAGTAGAACATTGGACCGACTCTTCCCAGCCGGGTCAATCTCACTTACGCATTTACTTCGACCTCACTTCCCTCGTCCAAGCTCGAGATCAGCATTCGGATTTACCTCACCGCTACCCAAACCTCACTTTCGTCGAACATTCACATCAATGGCACACACAATCCCTACTGTTAAGCTCTCCAGCGGGCACCCGATGCCTCTCGTTGGCTTTGGCCTCTGGAAAGTCACAAACGCTACTTGCGCTGACCAGGTCTACAACGCTATCAAGACTGGGTATCGCCTCTTTGACGGAGCTTGTGGTGCGTAACCTCTGCTACCCCGCCCGAGCCTCCGACGCACCACTAACAGCCCTTCCTGTCCACAGACTACGGTAACGAGAAAGAAGCCGGCGAAGGCGTCGCTCGCGCGATAAAAGACGGTCTCGTCAAGCGGGGGGACCTCTTCCTCGTTTCAAAGCTATGGAGCTCCTTCCACGACAAAGAACACGTAATTCCCATCGCCAAGAAACAACTCGCCGACTGGGGAATCTCCTATTTCGACCTCTATATCATCCACTTCCCCGTCTCCCTCCAGTACGTCGACCCCTCCGTCCGCTACCCACCAGGCTGGACATACACAGAGAAACCTGACGACGTGAGGCCCGGGAAGGCTAGTATCCAGGAGACGTGGACGGAGATGGAGAAGCTTACTGACCTGGGGCTGGCAAAGTCAATCGGGATATCTAACTTTCAAGGGAGTTTGATCTTGGATTTGCTGCGGTACGCGCGGATCCGGCCCGCAACTCTGCAGATCGAACACCACCCATACTTGACGCAGGAGCCGCTGTTGAGACTGGCAAAGGAGGAGAGGATCCAGGTCACTGCATACTCGAGTTTTGGACCGCAGAGCTTTGTGGAGTTGGAGTGGAAGAAAGCAGCGGATACGCCGAAGCTGTTTGATCACGACGTTATTAAGGGGATTGCAGGGAGGCATGGGAAGACGCCCGCGCAGGTGCTTTTGAGGTGGGCCACACAGAGGGGCGTTGCGGTTATTCCGAAGAGTAATGATCAGGGACGGCTGGTGCAGAATTTGGATGTTGTGGGGTTTGATTTGAGTGAGGAGGAGATTAAGTCTATTAGTGGTTTAGATCGGCACTTAAGGTTTAATGACCCTCTTGATGTGAGTTTCATGATGTCTCTCCTCCCTTTGACTTGCTATGTTCGCTTGGTTTGCATAGGAAAGACGACTGACCGTGTGTGACAGTATCTCGGCACCCTTGCTATTTTCGCCTAGATCTTGGGAGCGTTGTCACTACTCACTTGTCCTTGGGATTCACCCGTGTGTGGGAGGAGGAAAGAAGTAAGGGAATGTAATTCTCTAAAATAACTAGCTGTTTTCAGGCCCACTCAGCACATGAGCACATACACTCTGGAAGTTGCCAACACTATCGCTGCGATGCTTTCAGGCGTGACATCTGGAGCGGTATAGGCTGACACTAGTTATCTATAGTCATGAGTGTAGAGCCTTTACGTATACGCAAGCAGGAATTATAATTATGAGTATTTTCGTAGGAAAAGAGCCTGGTTGGCAATACAACTTAGGACTTATTTATCTAACCCTAGATCTTGTTACCATCACGCATTTGGGAGACTTTACATTAAAAACTCTAGCTAATCTACCCCTCACATCCTGAAGGAGCCATATTCCGTCCAACTTACTCTCATCTAACCACCTAACCTGGTCTGTCTCCTACTCCTCCACCTCCACCTCTTCCGTTTCCGTGTCCCCCATCCCCAGCTCCTCCGTCTCCATCTCCTCCATTTCTATTTCCATCTCCATCTCCTTATCATTAACCCACTCCCGCCACCTGATGTCCCTTCCCCCAAACGGCAAACTTCCATCCGGATTAATCACCCTTTCATCGAGCCCCAAATCCCTCAGATACCGCCGAAACCCCTCCCGCACTGCCCACTGGTCTTGGGGTGATTCCATCCTGTACCGACCTGGAGCCATGCGCTGGACCCGGTGTTCACCATGCCGCCACCAGGTAGGTGGCTCTCGATGGGCCCTAAGCTGGGGAGGTAGTCTCAACTGGGAGGGTAGACGTCTTTGTCTTTCCGCTGTGGCTTGGGAATGGAGTAAGGAAGAGAACAGTCGGGGAGTGAGGACCTGGTCCCGTGGAGGGCGCGGGGGGGGGCTGGGCGCTGAGTTTCGACGGAGTATGGGGGCGGGGTTAGTACGGGGGGAGGAGTTGGCTGTGATACGGGAGACGCGAGGAAATGGGTTGTGTCCACCCACTATGGTCATAGGAGGGATGGGGGTTAGTTCGTTACTTGTCATCGTCATTGACGAGAACCCTTCAGCCGAATCTACGACCTGGACGGGCGGAGGAAGGGGTAGGGGAGCAAACAGAGGATGCATCACACCCGGAGCCCGAACTCCCATCGGCGGATAACGCGAATGAGGTGAGAACTGCGGGGGAGTTGCCCATGTAGCAGGACGTGTCGGAGCATCAACTGCCGCTCCACTCCCTTCCGCTGCCGTATTATAACCGGGTGGTGCTACCTGCCTCGCTGCAGGCGCTGTGTTCCGATTCGGTATCTCCCTAGTAGTCACACGATGAGGGTCACTCCTCTCGCTCCGCGAGTGACGTGGTTGGCCGGGATTAGGCGAAGGATTCGAGTCAATTTCCATCGACGTGAAATGATATTTTCGTCTTTGTTTTTTACCTCTGCCGTCTGGCCGGGTCTGTGTCCTTCCTCTATGCACACGGGGTCGGTTCGAAGCGGACGTTGAGTGTTCTTGCGCCGCGGCCATGGATTCCATCGTTGTGCTCAGGATTGACATTGCGCTGGCCATTGCCGATTCTTCCTCGTACGACTGGGCGGGGCGGGATTGCCTGCTTCGCCGGCCGCGGCGGGAGGCGCGTTCGGCTGGGGTTAGGGAAGACCAGGGCGGCGAGAGTGTTCGGGATCTGGTCTGGGGTTGAGTTTCGGGGGTGGTGGATCGGAGGTTGGGGTTAGGGATGCAGTTAGAGCGGCGAGCAGAAGGCCTGGTGGGCCGGGAGGCCCGGTCTAATGGCATTGTGGTGTTGATTTTCTTCGTGACGATGATGGGGTTCGCTCTGGGTAGTGATGATAGTGGACACCCTGTAGATAATAAAGCATGGTGGTGGAATGGGAGAGGGTTGTGTGGTTGGTGTTCGATGTGCATATCGGCATGTCCATAACACTAGGTGTATTTTTGACATAGGTTCCTGACAGTGAGAGAGCACGAAGCTGGGATGGGAGTGTTGTTGGCAGGTTGGATTGGAGCCGCTGCTGGTGGGCAATGCAGACTGTGGGCGATCCAACCACAAGTACAATACTAGTCAAAAGTTTCCGTCCTTGCAAAATCGTCATGTCAGAGATCACGAACATTGCGACGTCCCATGAGCATGTACGAAAATCCCACGTACGCGCTTAGGCTTTCTATAAGCGCAAAGTTTCTATGGTTGTACTTATCCGGCAGCACTTCAGGGCAATACGCCTTCTCAAAACTAAATCCAGAACGGCACGGTGGCATTTTGCAAACCCGCACCAACCTCAACCTCAACTCTGCACCAGTCTCTCCCTCCCTCCTACTCCTTCCCCACCCTCTTCTCCTCCTCCCCCTTCCTCCTAATCTCCCTCAACTTATTCATCCCCACTCTCTTTCCAAACATCGAATCCTAAACGGCCACGTCAGCTAGTCAGTCCCTCAGCCATAGTCCCTCCTCCCCGACCTGCAGAAACCAAGAGAACACTCACCGTAGCTCCATGCCACAAAAAACACCTAATCCCCCAAAACAACCCCGTATAAGTCCCCAGCCACGTCTTCCTCTTCTCTCCCGCTAACACTCTCTTCACTAGCCTCCCCGCCCACTCATCGGGATCATCCGCTTTCTCCGGGTCATGCGCCTTCTCCACCTCCTTCCTCACGGGCTCGTACAAACTCCCCAACGGCAACTCGACCCCGGCTCTATTATCACTGAACTTACTCGCCACCGCGCCCGCGACGACGGTCAGAACGCCGACATCGAAGGGCATGAGTTCGATACGGAGACTATCGCTGAGGGAATGCAACGCGGCTTTGGATGCGTTGTATATAGCGCTAAATGGCGGACTGAGCTCCGCGACGATGGAGCCGATGTTTATGATTGTTCCCTTTGAAGCTATGAGGAGCGGGGAGAAAGCTTGGGTTAATGCGATGATGGAGAAGAAGTTTGTTTCGAAGACCTGCCGTGCTGTGGGGAGGGAGATGTCGAGGACAGGCATGGAGTAGCCGAGTCCAGCGTTGTTGATGAGGTAGTCCAGGCGGGAAGTGGTGTGTTTGCTGATGAGGGAGACGCAGGATGTGATGGAGGATGGGGATGTTACGTCGAGGGTGAGGGTTGTGATGTTCGGGTGGTTGTCTAAGTGAGCGAGTTTTGAGGGGTTGCGGGCTGTTGCGAAGATGTGGAGGGGGTGGGAGGGAGTTGAGGAGCGGGCGAATGCGAGGGCGAGGGAAGAGCCGATTCCTCCTTCACTGCAGCCGGTGATTAGGACCGTTTTGGTGCCTGCGGGGAGCGGCGTGATGGGTGGTGGAGTGGATGAGGCAGAGGTTGGTGGGGTGGAAGTGCCTGTTGGGGAGGCTGGGGGTGACATTGTGGTCGCTGTCAGTGTTGTTCGTAGGTGAAGCGAGCAGATGTGACGATTTGAGGGCCAGAGGCGTGGTGTGTGAAGTCGTAAAGGAGTTAGGTGAGGTTAAATGAAGGTTTCGATGATCGACACGGGAAGTCTGATTAAAGCGGCTGAATACGAAATGGTGGGCCGTCCGACGAATTATGTAGCAAGAAATTCACCACCGTCCCAACCTTCCAGCCGATGTGCACTAGTGATCGTATGGCGTGAGCATGCAAGAGCGGTATTTTCAACGGCCCCCGATGAAACCCTGAACCAGCCTCGTTGGTTCGGCGCAATTCTGCAGATTGGCCACAATTCCCAATGTTGGCATCAGGTTTCGGGGCAATTTGTGTATTAATTTCGGCGCGATACTAGATTAGGGCTTAGAAACTAGAAACTTGGCAGGACCCGGGCATGGGTGGCGTGGCGTGGCCACACGCGGCTTTTTGCCCCTATTTCGCCTAGCACGACGGGTCGGAGGAATTTTTACCAAATCGCTTTTTAAATTCAACAAACACTTTATTTTGGCGGAATCAAGGCATTGTGGGATCAAATAAGCCATGGGTCGTAACAGGAAAGGATTGCGGTAGCTGCGGCTGGCGTACGGTGCAGCGGTTCGTCCCTTTGGCCCAATTTTTGCTGTTTTGGGGATAGACGCTGTTGCGGGAAACATCTCCGGATTATGCAGTGACCGTTGGCGAGTATTCTGGCTTCTGGACGTCACGTGATGACCTGGTTTCTGACGTCACCCTCTCTGCTAGGCGAGCGGCTTGAGTGGCTTTATAGTAAGGCGTATATGGTCTCACTACAACAACTAGAGGCGTCAGAAAAAAACTGACGAATGGTTCTACGATCAGAGGAATTTTTGAGCTCACCTAGCGACCGTGTTCTGAATCCAGCCTACCGTTACTCTTAAACCCTAGTTTTCGGGGTTAGTAGTAAGCGAATTGCGAGGCCGCCGACCATGGACCCCGCAGGAAAGTGTATGTAGTTTCAACACAGTATCAAGGATAACCTAGAAGAATTGGGGCTAATAGCTCTGCAATTAAATGAAATTTTAAGCCCACCTTCAGTATTTCGGGCCGTGTCGTCATTCCAGCCTGGCAGACTCTTTTTATGAGTCGGCAGCAGGTAGCCCAAGCGACCGCTGTGACGGATACAGACTTTACCAGGTGGCGTATATAGTCTCAGTGTAGTGTTCAAAATTATTGAGAAAAAGGATACTAGTAGCTCTATATCCAAGGAAATTTTTGAGCCTACTCTAGAGCCCAAATGTCACGTTCTTGATGCATTTACCGTTGTGAAAACAGACCGGAAGTTCAAATAAATTTCAAGCATCCTAAGCGGTGGTTATCGGGTGAGAGAACATTAGATCGCGGTGAGCCGATGATCTACTGAGTCCTTTACGAACGGAGATATTCTCTTTGACAGATGCAGTTATCTCTACTACTGTATGGCATAGAGCAGTTGATGAAGGAGTTGATTGAGTCGATAGAATAATAGAGATTCATGTGAAGATTGAGTTGTGCTGCACGCAATTCGAGGTAATAACACTGACGATAAAGATGACTCTAATACGAATATTTGTGGGGAACTCAGGGGAAGATAGACATAGACTGAAGTCCGTAAAGGATTCAATGTGCAAAATGGCTAATGGACTGAAGGAAATTAGAGTAGACAAGACACGATTTGGTCTCTATGGAGTGGGTACAGCTTCGAACTTGCTCACTAGCCATCCAAAAGAGGAAAGAGGAACTGGGCGGGGAAGAGGCGCAGCTGCAAGTCCGTTCTCTGGCCGTCGAAAAGGGAGAAAGGAGATTGAGTGAGGAAAATGAACGACCGCAAGCTCATGCACAGGTTATCGAGGGAAAGCTAGTAGAATTGAACGAGGAAGAAGAACAGTAACAAGCTCGTTCACGAGCCATTGAAAGGAAATATTGGGTGAAGGGGGGAGATGCGGACTTGTTTACTAGCCATCGTAGGAAGGGGGGAAAAACTGGGTGAGGGAGAAAAACAGCTGCAAGCTTACCCATAGGCTCTTCTGCTGAAAGGGAGGGGTAAGAATTAAGTGGGGAGAAGGGGCGCCTATAGGCTCGCTCAGCTGCCATTGCTAAGAAGGAAGGCGAATTAAGACAGGGGGATATACGACAGAAACGACGAATAGCAGGCATGGGAGACGGGGGTGGGAGCAGCTGGGGGGTAGGGAATTCGCGGAAGCGACAGCGTGAGGACAGCGTGGATGGGACTGAGTCTGAATGGGGTCCCAATAGAGAGAGGAGAACGACACGCAATGTAGACTTTGTGAAGTAGTGGATTGCAGCGAAAGGGTGTCTGCTCGTCAAGTTATAAAAGCTTTAATACGGCTTGAGAGCTCTGCTGCGTCCTGGTAACACCAGAAACGCCGAGATATCCAGGGACCGCTCGGGTTTGCTTCTAGCCGCTTGCATCTATCTATTCGCACTTCAGCATTCCTACGGCATTCTACCAGCCGTGACAGGAAATCCACTAGCATGCCTAAACACCTGCCTAGACCTCCGAGCCTAGGTCGTGGGGAGATTAAATCCTGAGGCGAGAACCGCGTCTCCGCTCACTCCAGTACCTCTTACCCAGTCAGTCAGTCCATTTTCGGCAATCTTCAAAACCCTAAACTTCCAGTAACATACCGAAACACGCATCGGCTCTCTGCCGCTGCCTGGAATTGCATACGAAGCCTAGATGATCCCTTAGTCGCTGCCTAAGCAGCCGTGTGGTCTCGCATCTGTTGTGTTTTGAAGCTAGGTCACTTTGGTCTAGACGTTGTTCGCGAAGTCTTCAACGGCCTGGGCGTACTCCTCTTCGGGGGTATTATGCGGTGGCGGGAGTGTTTAGACGCGGAGCGAAAGCAAGGCGCTAAATTTTGGGTTTTTCGTCTAAACGCTTCTGTCACACCATTATAAATTAACTGGGAATGTCTTCCTAGCCTAGGCACGTCTGGTAGCTACCCTAAAGGTAGGCTTAACGCAGTGGCCTAACGAGTCTAGATGTTGCATCCCGTTCGTGGATACCCGGAATCCATGGATAGGGTACCCTCACGATGCGCCACCCACCCCATGTATGGAGTGGACCCCAGTCGTGTACACCTCGAACTAGTTAGTCAATTACACCAAAAAATGGGCATCCAACACTGTTCAATTGGAAGGACTTTTAAGCGATCAAGCTCTTGATCTATCTCTATTTGAGTAAGCTTCAGATCGCGACCAAAAATGGGGGGTATGTAGTGGTTTTGGGTCATGCTCTCCATTGTTCCTGTAGAGCTTTTATAGAAGTTGAAGCTCCATGGTCAACCTACACTAAAATATATCTAAAAATTGAACTACACAAGCTTATGCGAGGGAAATGAAGTGGACGCAAAAGAACCGGAGTTCTTCGAGCTTTGTGAGTGTTATTGTTGGAAAGCCTAGCGTTGATTGCCACTACATTTCGCTCCCAATTTTGCAAGCTGCCCAAAATGTTCTTGGCAGCGAAGTTTTATATGTGATTTATCGGCGGGATGCACCCGATCCATGGAGTAGGTGGCACATCATGATGGTACCCCGTCCATGGAATCGTACCCGATCCATGAGCGGGGCCATATGATGAACGGGGTGCAACATAGATACGCGCATTCGGCCCACTGCACCATATTCCTCAACCCAGAGTTCTTCCACCGACCGTCCACACGCGTGAAAGAACTCCTAGCTGTCCTTATCCACGAGGTGATCCACACGTACTTCGTCGAATGCTGATACTGGGAGGCCTTGGATTGGGGTAACTACCCGAAACCGGCGGACCTGCTGACGAGAGGCGTTCCTGAGGAGTAGGGGGGCGAGAAGTTGCGGCGAAGCAGCAACTACGACGCGAGTATTCTATCGTCTGATCGACTGACTGGGGAAGTCTTTTACTGAAAGGCATTAAAGGTATTTCTGCCTGGAGCCTAATTGCTAACCTACTATAATAGGCAGCGGAGCTTTCCCGGTTGAATCGTCCATCACTTAGATTTACAGGTGATGCCCGGGTTGCCGTCGCGGATACACTGTGTTTCTCGCCGATCCGTGTTCGGCCGTCCCATATACAAAACAAGCCATACAACCACCACCCGTTCCCAATAGCACGTATTTGACGTTTCAACAGGCTCAAATTTGCATGTCCGCTAAAGAAAGCCCAGCGGATGGGGTAATATATCCGGCCACTGTAGATACTGCGCTCTGACCGTGGTCAGCAGCACTTTTGCTTGCTCCCAACAGCAATACAACTGCTCTTAACTCTGATATCGGTCTATCTTGTGGTTACAGGTCATTAAGTAATATATGTGATGTATTTTCGCCTGTTTAAATCGTAGGTTTGATGTCGTAGTGGCCTTGTTGAGGTTCAGTGAAGTACCTCGATTGTTTGCTCCGTTCAGTGATGCAACGGGTGCTGCGGTTAGGCAGTTAGTAGGGGCCGCGTCCGCCTAGGCGGTGAAATGATGGAGTTAGCCGCTCCGGCGTCACCGACTTGGGTATTTTAAGTAGATCCTTGAACCTGATAAATGGTGATTACTACGTCCGTACCAAAAAAGGAAATTATTTCCCCGTAATTGAGGTCAATCGGCGAGTTTGTATCGGCCAATTTGAGGCAGTGGTTGTTGATAGGTCGCCCGGCGACTTGAACTGGCCCAGGCCAACCAACCTGTTTCCCAAGCCAGCCTAAGCGATTGCACGAAGTGAAACAGACCCATTCGCTTAACCAGTTCCGTTGGTGGTATGTAGCAGGTGGTGGTTTATCTATCCGTCGGAAGAATTGCCGCGGGCGCGAAAGCGATATTTCCACGTGCGCTCTCATTTTGCCAAAGGCTTTCCCTTCCAGAGGCTTGGTGGGGCTCCTATTAATCATCGGGGGAGCATATGGAGTAGAATCGACGCCGGACTCGCGATGTGTTCCAGGGAGGAAAAGGAAGAGGTGTAAGGTGGATGAGAGGGAGTGACCGAGACGTCCTATTTTGTGGTTTAGGCGAGGATCTTTTTCTTTCAGGATTTTAGCATTTGGGAAGGATTAAGCCATTGTGCCTGCTGTGAAGTCTGCGCTTGGCTAATTTCCAATGTACTTCTTCGTTGCAGCTTGTATGGTGATAGCACCTTTCTCTCCTGTTCCCCGCACTGATGTGGTGCAAGAACGGGAATGTTCCAAGTGGAAGGTGGATGGCCTCTTCCAATTAGCACTCTGGCAACTGTGCATTGCATGGCTGGCTAGTATCAGAGAATTAGGGATAGGAACGCGTACAGACCCCCGGTGTCGGGGCACTGCTTTGTCGTTTTGTGAGTGGAGGGGACACCGTTGAGTATTGGGTATTCCACCGCACGGCGGACTTGTAATAGTCCTTGAGTGGTGACGGGCGCTGTCCTTCGTGATACGCGATGCGACGATAGTCCCATAGTGCACTATTGGCCGCTTTCACCTTGCCTACCGGCTGCTCCAGAACAGGTGAGTTAGGTTACCTGCTGCAAGGGACCAGGCATAGCTCCAGGCAAGGGAGGTGGTCTCCCGTTAGGAATTCAGCCGCACTCACAGCGCTTCTCGCGTTCGTCAGCCTCGCCTAGGCCCGTACGATTTTATTACTCTAACTGGCTATACCTAATTTGGAAGACGGCTGACCGTTGTAGCTAGCGGTGTTTGGCCGTCGGTAATTCTATTTTTTGGATGCGAGATGTTGCTATGCTGCTGTCTTGATCAAAATTCTAACAGCATATCCACCCCCTGACCCAAGTCTCATGCTCCCTACCCCCTCAAACCCAATCGCCTTACCCATGCGCAACCTTAGCTAGGAGAAAAACTCACCTAACTCATATCATCCTCATCTGAATTATCCCAATTAATCACAGTATCCCCTGAAACCCCTGAACCCACCCAACCCCCCAAACCTACATCCTCAACCTCCATCTCCTCTTCCTCCCCAATTCCACCAGATATCATAGGATCCTCCGCCCTGCCTCTAAACTCCAAGTTATTCCTTCCCAGCCTCACCAGCTGCGGTTCACGAGACGTGCGGTATAGCCGAGGAGCAATATCCTGCTCCTGCGTCTCTGGGAGGACGACCTCGAAACGGGGGCGGCGGTGGGATGGGGTGGACAAGAGGTTTATGGCTGGGTCGGGGTTAGATGGGAGGCGGGTTGAGGCTCGTTGGGCGATTCGTTGGGCGAGTGGTGGGATTGTTGTTCGAGGTGGTCGCGGGCGTGGGCGTTGGGGTAGGTTGATCGTACGAGTCTGGGTTGGAGAGACGGACGTGGCTTGAGCTGCTGGGATGGTTACAGGCTGTACATGCTGATGTAAGGAAGGCGTTGGCGTTGGCGTTAGCATGTGCGTCACGGCTGTAGGAGGGCGAGGGAATGCAGTCGGCATGTCTACGACGACTGGTGTTTGAACGATTTGGCTGTCAGTCACTCTTGCGGAAGCTTTTTGGTGTGGGTGTTCGGATTTGTTACTTGTGCCTCCTTCCTCAGTGTTTGTGCCCACCGCCGTAGTGTTTGCCTCTTTCTGCTGGGCAGGGGCGTCACGGCGTTTGGGAGCCCCGGGAGGTGAATGGCTAGTATTTGTAGACGGGTCATCCTCCTGCTGACTAGGCACTTCTGATCCGTAGATGCTGCGTCTCTGACGGCGTGTAACACGTTCTTTTGCTAGGAGGGAGGTCCATGGCGTTAGAATAGCTTGGCTTCGTCATGAATGGATCGAGGGGACGGGGGCGCGGGCGCGACATCATGCACAGGGTTAACTGGTGTGCTTGCTCACTATGGGCAGAGGTACTTGGTTCTCCTCCGTCTTCCTGAGTGGCGGTTTGACGGCTCCGCTGGCGGCTGGGCGAAGTGGGGGGCTTGTAGTCTGTGTCCTCATCTGGTTTTCGTGGCATGTTTGCCCTCTGTAGGTGGTTTTCGTGATAGCGGTGGTTGAGCTCTTGGTGTGGAAATATGGATGTGATCGAGGGCTGGTGGGTGGGAGGAAGAACTTGTCATGAATGGCTTGGTTGTAAGGTTCTTGTCTTGCCTGCTGTGTAGGGAAAATGGCGTACAACTGGCAAACCCCACCAGGATACAGGGGTGTGAGAGGTTGGAGCAAGCCAGAACAGCATTTGCAGATCGCCGATTTAACTTAGCAAATGAAGGGCTACATGCTGTGGGGTCAGTATTAGTTGAGGTACGGAGAGGAGAGACTCTTGATACGACTACTCCAGTTGCGATTCGCGTTTCTTACGCTCTGATCGCCCGACCGCCCGCTCCCGCTAACACCCACGCAGACGGCGAGCTGGCAAGAAAAAGTAAAAAGCAATCGGCGCACAGGAAGGCAAATGGCATCCTGTGGAGTCTGGCCTTGTTCCGGTGGCTAGGGTTCCGGATGTGACTAACCAACATTATGAGCACGTGTCGGCACCTACGTCCTTGCCGTCGCGAGAGCCTCAAAATTTGCTAATTAGATTTACCTGTTACTTGAGAAAGTGTTCGGGGACGTCGTGCCGCTTTTATCGGATGCATGGTTCGCGGGCAGATTCCGAGACACTGCGCCATTTCGAGGTCTCGTCTAGGTTCTGCCAGGCTAATTACGATTAGGAAGACGCACTAGCAATTAGAAAATGCCATATGATTTGAAAGAGGTGGGCATACGTAATTACTGAGTGGTTTTGTGGGCGACGCTTCTTCGCGTTCTAGGTCCCGGACCTTTTATCGTGCGTATCGTAAGTGGCAGTGCAAAGCACCTGCAGCGGAATTCGTCAGACCTAATAAAAGCGCCCAGACTTTCGCATGGCCATCATGCATTGTAACCACACCTGCCCCAAATCCACCCGCCCACTGGGACAGATCTTCCCAGCCAAAAGCTTGCTTGTTTTTCTCACCCCACCACCACTCACGAAGCTATAATCTCTACTGTGTATTTCGGCTCTTTTAGCCGTTCACGAAACTGCGCGCCCCCTTGTCCCTGGTTTTGGGAAAGCCTCGGCGCATCCCCGGTCTCTTGCGCGAAGCGAGTGATATCTACTATTCTACTTAGCCTCTAGCAATTTCTTTTAGGCTTCGACACCATAGTCACGAGTCGGGAGTCAGCTTATTCATGTGCACCACCTGGTTTCGCCTCACTCTAACTCTAGCACTGTTGCGTCCGGATGGGGAATTTTCGAACTCGCGAATCGTACAAGCGTTCGCGAATAAATTTTCAACTTCGCGAAGCGTATACCGTGGGTCACCGGGTTCTTGGGCATCACCATGTTCTTGGTCAGCGGAAATCGCCGCGGGTTTCTAGAAGATTCTCCGACTCATAAAACCACGACCACAGGAACTCCCGACTCGTAACTATAATGGACCGAGAGTCTAACCTTCGTGCAGCCCTCGAGGGCTTAAAAAATGGTATATACAAATCTGTTCGTGCAGCAGCTAAAGATAAAGGCATTCCACCCTCAACATTGCAGTACCGAGTTAATGGCGGCCAAGAAACACACGACGCCCATGCCTACCAGCAGACATGTTCCCAAGGTGAAGAACAAGCTCTAGTAGAGTGGATCCAGCAGTGGCATAGTCAGGGCTTTCCAATTTGTTGCGAAGAGCTTAGGGTAATGGCAAAGCACATTATTTTAAGCCGGGCATATAGCAATCGTCGCAATACTATTTCAACTTACCTGACAAGCCGGAACTGGTCTGCTCGCTTTCTGAAGCGACATCCTTACCTCTAAGGAATAGTAGCTAAACCGATTGAAAAGTCACGAAAGGATGCCTGTACATGAGAAAACTTCAATAGGTGATTTGACCGATATCGAAAGCATTTCGAAAAGTATCAGCCTGAGCCTCAGAATATCTACAATATCGATAAAACAGGCTTTATTCTTGATGATGGCGAGCAAGCTTATGTTATTATCGACAAGAGATTGGGGTCACGAAATCGGACTGTTGGTGTAAAGAAGGGCGAATTACTTACAGCAATTGAGTGTGCTTCTGCTGCTGGAACTACCATTCCGCCAATGATTATTATCTACAAAGGTCAATATCTTCAACATCATTGGTTCGAAGCTGGTGCTCCTAGAGATTTGATAGTCACTACAAGTCCTAGCGGGTAGACTAGTAATGCTCTTGGATTGTGGTGGCTTCAGAATCACTTTGAGCTGTCTACCCGTGTATCTGATGATAGATATCGGTTTCTTATTCTAGATGGACATGGAAGTCATATCACGATTGAGTTCCAGGAATTCTGTACCAAGCATAAGATTCTACTACTTTGTTTACCACCACATACATTGTATATGCTATAGCCATTGGATGTTGCTGTTTTCAGCCCACTTAAGCACTATTTTCGTCGAGTTACAGAGAGACGTCTTCGGGCAACTGGGCAATGGCTTCTGAAAATGGAATTCTTAGAAACATACAATGAAGTCTGATCCAGAGCTTTCGACTCAAGAACCATTAAAAGCGGATTTTCCAAGGCTGGTCTTGTTCTTTTCAATCCCAATAGAGTATTAAAGCAACTACCACCACCACCGCCAGAATCACCAACTTCATCTCAAAGATGCCTCTTAGCGACACCTAGGAACCCAAAAGAGCTCCATGATATGCAAAAGTTTTTTGAGGCTCCTGAAACAACAGCACGGAATGCAGCGAAGAAAATTACCAAGGCGGCTGAAAACTTCCATGCTCGAGCAGCTATTCTCGAAGCTAACTATCAAAATCTAGTGGAGGAAACTAAAAGAATGCAAGCAGCCGCCTCCAGAAAGCGAAAATGAGTGCCTGGAAAGCACCCTTAGGTTGTTGGTGACATTCTAGATTCTCTAGAACTGCAGTATAAGGAGAGGGAAGTACGTCCTGTAGCAGCACCAAGAATGCAGGCAGTGCAAAGTCCATCGCCATATCATGTAGATCTGGAGCGGGAAGGACTGGCAGAGCTCGAAGATAATGACACTGAGGATTGTATTGTAGTTAAACCACGTAAATAGAAGACTGG
Organism: Nothomitra cinnamomea; assembly: GCA_022345685.2. NCBI lineage: Eukaryota > Fungi > Ascomycota > Geoglossomycetes > Nothomitra > Nothomitra cinnamomea. Next base: position 81,081 of record JAJDMX020000011.1, on the reverse strand, counting down.
CTGAAACGTGACCAAGATCCCGGGGCTGCCCAAGAACCCGGTGACCCACAGTACAGTTGAGGAATCAACTCCTAAAAATTAAGGAACTTGCCACTTAAATCTCGTGGATACCCTCCAAAACTGCCCAAGTTGGGTTCTGTACACATTAATTAATGACTCCATGGCCTCCAAAGTAGTACTACTCTTAGCCTGGTTCTAGCCTCCCCCCGTTTTAAGTTCTAAAATACCGCGATACCAATTCATGAGTTGTTTTGGTGATTGTTATAATTCCTATGGCGTAAATACGTAGTAATGGTGGGTAATTATAAGAATTCCTCATCAGGATGCTGAGATTCATGGATGTTATACCATTGACGAATTCATAGTGGGGTTCTGAGAATACCGTCCGGTTCATGAAGCGGGCATCCGCGTCGCGGATATCTTGGCAAAATTCGCCATTATCACCTTCCTATTCACGAATACTCAGGATTCACGAAACGGATGCCACAGCCACCAGGCCTCTAGCCCCAGTACCACATGTCCCCCACTAAACGCCGCTTCCTGTTGTGGGCGCCGCTCAGTACGAATGGCTAAAACTCTACCCAGCTCTAGTGGCCTCTCGGGCTGCAAAATCCCATCTTCGGGCCTGCAGCCCCATCGAAACGAACTAAACATTGCCAACTTCTGATCAGACCGCTTACATACTGCATCGACACCGCATGCAACACAGAACAAGAGTTTTGTGCATGCATAGCGCATGCACCTCAACTCTCTCGCTTAGCACTGCAGAGTACACGACAAAAATATTGTCTCCACAAACACAAGTACTCTCAGGCGGTCTTGGCGGCCCTTCCTGGCGCGGTCCGTCGGTACGGTTTGGGTCTGGGGTGCGTTCGCCGTGCTTTCCTTTGCTGCGCCGGAACAGAACGGGCAAGCTGCTGAGATAGCTCACCCACCCTCACGGGAGAGAGAAGCAATTATGGGTCAGCTGTAAAATGAGTGGCGTAGTCGTACTACTGTAACTCTCTACGCTTCACTGTTCTCAACGTGGTATTCTGGCGCACAAGGCAAATGTGCGCTAACCGCATCGGACTGTTAATTTTCATGTAAGGAAACATGAAGCAGTGCACCGTCAAGGCAGCAGTGCTTTCTATCATATGCTCTTCGATCTGTTCGTGCATGCATAAAGGCACTTCATCCACGTCAAATCTGCTTTGCCCCTTCACACCGCTCCCCTCAGGGAAGCACAGTGCACACCCACTTTTACGATACAGATCTCGATGGAACCCCCCACGCGTGCAGATAACTGTGCAGTTAGTGGTGGCGGCTTCAGAGACGTGTCTTAACTTTGGATTCGCTGGTCGTATTCAAACGGGGTGGTGTGGCGATCCACAATGGGGCTCCTGCCGGGTTAAGGCAGCCCAGTATCGGAGTATCCTACCCGATTACGTCATAGCCCAAAATGGAGGACCTCAGAGGTAGCTTGTACTCCACACAGGCCTCGCTGTCTCAATCCTGAATAAGCCCTCGCATCACGGGTCGCGCACCCCCTCCGCCCTCAAAAAGCTTCTAGCCAAGAGCAGCGGCTCAATGTCTCCGCTATGGCTCAAAACGTGGAGTTCCTACTCGCTTCCATCCGTCTTGATACTTTTAAGACTCTCGCTCCCCCGGAGGCTTGGCCTCGCCTAAACCAAATCTCCTGCTTATCTACTCAGGCAGAAACACGCGAATGGAATTCACCCAACCTCGCCGAAACCCGGGAAAACCGACCTCAACGGCATCCCATTCGAACCAACTGCACTAGAAACCATCACGCCAACACCCACCAAACCTACTAAAATGCCCCGCGCCCCAACACCCCAAGCTCCCCGCATAGTCCTAATAACCGGCTGCTCCCCCGGCTCCCTTGGCGAATCGCTCGCCCTCGCATTCCACGCGATTCCCAACACCCATGTCTACGCGACTGCACGCTCAGTAGGCAAACTCTCTGCTCTTGCGGAGAAGGGGATCGCGACTCTAGCGCTAGATGTGACGAAGCTTGGGATGATAGGAGAAGCCGTGAAGCTGGTCGAAAAAGAGACTGGGGATCGTGGGTGTCGGTTCTATCGCTGGTGAAATCAATCGGCCTTGGCAGACTAAGCCCTCTCCATCTAACAAAACAGGACGAAAGCTAACTGCACGAACCAATTATCTATAACGCCTCCAAGGCAGCCCTGAACTCCCTGTTTGACGGCATCCGCCTTGAACTCTCCCCCTTTGGCGTAACAGTAACAACCATCACAGCCGGTGGTCTAGCAACAAACTCCATGAACAACAGACCCTCGATCTTCCTCCCAGAGGGGAGTTTATATAAGCCCGTCGAAGCGTATATCACAAAGAACCCGCAAGTTGTTGTGGGCGTCAAGATGACGGATCCGGATGTGTTCGCGAGGAAGATAGTGGCGAATGCGATAGCGAAGAAGCCGAAAAATGTGGTGGTGGGGTGTTGCGTTGAGTAATGTTGTTTGGTGGGTGAAGACGTTTTTGTGGCATGGGTTTATGGATGGGAGTATGATTCAGCAGGCGGGGTTGGAGGAGCTGAGGAGAATATGGGAGAGGGAGGGCAGAAGAAGCAAACTTATTCACCAGGGGACGGTCGGGGAGAGTGTTCCCGTTCTTTTAAGCTTGAGAGATGGTGCTAGGTTGGTTTGGTTCGTGTTTAAGGTTTGCGGAGGGCTGGGTGTTTGGTGAAGTGTTCATGGTAGAATAGCGGTTCGACTTTATGGTTAAGTTTTTGTAAGGGAAGAATGTGTAACATGGGATAAAGCACTCTACGGCCTAGTGCTCTGGTCATTACCCCACAGCACACGAACGTTTTGCTGGAACTAGGGTGTTCTAACTTGGAAGACTGTTTCGCGAATTTCTGCGGCTGCAAAATATTCCCCATCCGCCAAGCCAAGATGGCCGAGTGGCTATGGCGCCAGGTGCTGGGTCAGAGATGCTGAGATGTTTGACGAAATTTGTGTCAGAATTTCAACTCTACCCAATCGTGTACGTGGATCGGCGAGTCTTGGCCTGCCAAGCACAGTCTTGGTCTCGACAAGCCGTTCGGGGTAGGATTGAGAGGTTTGACGAAATTTAGGGGAGTTTTCGCCGCTTTAATAGCGAAACCTCGCTACGACGTCCCTTCGTTTTCCGAACCCCTGCCTTTTTAAACCCCCAATTTTGGTAGGTTAGATATCGAACCCTCGATTTTTGGTAGGCTCTTGTATTGCGATAGGGTCCCCAGTTGAGCTATAACAACACTCTGACAGCTCTAGCTAAATAGATGCGTAAGGCTCTCGGTACCGGCACATCCCCATTTTGATTCGCGCGCACCCCCCTCCCAACCCCACCAAAGTCAGTTAAGGCCCTTAGCCGGAATTCGACTCGGAATGGCATGCGAACTAATACCTGTATACACACTAACCTGCCTTAAGTATGCCCCGCGAACTAAAATGGGGTGTGCTGGTACTGAGAGCCATGCGTAATTATCTTTCGCGTTGTTTTTTAGCTCTCTTCGCAATACGTCGGCAGGTCTATGGGCGAAAATTTGGCCATGTCCACGGCCTATTTAGACCCTGTCGCAATATCAAATTGCCCTGTCAAGAGCCGTTTTTATCGACCCCGCCATAATGAGCCGTCTTAGGGGATATTCCTAGACATCTGTCAGACCGTCGGCACTAACAGCATATACTAGCTACTTACCCCCAAAACTATACCCAGTGCGCTAGCGTACTGCGCCTGAATTGGCAGGCTATTCATACGTGCACTACTGACGGTGTGGACTCAACGAAGCCTAAAGATTCGACAAAACTTCGCTTCTAAGCCAGATTTTCCGGGATATGACTAAGAGCTCCGGTTTGGGGAAGCTGAGGCCAACATTTGAAGTAGCGAGGGGAAGAAGTAGGGTCAGGATGGAATGGCGGGCTGGTAAGGGATTTCGGGTGGGTTGGTAGCCATCCTGTTTATGGGCGATTTGCGTCGAATCCATCGCGTGGGCTTTGCTGCTATGAGGGGAGCTTGGAGTGCTAGTCTGTTCACGAACTCGAGTCGTTCATTCCAGCCAAGGTGTGGAATTAGTCCTGTGCTGTCTAGATAGCGAATCTGTATACCTATGCAAAAACTGTGTATTAATTCAATTTATCACCTCCCACATATCACTAGCTATCCCTTTGCAGGAATTCTCAAGTTGGAGTGGAGATCGAAGATATTTCCAGAATCCAGCTACCTAGGAAATAGAACTACCCAGAGTCTTTTCGCATTCAGGTCTCTGCTTATGTTAATCAGGTGTTTCACTCGTACTGTCTAGTGTCCATGTCTGTCGCATTAAAGGTACTAATCCACTTTCACCTATAGCACGTCACACACCTCCTTCACAGCTCTTCCCTTCGCTTTAACTTTGTGGCTTAGAAATATCTCTATGCCCAACATCATTCACTGCAAACCCAACACAGAACACCTCAACTTTCTTTTCAGTTCAGGGACTTAAAAGCATTCCCTTTTTAACGTCACTCACTAGAAACCGAACGCTCAACTAACTACGCCTCCGGACCCCACTCCAACCAAACACTGAACATAAGATAGTCTAACTCCCACCAGAAAGGCATTCCCAGCACCATCCCGGAATCCTAAGAATGGAACGCTTCCAACGACGACGATCAACGAATCGATATCGGTCCTTATCACCTCCATCGACGCGCTCTCCCCGTGGGACCCCTTTAACCCAGGAACCTGTAGCCCGAGCACGCCGCCAGCGAGATGCAATAGACACAGAAATGCAGGACCCCGACCCACCACCCGCAATATGGCCATCAGCCCATTTTAACAGCACAAGGGTGGGGCGAAGTGTAAGTTTCACCAAAATACCTATGAGTCTAATAGATAACCCCTCCTTAGCACCCACACACCGGAACCCCGCCTCACAACTCCGAAGTGCGCCAAGAGACCCCTACGCACCCGGTCCTGCATGGGTGCAGAACACGCCACCACAACGTCCACCAACGCACTCTCCTCTACCACCAGGATGCCCACCCATGTTCCTCCCACCCAGTGACCGTCCACCCTGGCAATCCCAGTCCCCAGGAAGCCAGGCGCGAGATATCGCGCCTCGACTTTTCCGGATGAGTCGCACGAGAGAAGAGATGTCTCGGGATTCGGAGTTGAGGATGGCGAAGTTTCTGGGACAGTCATCTCCGCTGCTGCTGCTAACTACTAGGGGGAGAGGTCCGATGCTGGTGGATGGGTGGGAAGAGGTGGAGAGGGAGGAGGAAGAGATGAGTGGGAGGCAGGGGAGGTGGAGGGAGAGGAGGTGGCGGGAGCGGGTGAGGGAGTGGGATGTTAGTGGTAGTGAGGATGGGGAAAATAAGTGAGGGAGTCGTGGCCAGTTTTGGGTGTAGGGTGGGATGAGTAAGGGTTGGGTAAGAGCTAGCTTTCTCGGGTTAGGTAGAAAATACTTTTGGCTAGGTTAGTTCAGTGGGGCACCTTCCGCCGTGCCACGATTCATCGACAACACCTCCATACAGATCGTCCAAAAGACAATATCGCCTTCTCAAGCAAGAAAGCAAATTGCAAGAAGAAAGCAGGCCTCGAAGAATACTTGTACCCACCCCAATCAAAAGTACACAAAATCCAAAACATAGAAGTGCTGCCCGTGTAGCGAGCCACACCCGGGTACCATGCCAAATCCGATATTACCTAATTAAATCCAATAATGACGGGATAGAAAGAACTTAACTCTCTTTTAGGGTATTTTATATGCTGGATTTCGCTTTTTAGCTCTTAAAAACCAAGTGTCTACAATTCTTATGGTGGTAAGGTGGTTTGAATAAGTTAGCAAAATACCAGCATTTGCTTGCATTACAAACGAAATAAGCACATATCGTAGTTGCCACACCATTTTTTTATTCATAAACTAGTACTGAATCAAGAGATATCCTTGGTTTATCATGTGATTCTCATTGAAACGTTAAAAACCAAAAAAATCACCTCCTCGCTATCGAAACACTTGCCAGGCCAACAGAACTCTTCCAAGATCTTCACATCTAGCAAAGGTATCCAGCGCAATCCATCGCAAAACCTCGTGGCGCATGCGGGGAGGAGATTTGGGAAGAAAATTAACAGTTAGATACGAGACGCCCATCTTAATAGATAGGCTGGACATTACAACCAATATTATAATGCATATATGCCGAAACCCTAGTCCAAGCCTACTGTTGGGTCTGGGGGTAAAAACGAAGGCTTGATTTAACTGTAGATGAACGATTACTAAATGCGACTACTCCCTGATTTTACATAGGATTCAACCTGGCCTTATGTATTGATGCCGGTGTTGCTCAGGCCCTCGGAAGCACCGTTGAGGGTGTCCGGATAGTACTGATGCCGACGGCAGCACTGCTTCCGAACAAAGCGCAAGCACCAATCACAACACCTACACCATAACGAAGAGATGGAAAACCCATAACCGCCCAACCCGACCTCCAAAAGCCTAAACGCCATCCCAGAAGACACTCTCCATCACCCACCTACCTCCCACCCCCTGACACCGAACTACCCTCCACCTCCTTCCCCGTCCCATCTCACGTCCCTCTAGGACTCAGACTCGGGCTCGAATTCTGCGCACCACCCGTACCGGCCGTACCCATACCCCCCTTACTCGAATCCAAACTTTGCCAACTCACCACACTCTCCCGTCCCACCCCCCCGCTGCTAGTAGGTGTTCTCTCATCCCTACTCCCCGTGCGGCTGTGGACTTGGTATCCCTGCTGCGGGCTTTTCCGCGCAGGACTCGCACCATCCCCCTTCGCCAAACCCAACTCAGGTGATTCAGGAGGCGAAGGAAGCTCGTAGAATGGCCGTGGCCGTTGGCCTGGGGTCGGGAGCTCGGCGATCAGCGACTCGTTAGTCGAGTTAGGGTGGGCATGGAAGCCGTAGACCGGTGGTGGGGAGACGTGGCCCATTGGGGAGGGGGATTGTTTGAGCAGTGTGTAGATTTGACTTTTTTTTGTGTCTGACGAGGTTGTGGTGTCGTCGTATTTGTGGTGGGAGACGGGGTGGTTTGAGGAGCGTCGTTTATGGAGGAGGAAGATTGCTAGGACGAGGAGGAGGAGGAAGAGGATGGCGCCGCTGGCTGCGGTGCCAGCGATGAGGCCAATCGGAGGAGAGGGGTGGGGGGATGTGGTTGCGGTTGCGGCTGAGGGGGAAGAGGAGGTAGCTGTTGTGGATGCTGTGAGAGCGGTGTCTGTTGAGGTCTCTGTCCCCGAAGCTATTGACACTGTCGTTGGTTCTGCGGCTGCGACGTCTGGAGTCACTGTCGCCGGCGGCGGGCTGGCTGTTGTCCACCCCGACGGCAGCCCTGCAAACACCTCCGCAGCCACGAGATCGTCGCTGGGGCATCCAATGCCGTTACATGGGTCGCTTTTACAGCAGCCTTGGAACGTCGGGGTTTGGTCGGCGCATGTCCACCACTTGGCACCGCTGGGGCAAGCATGGTTCGGTGCTATGGCGCCGCCGGGTCCGAGCTCAGCGGGATAGAGGTTGTGTTGGGGGCAACCGCCGCCGCCGCATGGATCGGTTGTGCAGCAGCCTAGGAAGGTGGGGAAGTCTGTTGAGCAGAACCACCACTCTGAGGGGCCAGGGCAGGGGAATGAAGTGTCTCGCTGCTGGTTCAGGAATTGGGGATGGGGCATCGTTGCTGTGGTTGCTGTGATATGGATAAAGGGTTACTGTGACGGTCGGGAGTAAGGCGTCCAGGTGGGCGAGCAGGGTCTGGGGTAATATACATTTTCATTGCGTGGAATTCGGTAAACCCAGGAGGGTGGATGGTGGCGTTGGATGAAAATGCCGCAGACTCGCAGCATGAGAACTTTCTTTTCCTTAGCAGATTCGGGGGAACAGAACACTGCGCCCCGACGCGGTCGCAGTCCAAAACATATGTAGAGAATACGACCAACGCCAGAGGGAGGAGTTCTTGGAACTGATTTTCTTTGCTTTTTACGCCTCGATGTTGGGCACGATCGGTTGCTCGGCCCACAATCTGGGCTGAGTATGGCTTAAACAGGTTCTTTGCTGTAGGAAAACTGGGAACCGTGGTTCGTTGGTGGGGCATTGTCGGTCGACTGCCAATCGGAGAGGGTCCAAGAGTGATGGACACAGCCAACTCGGCTGCGGCTTTCGCTTGATAGAGTGACATGCGTGCTCAGCCTCCACGATCAAGAACTAATGTGGGGTTCTTTGTACGTTTGCAGACTACACAAACGAAAGAGATTTTATATTATTGGAAACTGTTGGAGAATTGTTGGAGAGTTTTACAGCTCGCCTGCAGAGCTGAGACACATCTCCAATTTGCATCCAGCACAAGTCTCTCTTGAGTGAGAATGTTTCAGATTTATTATCGGCGTGGAATTAGACTGACGATCAGTAGTTAGGGGGATATCATCCTGCAGGCCTCCAATCACGATATACAAGGCCGAGGCTTTTCTAGTTGAAGGAATTGTGGGAGAAGAGGAAGGAATACACAACCAAGACACGTGACTTACTGGTTTCAATCATAGATTAGGTAAACTACTAATTAAATTACCAGGTAGAGTACCTTACTTCGAATTTCCAAAAACCCCCTTGAACTTTTTTTCACGTTCCAGGCCATGGCAGGTTCGGAATGAGGCTGGTGATTTGTGAGTGGCTCGACGTGTCATTCCAGGAGATGAGGCTGAGATTACCGCCTCCAAATAAATGTGACGGCAAGAGAGATTCATTGGCCATCAAGGCGCGTCCAATCATTCAATTCCGGGTCTCTGAGCTCATCTCTTCGGTACCTATACTAACTAGCTAACCAAGTCCCTCCCTTCTTCACCGAAAACGAGGGAAAGCGTTAGTAAAGAATAACGCCGTCTAGGATAATCTACATGATATTTATGCAGTATATAAATGCCAGCAGGCTTGGAAAACAGTAAACAGTCGGTTCTTGCCTCCAATCAAAGCGAGAAAAAAGTACCGTCTAGTAGCTAACTGAGGACGGAGGATACCAACGCTCAGAATTTGAAAACATAAAGGCAGGGAAAAAGAGGCTTCTTTTTTCTGCTTTGGGGGACATGACGCTCGTCCAAGATACAGGAAACGCGCCGGACAATGGTTCGGGACACGGGGGTTAGAGAGACCGTTTCCGTTGATACAATCCGCCGTTACCCTTCGTTCCACATGGAGCGGAAATCATACCATACCACCACCAAAAAAAAAGTAATAAACCCCTCTTAACTATCCCAAATCGCCCCATAAGCCGCAACCCCCCTCGTCCTCAACCCATAAACAACCTTCTTCGTAACCCTCTCATTGGCAATAACCACCACTCCTTCTGCGCCCCACTCCCGCGCCACCCTCCACGCCATCTTTACCAAATCCGGTCTCCCAAGCCTCTTCGTATCGTAAATCACAGCCTCCGGGTCCGCTTGCACCACCGCCTCACAAACCCTCTCCCCAAACGTCGTGCGCGGGGACGGAGTACTCCAAATCAATCTCACTGGCCCTCTGGACTGCGGGCACGGGAGCTGGAGATGACTCAGCAGCGGACCAATACCCGAGCCCGTACCCACGAGGACCAAGCGGGTGAAGAGCCGCGCAATGTGCATCACCCCGCAGGTTGGGAGGCCACGGACCCACAGTTCCGTAGGAGGATGCTGGATCTGCCATTCCGTCCAGTCGCCCGCGTTGGAGACGATGACGGAGTAGCCAACTCCCTGCTCGACCTGCTTTTCGCGGACGACGACGCCTTTTTCGAGGTCGACCTTGACGCCGTGTTCGCTTTCTTCAAGGACGGGGATCGCGGCGAAGGAGTGCCATTCTGTTAGTGGGCGGGTGGACATTCGTGTGAATGACCCCGGGAGGGGTTTGCCGTAGCGGAACCAGAGGCGCACAGCGTGGTTGGATAGGACTTCCGCTTCTACAGGCACTTTGCGTAGCCGAAACCACGAGGACGCGATGGAGAGGGTGACGAGGACGAGACACCATATATCCAGACTCCTGAGCGCGCGGTACCCCAGTGTACGGTCCCCTCTCATATCGTTAAGCGAGGAGACATTCTCTGCCCAGAACACAGCGAGCGCAGACCACCCCGCGAACCGATGGACGAGCTCGAACCGGTTGTGGTAGCGTTTCCGCACTTGCGGTATCGCGGAGATGATCATCGCGACGAGGAGACTCAACCCAAACCACGAAATAATCAACGTCGCCATCCCCGAGGAAGGATCGCGCATAGCCTGCCCCACGCTCCCTGCGAACCAAGCCACGGAACATGTCGCGGCTCCGCTGTGCACGCCGCCGAGGTGGTAGATCTTTGCGCATTGTTGGCGGACCCAGAGGGGCCAGGTTCGGCGAGGGACGGTGCAGAAGATGTAGTAGAGTAAGTTTACGACGTGATCTTGGCGGACGAGGACAGCGGCGGTTAGGTTGAGGGTTGCGAGGTGGGCGGTCCAGTGGCGGGTGCGGTGGGCGCGGCGGGTGGGTGTTGAGGAGGGGAGGAGGAGGAGGAGGAGCAGGGCGAGGATGTTGAGGAGGAGGAGGAAGGAGAAGAGGCGGCGGTAGACAATTAGGAGGATATACCGGAGCTCGCGGAGGGGTTTGCGTGGGGTCTTTTGGGGGAGGATGGGAGAGCGTGGTGAAGGGGATCGTGGGGGGGTGGGGGTGGCGTTGAAGAGGGTGCGGGAGGAGCGGGAGGAGTAGTCTTTCGTGGGCGTTATGGAGTAGCTTAGGGTGTGTGAGCTTAGAGCGTCGGGGTCCGATTTGGCGTAGTGGATCTGTGGTGGGTAGGTGAGGTGGACACCGTTAGGGTCCACGTTATTGATAGGTGTCTTTGGTGGTGAGGAGGAGTGCGTGGAAGGCGTGGGCTCGACAATGATTGGCAGGCTTGTGTCAGTCCGGCGATGCCGTTGATGGGCAGATGATGGCGACTCCTCTTCCTCTGTGACTGGAGAGCACTTCTCTGTTATCCCTCCTTCATTGGTGCCAAGGTACTTCGTGAGAGATGCGCGGTTGAGAGTCTTTCCTTCTTCGTCGCAAAGAGTGGAGATCGAGCCCCACGATATGCGACTGTCGCGGTTGCAGAGGGTGTGAAAGGAACTGGGTGTTGTGCGCCCATTGAAACTGGGGTCTAGGGTTGAGGGGGACGGAGAAATGGCTCGTGAGTGGCGCGGCGTTGCGTGGAGCTCGGCGCCGCCGGGAAAGTCCTGTGAGATTTAAGTGTGCGTTAGGATAGTGGGTTTTGATTGAGGCAATTCACAGGCAGATGATCTTGTATTGGAGGACGGGTGTGAGATGAACGGAGAATTGGAGGTATGGGATAGAGGTAACTTAGGGAAGATAGTCAGATAAGAGAGTAGACATACATCGAGTATCCGATCAATAGTCCCAAGCCCATCATCGTATTCGGGGATTTGTGGTCGTCGGCGGTCTAATTGCTGTCTTGAATATGATTCGGATGTTCTGTTGTTCGTCGCTCTAAAAAATTTCCCCAGTCGGGGAAAACCTCGTCAGCTGAAAACGAACCCTCTCATTCGCCCAACCCCCGCAACGCCAAACCCCGAAAAGTTAGAAACCGAAAAAAGGGCCGTGCTCAAAAAACTCACCCAGCGCCATCCTCCTCGTCAACCTCAACGACCCTTTTCTTCTCCTCAGCCATCACAGCAGCAGCAACGTCGTCGCCCACATCCACACTTATGACAACGTCACCACCGGGTGAAACTGAAATTTCACTGTCCTCGAAACCACACGCAGAAGCGGCAAACCCTGCCCTTATAGTCGACTGGCGATGGGGCGTCGTCGCCATCACACTCAGGCGACTTAATTTCGCTTGATCCCTTACCCCGGTCCCCGCTAATCTCAGGGTGCCTCGGGCGTTGGACGGCGCGGGGGGTGCCGCGGAATTCGGTTGAGGGCGTAGCAGGGCGCAATTTAAGATGGCTGGGGATGGGCTTGTAAGTTGGCTCGTGGGTTGTGGGGGGCTTCTGGGCCGGGAGTGAAGGGCGTTATTGGTGGCGGTATAGGTACTTGTCGAGGGTTGTTTGTTTCGGGATGTGACTGTCAAAGTGGACAAGGATGACGACGGCGACGACGAAGAAGATGGGATGAAAAGGGAGAGTTTTGTAGGCGTCAAGCTTCTGTATGCCGCTCCTGAGAGCGGTGTAGCGGAGCCTGTTCCGTCCGGCCATTCTGTTAGTTCATCTCAATCCAGGTTGGTTGTTCTGCATCCGTTTTTCCCCGACTTTTAAGGCGTGCACCGACTCACTTGATACGTCCACTCCAAAATCCTGCCTAACGACCGCTCTCTCGGCGCCTGCATCTTGGACCCGTCTGAAGGGTTCTGGGCTGAAGGATTCCGTATCTCCGCTGTCCAGTCTGACATCAGGATGTGATGTCATCGCAAGGGCGTGGCCCCTCTGTGCCATATCCCGACGGGGCTGTTGTCTTCGATCCACAGGCCCACCACCCAGCGTCCAGCACCTCTCCTCACCTGCATCCTCCCCCTCCCTCGAGACCTCTCGCCCACGGTCCTGTCCCGACATCGTATCGACCAGCTGCAACCTTAATCCCTCAGCTAAAAGAAATCCACCACCTATCGCAACCCCACCACTCCACCCCTCTTAAACAGGTCGTACCGCAGAAACCGTGTATGTGGCTGATCGTCAACGAGGATAAATGGCTGGTACTCACACCAAACTGGTGTCGTGCGCGATTGCAAGTCCGGCCGTTGGAAACGAAAAGTTCTGCGGTTTTTGGGGGAGGGGGGTAGTCAAGGGTTGCGGAGAATGAAGCGCGCGGTATATGGGTGTTAATGGGAAGTCGCGATGGGAAAATTTCGTTAGGATTTGTTCGAGTTCGAAAAGGAAATTCGTTATATCATCAGTGATTACTCCCACCCATCAGATTTCTATATGCGAGAAAAAAAAAAGGCCGAGTGTGTGTGCGCACTGGTTTCACACACCACTCACTGCGCTGAGGCAAGAGAGGACAAAGACGTCAAAGAGCAGGGAGTAGCGGGGGAACCGCGGACTAATTAGATGGTATGAGACGGCGGCAGGAAAGTTACAGCAGTCCAATGTGGATGGGCTGGAAAGACGGGATCTCAGTCCCTTGTATACCACTCTGCCTACCTACGGTGCCGTGGTGGGAAACCCACGTTTTGCATCGCATTAGTCTTACAGGTGTAGGTGAACAAATCAGAGCAAGGGCAGGCACTTTTGGAAAGTACATGCATGACGAGTGGCCTGCCCGCCGTAGCCTCGCGTCTATCCTTTTCCCCAATCCATGTCCAAACAAAGGCTGCGGGACTTTCCTGTTTCTTCCCACGTCAGCGAACCAAGTTTAGCGGGGTCGTTCTTTTTTCGTTCCGCCAACTGGGGCTGGGTGTGGAAAGAAGGAATGTGAATATCCGCGTTCTGGGATTGGCAGCCGGTCCCGCTTTTTCTTTCGTGGTCAAACTAACGCAGAGCTGGGCCCATGGTACCCGCAGCCCTAGTCCGCTTGGGATGTGTCGTTTCCGGTGGGGTCTGCAAGCGCCGCGTTCGCACGTCCGGGGCTAAGCAAACCGCAGATAGAACCACATCGGTTACGTCTCGCGAGTGGGCCTCAAACACGACAAGACCCCAGTTAGACCGAGCCAAAAATGGTTGCTGTCGCGGCTGCATGTCCTGCTTGAGGCTAGTTCGGTTGCTCTTGAGAGCCAGGGTCCCAACCTATGGACCCATGAGAAGCTAAGAAGCGCTAAAAATATGCAAGATGTTTCTTATTCCGCCAAATAAGGGCCAACGAAATTTATGCGGTCTTGGTTGAACTCTGATGCTTAATGCATTTTTGTCTTGGTTGTGCGAGCGAGCGAATCCGGGAGGAGCGGGACGGGATAGACGGGATGGGAACGTGCAGACACACAAGACACACATGCATATAATACGCATAAAACATATATGCACATCAACGTTTCCTGCACCTCGCGTCACCGTATTCCAGTTATCTACTCTTCTTACTGCCGGCAATATGGCCACCCATCAGTCCTCCAACCAACGAGAAAGCGAGCAATCCAGATCCGGCTGGCTGGTGGGTTGGAATGGCGTGTGCCAATCGTGCGCCACGCATCGTGTGCTTCGTCGCTTTTTTACTCTCCCTCGGGTGTGCTGGCTGCTCCGCTCTCTCCTTCACCGCTTTTGTTGGAATATGAACTGGATAGCCTATTTCGGGAAGGCGGCCAGTTTTCTCGCCCTTAATTCGTTTCTTTTACGAATGCTTTATCGCGAACAATGCGGGAGTTTCCTGATTCCGATTTTTGCTTTATCGCTTCCCAAAAACGGAACGTTTAACATTTAAAATATTGATATCACAAAAAGGAAATCGTCCTCCGATAATACTCCGTATATGCCGAGGAGTCACACTCACGAACCCGCCGCCCGGAACATGTGAGTCCCAAATCCGTTTGGGTCCCGTTCCCAGCCTCCGGATTTTCTGGGTTCAGTGACTACTGCGCCGCAAGTCAGCCAACAAACGGCCTTCGGTCGCTGCAATCTCCACTCTCGCTCGATGCGGAGAACTGATGACTGACAGATAACGGCCCTTGTGCCGCACGCCCGCATTGTCTCAGATACATATGTAATGTCCCAACGTACTCAACTAACTCGATACGGCAATACATACCAAGCATCGACCTCAAAAAACTTCCGCCTGCACGTGGAACAAAAGACAGGATAAAACAAAATAATACCGAGTCTCTGTACCAAGTACGCGTGGTGTCATCAAGTTTCGACACCATATGGTACATATACGAAGAGTAGGAAGCCACTGGACTCAGCACGCATGAAAATCCGGACGAGGCAACCGCAAGCTACACGTTCCCTTGCAACATCTGGCACCACCCTCAGGCAACGAAAACCTCGTCTCCGAGATTGATGCTCGTGATCTCCGAGTCCTAGGCCTCGGTGGGTTCTGGCGCCTAGCCGCTCGCGGCCGAGCCAATGAACAGCCGGAGCGGGAATCTTTCGCTGATCAAAAATCAATCGAATTAAGGGCGCGCTGCCCCGTTGAGTGTATGTGAAAATACATGAAAAGGCTGGAAAGAAGGGCATGCGAAACGGCAAACTCTGTTTTAGAGTTTGCTTCTGTCGATAAATTTGTGTCACGCTCGCTTCTTCCCTGATTCGGAGGTGTCGGTGTCAAATGCGACTGAGCCCTTGGACACGTTGTGGCGAACGATACGAGTAAATTAGTCTTTTTTTGCGAATTGCTATATTTGGGCTATTTTGCTTCGTAGATAATCTGCTAATGAGAGACGCCGACGATATATGCCTAAAATACCCAGATCCGGGAACAATCGCATCCGCCGCCCTACGTTCCCAAACTCCCACGAGGTGGACACGCAATTCTTCCAGAATAAGCCCACAACCTACGCCGCGCGAAGAGCCACGATCTGTGCGACCCCACCTCTCACTGTTGGGGGATCCCTTCTTTCGTCCCAACTTTTCTCGCCCCAACTTGTTCCGTAGTATCCTACGCAGTACACGTAACGCATACGAACGAACACCCGAACCCGTCTGTAGGAACAGCTAGCTTACGGAGTACCCTTCTTCCCCGTATTCCCAACTGAGGCCATCAGGCGGGGCACACGGCTCAGGAAACCCGCGCATCGCATCGCATCGCATCTCGTAACCGGAAGCTTTCTAGATTCATTCCCCGCGTCCCCGAATGCGCATGGTTGCAGCGCGTCATGTACGGACAGCGGTATCAAGTATGCAAGTGGTTCTTGTGTAGAAAGTTTGTACTACGTTATCGCAGTGTGATTCGCGAGGGCGAAGTTTGCCGTTCGTTCGTTTGCAGTTCGTTCGTTTGCAGGTCCGGGGTGGGGAGATAGCGTTCGACAGTAGGGTTGGCCCTTATCGAATGGCACTCGTGGGAGGGCGCTGTGAGATCCCGTCTTTTGAGATGGCAGGTGTCAAGTGTCAATGCCAAGCTGCCAAGATACGGGCAGGCAGGCGCGGGTAACACGGCAGCGTAGTAATTATGCGTCGTGATTCGTGACAGCCTACGTGGTCGCGATCGCTGTTCAGGGAAGTCCCCAGAGAGTGTGCGAGCGGGTCGGTAAATTCTCCCAACGCCGTCAAAACCCTCCAGGCAAAATCCTGGAAGGAGGTGTGGAAATATCTCGGTCGCGGGCTGTTTCAGTGGCCGTTTTTCGCGATCGGCGGTTCGTGAGTTGGCGGAGAATCCAACAGTCTAGAAAATTGGGGGCTAATATTACTATTTCGCGATAGGCTATCTAACGTCAGAAATTTTTTAATTAGAACGGATCGCGGGGTATCCGCCTTTCTGAAACCGATTTATTTTTCCCATTTGAACTTTTTCCAGCTCCGGGGCTGAAATGGAGATTGCCGTAAATTTCTAGGATCTTTTTAATTTTGGACGAATGCGTAGCGTTACTGTACCCCTAAGGAGTGGCTTTAATTCCAAATATGTGGTTCGAAATGCACAGGCGATCAAAACGTTTAATAAACGTGGCCGCTGCCACGCATAGATTATTCCCAGGGGTTTTCGTCTGGGATTTCCGAGACATGGGGAATAGGAATTTCAAAACCACCGAGACGGTTTCGAAATTTCGGGTTTGGCGGGCTGTTGGTTCCAAAATTGTTCGGTCACGTAAGAGATTAGATGGTTAGATTTATAATTGGAAGGGTCTAGACTGATGGCCGATTTTTGGTTTGGGTTTGATTGTGTTTTTTGGGGGAGATGAATCGACATGTCTTTTTTAGAAATGATTCCAAAGTTAATGTCACATGACATTTCTCTTTGGCAAGTGGATGTTTTGTAAACTGCAAACCCTCGTATCGAGAATGCTAAAACCAGCAATCAGTGATTTACATTGAGGTAGAAAGTTAAATTTGTCCAATGTTGAGGTAAGTTTTGTGGTGTCAGCCGTCTAAGGCGCTGAATAGCAGCCAATTCAACCGCCGCGGGAGAGGTGGTGACGCTAGAAGCTAGGTGTAGCGTATTTTATTGCAAAAAGATTGGCAGAACGACTTTTTGTACATTTGATGTGAGAATCACTCGAATATAGTGGTAGCCCTCGCAAGCCGCTCTAACTCCGAGAAGCCCGCGACCCAGATTTTGCCTTTTGGTTAACGAAGCAGTAAGACCACAGCAACACAAGGTCACACTCAATTCTCCAGTCCTCGGCACATTATAAATCATCACCTCCCCTAAAACCAAGGTTTCCCAGAAGGCCTCTGACGGGCATCCTAGTCATAGTTGGACTTTCCTCTTTAGTAAGTCTCGGGCGCCCCCGAAGCGGGGAAACCTGTTCGCCGAGGCACAAAAAAGTGAATAACTCATCCCCACTAAAAAACGGGATAAAGCTTCACCGTCAGAAGACGTCATACACTTCCCATAAATTCTACTACAGCACTCTTCAATCCGTTTTCCGCGACAACGCTCAGCTTGCACACAAACCCGCTCGTTAACTAGCAACCATCATGGTGACGTACAAATCTGTCCACCTCGCTGCACGCCCTAAAGCCTCCATAGTCCCGGGTGAAACCTTCTACCTCAAAACTGACAATCCCATCCCCACCCTGTCCGACCTAAAGGAAAACCAAGTCCTCATCGAGGCGAACTACCTCTCCCTCGACCCGGCTATGCGCGGGTGGCTGAGCGGTCGGTTAACCCCCACTACGTGCTCTATTCGCTCTTTCTGGAGATAGCTGGTACTGACGCTTACGGACAGATACACGCTCCTACGTCCCACCAGTCCCTATCGACGGCGTGATGCGCGGCGCCTCGGTCGGAACAATCGTGGCTTCGAAAGCGGCTAAGTTTCCTTTTGGGACGTACGTCTATGCTTCTACCGGCTGGACGGAGTATGCCATCCTCGACGCGAAGGACTGCCAACCTGTGAATATACCCGAAGGTGGTCGGCTGACGGATGCCTTAGGTGTTCTTGGTAACTTTAACTTCCCCACGTTCTTTCTCGCGAGGAAGTTGTACTGACTGGGGTAACAGGCATGACAGGCTTAACAGCCTACTTTGGCCTCCTGAACATCGGGGAACCGAAACCGGGTGAACTGGTAGTTGTCACTGGTGCCGCAGGCGCAACAGGCTCGGTAGTTGGACAAATCGCGAAGATTAAGGGGTGTAAAGTTCTTGGTATAGCCGGTGGGGAGGATAAGTGCCGATGGTTGAAGGAGGAACTTGGGTTTGACGAGGCGCTTAATTATAAGGGGGAAGGGTTTCGGGAGAAGTTCAGGGAGGCTACGAAGGTGAGTGAGCAAGGTGGGGAGGCGGGGATTCGGGCGTCGCTGAGCTGATATGTGTGTGTGGCAAATTAGGAGTTTATTGATGTGTTCTTCGATAATGGTAAGGTGCTGCTTTGGAGACTCTGATTTAGTGGCGGAAAAACGCTAACGCGGTGGCTGCGTTATTAGTCGGCGGAGAAATCCTTGACATGGCATTAGCCCGCGCGAAACCGCATGCGCGCTTTGTGATGTGTGGCGGGATCTCGCAATACAATTCCTCTGAAGTTAAAGGGCCGAAAGTAAGTCTTCAAATAGAGCCAATACGAAGTCGCTCTCCTAATGCCAAAATAGAACTACCTCAACATAATATCTATGCGCATCAAAATGCAAGGCTTCATCGTCTTCGACTACGTCTCCCAGTTCCCCACTGCGCGCGCTGAGCTAGCGAAGTGGCTTTCGGAGGGGAAGTTGAAACGGAAGGAGACGATTGTTAAGGGCGGATTAGCGAAGGCTGAAAAGGCATTGTTGGGGTTGTATCAGGGCGGGAATACGGGGAAGTTACTTGTTGAGATTAAGCCGGTTGAGGAGGGGGAGAAGGCGAAGATTTAGGGTGATGAGGTGTGAGGATGTACCTGATGAATGTTTACATGTAGAGTCCGAGATGGCCATTTTGACCACAAATATCGCTTAGCGCAAATCTCGCAGGCGGAGGTACTTATTTCAGCAAGTCTTTCAATGTTCATAGCACTTGTCATCAGAATTTAAAGTGCCTGCAAATTTAACAACAAGGTGGAGTACATGGTATTTCCTTTATTCTTAGTTTAAATAGTGAATTTATAATAAGTGGGGCCATGTATAAAATAGTACAGTAGGGCCAATGGTTGTGGGCCATTTCGGGTAATGGGCCAGTTTCTAGAAGGTTCTATACTTAACCCCATAAAAATTGTCCTGCCTGATAGTCTGCAATCGGAACCTCATGGACCGCGAGGAGAACATTGTGAGCGCACTTCTAGACCTTGAAACCGGTCGATTTACATCGCTTCGTGAGGCTGCGAGGGAACATGGGGTGTCTCGGAGCACCCTAACCCAGCGACGAAATAGAGTGACAATAAATTGGAAAAGCCATATCAACCAAAAAGCTTTAACTAAAAGTGAGGAGCAGGCCTTAATTCACTATATTCAGCGCTGCAGTGACCAAGACTTCCCTATTTGTCATCTAATGCTAAGAGCAACTGGAGAGTATTTAATTAAACAACGTTCCGACAACTCGAGGCAATAAACCCTTTCCATACCACATTTAAGCTGTAGCTGGAGTACTCGGTTTGTCCAATGCTATTCTGACCTTCAAACAATTATTGTGAAGCCAATAGAACGAACTAGGGCAAAGGCCTGTACTGTGGAAAACTTAACTAAATGGTTTAAGGTGTTTAAACAAGCAATGAACAAGTATAAGTTCGAAACTAGCAACATTTACAATATTGATGAGACTGGCTTTCAAATTGGCAGAGCATCTAGATGTTATGTTATAGTAGACAAGCATCAGGATCCATCTAGTACTATTGGTTCCGCAGCTAAAGCCGAAAATGTCACAGTAATCAAAACAGGTTGTGCGGATAGAACAGTGCTTCCGCTATTTATAATCTTTAAAGGCCAATACCTTCAAAGCACTTGGTACACTACTGACGTCCCTGCCAACTGGGTAGCAGTGACTAGTCCAAATAGTTAGACAAGTGATATATTAGGAATGAAATGGCTAAGTTGGATTTTTGAGCCACATACCTGAATCAAAGCTAGAGGCAAACCTAGGCTTCTACTTCTCAATAGACACCATAGTCACCAAACTCCAGAATTTATGGAGTACTGCAAAGAGTAGTAGATTGTTGTTCTTTGCCTTCTGGCTCATACAACGTACCTTACACAGCCTATGGACGTTGCAACACTTTTCTCTGTGAAACACTGGTTCAGGCGAGAAGTTAAAACATACCTTAGATGTAGAGAAACATGAGTTCCCAAGTCTGAATTTATGGAAATTTATGCTAGATCACGTCCAAAGGGACTGACAAGCAAGAATATTCAAAGTGGGTGGTGTAAAGCTAAGTTAATTCCATTTAATCCGGCTGCAGTACTTCGTTAGCTACCTACAAAGCTATTGACACCACCTCCACTATACATTCCTACCGAATTTTTGACACCAAAAAATGCATAGCATTTTGAAGTGTCCATCTGTTATGGATAACCCGAGCCTCATCAGGAATGCCACAGACACAGAAGTAGTGCTGGAACCATTGGACCAGATTGCAAGCCTATGGGACACGGACGGCTCGGCAAGGATGAACCAAATACGAGGATGGGCGGCACTTGCCGTGGGAACGTGGGGGCCAGAACAAGGGTTCACCCAATCAGCACCCTCAGCGCTAGGAGCATGACCCGTGGCAGCTCAATAAATCACTCACACCTTTGTCAAGGCAACGACCTCAGCCAGCCACAGTACCGTCAAGGAGCCTAGCCAGGAAGCGACTGACTAACAGGAACCACCACAACTTACGAACGGAGAACTGTTGGTCGTGGATAACAGACAAGAAAAGCTGAGAAACACTTGGCAGCTGAAGGACACGTCAGCTGGGTATAGTGGGCAGCTCAGGTATGGATGGAGAGTATAAGTCGTAATGACTTGGGTTTCATTAGTGAACTTGATGTGAGTCTGATATAAGTCACGCTGAGGAAAAAGCACCTCAAATAGTATAAGTCGCCCGTTGGCAAGTGGCCAAGAGATCAGTGAAGAGGCAGCTATAAATATGGTGTTGAAATCTCAGGGAAAGCGTCTTTTCTTTCCTCTTCACTGAAAGACTTGTTAGTTTAGCAATATAAGCTTTGTACCAAGAACCATCACCCAAGATATCTTTTGATATAAGTTGCAGTAGGACCGTTTCGCTATCCCAGTATACAAAATTGATATACTTGTCTCACGGTCACCCAAAGAACACCATATTGTATACCTGAACACCAAGACAAACTAGGAGATGAGACCTCATCGGAGTCAGATCGTCACACCATCCAAAGGCAAGATAAACTGGCAGTGACGGGGAAAACTGAGGATTTGGAAGCCTTACGCAAAATTCAGACTAAAATTGATAAGGTGGCTTCTATTGCATTTGCAGATTGCACTCTTCTACTACAATAGAAACAGGAATTACCAGTGCACAATAGTCGAAAGCAGGCAAAGGCTACCAAGAAGCGAAAACGGGTTGATCCTCTCCAAGAGCTGATAGTAGAAGAGGTGAATGCGGCCTTAAGTCAGCCTAATGCCCCTTTGAGACCCTCTTGCAAATGTTCGACTACACGAGCCGCAAGAAAATGGAGACGCTCCCTAACCCCAGAGTCCTCAGAAGACTCCTATAAGTCTATTGAGGCAGGTGAAGAAAGCGACGTAAACTCTTGTATTGTAACTGAAGGTGCAGTTTAGTTTAATAGAAGAATTTTGGCCTACAACCCGAAATGGCCCACAACTATTGGCCGTACTGCATAGCCTTTTTATAGAGTGCTTATTTAACCATTAGTGTTTTTTGAGAAGTTACCACTTTTGGGCAGCCACTGGCTACCTAACCAGATTTCCAGGCAGCTCCATTAGTGATCGTTTAATTATCATTAGGCATGTTGGGTACTAATTTATATACTTTACTAGTAATAAGTAAAAACTGTCATGAATATTTCAAGTTTTATTAAATTAGTACTATAGATATAGAAATGAGATTACTACTATTGGATTAAGTTATAACTTTGAAGAATTAGGAATAGCATATATAGTTTAGCAAGAACGAACTGTATATAAGGATAAATAGTACTTACTAGAAGTAAGTAGAAGGTTAAAACAGGGTTTAAGCAATTAGTGCTTTTAGTGTTGAGAGTATAACTTATGGCAATTTAATAAATTATTTATACTCTAATTAAGGCAATAACTTCAGCTAGTTACACAACTATTAAATAACTTAATTAGAAAGCAACTAATTAATAGAAAACTCTATAATCTACAGAATCTTGATATTACAAATATCCTAAACCTTATTAGAATAAATACTGCGAATATAGAAGTAGTGTTTTTTATTATTAAATAAGGTCATAACTCTACAGAATTAGGGGTAGCATGTATGGCTTAGCAAGAATGAGTTGAATTCAAGAATATAATTTATCTTATATATTACTTGATTAAGTGATCAATATCTTTGATTAATTGGACTACTTAATTATCTAGATATCTGCACTGAAAAGTGACAAATCTCATTACACTAGACAGTTATTTGGCTCATTAAGATTATTTTTTTAGTTTTTATTTTAGTAAATAGAGTATATAGAGAAAAGGAAATAAATCTGACAAAGTATACTCAAAGGCACAAAACTGACCTTATAATAATAATCTTAATCATGTTGCTATCTTTGTCTTTTTTACTTTCTTTGTTGTCGTCAACTTCTTCTTCTTTAGGTAATTCTACTTGTGCAAGTTTCTATACAATAAGTATTCCTGCATAAAGTTATTTCACTGCTAGTTTGGGCTAGGAAACTATCATTACTTGCTTTTGTTTGACAAGTGCTAAAGTCTCTAAATTTTCAGTTATGTATATTAGTATAATAGAATAAGGAATATTTTTTCTACTTCTTAATATAGTCACAAAGCAACTTGTAGACATTACTATAATTACAAGAGAGATTATTTTTGATATTATTATATAGTAGAGTCAAAGTACTATAAAGTGCAATCTTCTTTTGATTATTGCTAATATAAACAGCTATAGTATCACCAGTATTCTTATTAACTCTGTTAATATCATTTGTGAAGTAGTGGCTAGTTAGAATTCCATGTTCATATTATAGTTAATATTAATTTTGATGGATAAATCAAACTATATGACACTTAATTTGCATATAGTTGCCAGTACTATAGGTTGACTTTAATATCTTAAGAGTGACAATATTACTTGTCTTGAACTTCTCGATCTTCTTACCAGTATTCTGCAGTATTATGTCTCTTTATAATTTTGTGTTATAAATCTGAACTTCTATTTCTAGTTGTCACGGATATCCCAAGCCTCATCAGGAATGCCATGGACATGGGAGTAGCACTGGAACCATTTGGATAGATCGCTAGCCTATAGGACACAAACAGCTCAGCAAGAATGAACCGAATATGAGGACGAGTGGTACTTGCTATGGGAGTGTGGGGGCCAGAACAGGGGTTCGTGTAATCAGTGCCCTTAGCACTGAGAGCGCGAACTGTGGCAACTCAATAAATCACCCATACCCCTGTCAAGGCAATAACCACAGCCAGCTAAGCTACTGTCAAGGAGTTTAGCTAGAAAGTAGCTGGTTAACGGGAACTACTATGATCTATAGAAGAAGAACTGTTGGTTGTGGGTAAAGAACCAGAAGAAGCTGAAGAATACTTGGCAGCTGAAGGACATGTCAGCTAGGTGTAGTGAGCAGCTCGAGTATGGATGGAGAGCTATGAGTCATGACGACTCAGGTTTCATTATTGGACTCGACGTGAGTCGGAAGTGAGTCATGCCAAGGAAAGAGTACCCCAAGTGGTATAAGTTGCCTGTTGGCAGGTGGCCAAGAGGTCAGTAAAGAGGCAGCTATAAATATAGTGTTGGAGTTTAGAGAAAGTGTTTTCCCTTCCCTCTTTACTGAAAGTCTTGTTAGTTTAAGCAATATAAGCTTTGTGCCAAGAATCATCGCCCAAGATGTCTTTTGATATAATTGTAGCAAGACCATTTCACTATCCCAGTATACGAAACTAATATACTTGTCTTACGGTCACTCAAGAATACCATGCCATGTACCTGAACACTAAGATAAACTAGAAGACGAGACCTCATTGGAGTCAGATCATTACACTAGTGCTGTAAGTTGGTCATGTCTTTTTTGCAGTTGTGGGTTAATGTTGGGATCAAGTAGTACTTCATTATCTAAAAATATATCCATATTAATGAAAATTTTAAAAAGTTCTTCACTTTCAAAGTTGATTCTCTATAAAGTTACTAATTCAATTATAATTGTCTTTGTTAGAAATGTTTTCAATGATAGCAACTTGTGCTTTAGTCTATAGAATATAACTACTTTAATATGAAGGTTTATTAAATATGATTCATATAGAGTTTTTTCCTTAGGCAAATTACTATATATTGAGGAATTCATTGCATATATAATATTAGGCAACACCTTGAACTAAGTTAATCATCTAATTTCCACAGCCTAATTACAGAACTTCTTTTTCAATACTAAATTCCCTTACTCCATCATTTCTTGAGTTTAAGAATGATATGAATAGCTATTGATGATTATAACTTTATGCTTTTTCAATAAAACAAGTAAGCTTTCCTTAAATTCACTATTATTATATTAAAGAATTTGAGGAACTCTAAGATTATCTATCTAATCTAATATTCTATTTATAATCTTCATTGCCTTCTTACTCTTTAAAGGAAATTAGGAAGTACAATAGTTAAAATAATCTTTAATATATAATATCCATTTATACTATCTATCTTACTACTTCTAGTAATTAACAAGGTTGATTTGTACTTTGTCTAAACAGCTATTTGAAAAAATTGAGGTTATGTAACAGTTTGTGCAATTTAGTATATTTAAGGTATAAATGGTGCATTTATTTAAAATCTAAGTAACTTTTACTATAGTACGTAAGAATGCTATCAGGTAAAGTTATAAGGTTAAGAGTGAAGACTTATCATAGTGATACTCCCATAAAGCATTAAAAGTTTTATTAATTTTATTGTATTTGAGTTCCTAATATACATTAAAAATATAGTGAAAAAAGTTTCAAGTATATAGTACAAGTTGACGAGTATACTGCTAACTTCGTAAAATTACAAGCTTGCAATATATTTGATTAAATTGTAGTTCAAAATAATTGAGTGCAAAGTTCTGATTATTATATTTATTTTAGTATATGTTATCAGGAAGCTGACAGCATCTAGGAATTTAATAGCTGAGGAGGCTTACTCTATGATATAATTATGAAGTAATACTATAACTTCGCTGCAATAATGTATTGTGGGAAGAATACTACCATGACTCTCTGGGACTATGAAGATGGCCAATTTAAGATATTTGCTATTATTACTGCAAAGTTTTATAATGTTCAGAGAACTATATTGCTTACCTGGAAAAATAGTGCTTAATCTTGACAACAGGTACACAGCAACCAGTATTTGTGAACACCATGAAATTAAGATTTGAACAGGGTAAAAGAGAAGATTGAGAATAGTGGTGAGACTTCTATCCAGGTAAAATGCAAAGTCCACAAGCATATAAATTCTATAGGCTAAAAAAATTTCATTTTACTAGCCAAAATACGATAGCACAAGGTACATATTGTGATAGAGTAAGAAGTAATATTGCGAAAAAG
Source organism: Nothomitra cinnamomea (assembly GCA_022345685.2). Taxonomy (NCBI): domain Eukaryota; kingdom Fungi; phylum Ascomycota; class Geoglossomycetes; genus Nothomitra; species Nothomitra cinnamomea. The sequence continues at coordinate 55,410 of JAJDMX020000011.1, read as the reverse complement.
AAAATGAGTACCCTATAAAGGTCCTGAACCTGTTGGAAAGTTTATAAATATAGTCAAAAGTAATAGGTGTAAAGGACTGCCAAACAAGCAACTAACTAGTGAAAAGTTATGATGCTTCAAATTGAGATCAAATATAACTTTACAAGTATGGAAAATGATATACATAATGATACGATCCTGTGTATACTAACTGTTACTCCATAGTACTACTTAATTGAAAACTTATTAAGATCTTAGGTGCTGTTAGTTTCCTAATTATATACTCTACTTCTCTTCTAGTAAGTTTATTATCTTATTATTTAAGTTAACCAAAAGTGGTACTCTACGTGCTTCTGTAGAGTTAAAATCAACTAATTTATATGATTATTATATAAGATTCACTGCTTAAAATTTTTTACATTTATATCATTAAATGCTGAACATTTTGTAATCTTAGCTGTAGTGATTTATTTTGTGATAACCAAAGAGAATGAGACATTGCAAGGCAAATAAGTGTCAAAAGCAAGATAGTCAGCTTGACAGTTCAGATGTCTATATTATTAAGTTAATTCTTTAAGTAAATATGGTTCTACTTAATAAGTAGAATATTCTATTGATTAAGTACATTACTTGATTAATAGGACTGGACAGATAGATAGTACTTGTTAGAGGCAAGTATATGTTACAGATATCTTGAGTCTTACTAAGATAATATTATGGACATAGGAATGGTACCGACTACTATTGGATCAAATTGCAGTTCTACAGAATTAGGGGTGACATACATGGCTTAGTAAGGATGAACTGAATACAAGGATAAATAGCATTTACAGAAGTTGAGTAAAGATTAAAGTGGAGCTCATACAATTAATACTTTCAACGTTAAGAGTGTAACTTATAGTAACTCAATAATTTAACCTTATCTTAATTAAGACAACAACCTTAGTCAGTTAAAGTAATGCCAAGTGAGCTAATTAGGAAGCAATTGATCATATGGAGTTCTATGGACTATAGGGCCTAGAACTATTGGATATGGGTAAAGGACTAAAGAAGTTAGAAAATACTTAGCAGCTAAAAGACATACCAGCTAGAAGTAGTGAGTAACTTGGATATAGGTAAAGAGTTATAGGTTATGATAAATTAGGTTCTATTATTGAACTTAAAATAAGTTATGTTGTGAGTTACATTAAGAAGTGTGTATACTAAGTGGTATGAGCTATTTATTAGCATGTATCTAAGAGATCAATAAAGAGGTAACTTTAAATACTGTATTGAGATTTCAGGAAAAATATCTTTTCTTCTCTCTTTATTAAATATCTTGATAGTTTAGCAATTAAGCTTTATACCAAGAATCATTAACCAAAGATATCTTTTAAAATAGTTATAGCTGAACTGTTTTGCTATTATAGTATATGGGACTAATATAATTGTCTTATAATTACCTTACAAGTATCTCACTATATACTCAAACCTTCAAGACAAACTAGATTATAAGATCTTATTGGTGTTAGATTGTATGGATTTTTACTAGAATACCACGATTTCTAATAGATTTTACTCGGATACCATACATCTCTTACTGAAATACTACGCATTTGCCAGTGAAAGATTACTCGCCTATTGCATTGCGACAACTCCTTCGATTATGCTCTTTTGCTCTATAGTGCCTACAGACATTCTGACGAGTGGGGTTTTCCTCTCGTCAGAAACGTCTCTTCTTTGGCCGGCCTCGCTGCTTATGGAGAATGGGCGGCTGACATTCTTCAAATTTTTCGACCAGATCTTCTTCACGTATTGGGTGTATATGTTTAGAATATCCCTTGCGGTAAAACTGAATAGAGTATCGTGTATCGATGTAGTCGTAAGGGTCATGTCGTTGCCACAGACACACAGCGACAGCATGGTGGCAGGGAATGCAATATTCCTGAAACTCACTGCAGCTGCAGTTCTTCTCTCGAAGATCTACCACATACGTACTACCATTAGGGACAAATACTTGAGCTAATCCATCACGTCCTGACTCAACGTAATATCTTCTTGCTTGCTGATAGCTTTTCTCCAATTTTCCACTAGCGAAATCTGTAACGCGAGGCGATTTGTGGGTTTTCGTACGTCGAAAGTGGATAGTACTCATCACCTTTGTCCATATAGCTAGGAAAAGACGTAGAATTGGATAGCTGTGGTACTCGTCCCATGAGGCGTTGATTGACTCAGCAATATTCGATGTGAGATGTCCAAATCGTGTTGCTGGAAACTTGTATTGAGCCTATGATTCATGGGGTATTCCTTTGATATACTTTTTTGCTGGCATACTAATCTCTTTAATTTCTGCTAAAGCAGTGAAGAAATCATGTTCATTAGAAGCATATGCTGCCTTCCAGAATGCATTACGTAAGGGAAGTCCAAAATGAGTTTGAATGTTGTCTGCCAGATATTGACAACAGTGTAAGTAATTGACGTTAGGCAGAACCTCCGGAACTGCTGACTGCAATCCCTTATCCCTGTTGCTGATTACCACCACACCCTCATTATTCAGACTGTAGAATGTAGTCTTCATATGCTTCAAAAACCACACCCAGTTATCTTTGTCTTCTATTGAAACAACTGCCCAAGTAAGTGGTAAAATTTCGTTGTTGCCATCCAAAGTACATGCTACTAGAAGAGTCATACGAAAACAAGACTTAGTGTAACATCCATCAAGTGCAACAAATGGACGGCAGACTTCCCAAGCTGCACGTGTAGCAGCAGGAGCTACAAAACAATGAAGAAAGCAGTCATCAACAGTAGTTTGAACATTGCAGTAGTTGTTTTCATCATAATGTTCGAGTATATCAACAAGACCAGGCATTCTAGTAAAACACTCTGCTTTATCACCCTCAAACTCGTTTCGTAAAGCTTTGTGAGTTCGCCATGCTTGCTGATAGTTCACACCAGAATTCCCATACTGAATACGTTCAGTACTGCGAATTTGCGCTGGGAGAATTTCTCTATTATCAACAACAGCTGCTCAATGACGTCTTGTCAAGAAAGAAACTGCATGTGCCTGACGGAAATTCTGATGCACAATTGGACTGCAGGAATATGGTATATAACGGGTATTTAGAACTTTTGGGCCTTTAAGAACAGCTGCCCATATACTGAATTTGCAGAAAGCATCACGGCAAATGACAATGTAATGGTTACGATCAGAGTGAGAAACTTTAAAAGACTCTCCATGATTGACAATAAATTCTCGTATCGCATTTCGTGCATCACCAAGTGACGCCAATGGGACGGCAAGTTCAGCTGGTATAACTTGAGTAGAAGACATTTTGCTAATAGGAAATGATGAATAGAAGTGGTAGAGAAAACAGGTAAGATTAACAGCATAGATAAGTTGAAAAGAGCGGTGTAGAAATACCGATGTCGGATGTGTAGTAATTCGGTAAGAGATGTGTAGTATCTGAGTAAAAACTTTCAGAAATCGTGGTATTGTAGTAAAAATCCATAGATTGTAATAATACAGGCCAAAGTGAGATTTGTGCAATTAGCACTCTTAATGCTAGGGGTATAACTTAGAGTAACTTAATAAATTACTCATAATCCAGTTAAGATAGTAATCTTAACTAGTTATATAAATACTTAGCAACTTAAACAGTAAGTGACTGACCATAAGGAACTTTATGAACTGCAGATTCCTGAATCGCTGAACATAAATGGAAAATTAAGGAAGCTAAAAAATACTTAATAACTAAAGAATATATTAGCTAAATATAGTAAGTAGTTCGAATATAAGAAGAAAGTTATAAGTTATAATGACTTAGGTTTTATTATTTAGCTTGACATAGGTTATGTTGTGAGTTATGCTAAGAGGTATGCATATTAAGGAGTATGAGTTATATGTTGGCTGGTAACTAGAAGATCAATGAAGAGATAGCTATAAATACTATGTTAAAATTTCAACAAAAGTATCTTTTCTTCCCTCTTTACTAAATGTCTTATTAATTTAGCAATAAGCTTTATATTAAGAATTATTACTCGAGATGTAACAGTCTGACTCAGACAAAGTCTTGTTTTTTAGTTTGTCTTAAGTATTTAAGTATATGGTAGGACGTTCATAAGGTAATTATGAGACAGTAATATTAGTTCCATATACTAAAGTAATAAAATAGTTTTGCTATAACTACATCAAAGGATATCTTGAATGATATTTCTTCATATAAAACTTAATTGCTAAATTAATAAGATTTTCAGTGAAGAGGAAAGGAAAAATGCTTTCTTTGAGATTTTAATACAGTATTTTTAACTACCTTCTCACTGATCTCTTGACCATCTATTAATGGGCAACTTATATTTCTTGATGTATATGCCTTCTAGCATGACTTATAACATAACTATATCAAGTCTAATAATAAAATCTAAGCTATTATGATTTATAACTCTTTGCCTTTTCTCAAGCTGTTTACTATACTTAGCTAAAATGTTCTTCAGCTGTTAAGTGTCTTTCAGCTCTCTTGGTTTTTTATCCAAGTCTAATGGTTTTGAGTTCTATAGTCTATGGAATTTCTTTATAGCTAATTGCTTCCTAATTAGATTACTTGGCATTTGTGTAGTGGGCTAAAGTAATTGCCTTGACTAGAGTATAAGTAATTTATTGAGTTGCTGCAGATTGTACTCTCAGTGCTTAGAGCACTAATTGTGTAAACCTTGCTTTGGCCCTCACTTACCTTTAGCAAATGCCGTTCACCTTTGTTTTTAATTTATTCTTGTTAAGCTATGTATACCATCTTTAATCCTATAGAATTGCGATTTAATTCAATAGTAATCTATGACAATTCAACTTTAATGAGGTCTTGTCTTTTAGTTTAACTTGGTGTTTTGGTATAGAGTAGGACATTCTTAGAGTAACTGTGGGACAAATATATTGGTCCTGTATACTAAGATAGTGAAATGATTCTACTGCAACTATATTAAAAGATATCTTAAATGATGATTCTTGGTACTAAGCTATATTGCTAAACTAACAAGATGTTTAGTAAAGAGGAAAAGAGAAATGCTTTCTCTAAGATCTCAATACTATATTTATAGCTATTTCTTCACTGATTTCTTAGTTACCTGCCAATAGACAATTCATATCACTTGATATATTTTTTCCTTAGCATGATTCACACTTAACTCACACCAAGTTTAATAATGAAACTTGAGTCATTGTGACTTATAACTCTTCATCCATACTCGAGCTACTTACTACACTTAACTAATGTGTTCTTCAGCTACCAAGTATCCTTCAGCTTTTCTGGTCCTTCTCTCATAATCAACGGTTATGCATCTGTAGGTCGTGGCAGTTTCTGTTAGTCAGTTGCTTCTTGCTAGGCCACCTGGCAGTTGTATGACTGGCTGAGATCGTTGCTTTGACTGGAGTATAAGTGATTTACTAAGTTGTCGTAAGTCATACCAATTGTGTGAACCTTTGCTTTGGCCCCTACTCACTTATGGCAAGTAATATCTGTCCTTGTATTTGATTCATTCTTGCCAAGCCATACAAGCTGTCCTTAACTCTGTAGGCCCACAATTCTGCCCAATAGTACTAGCGTCACTCCTATATCTGTAGCATTCCTAATAAGGCTTGGAATATCCATAATATAATTAATACTACTTCTGTATCTAGAGTGTTATCTTGTTAAGTCTTAAAATATTTATAACATTAAGTATTCTTAATATACTAAACAAAGTCTATATAGTTTATTTTGTGCTTATCAAATAGAGTATTTCATCAGTTTGTATTCTTAAAACAAGTAGATGATGTAATAACTTTAGCTTATATTTTTATAAACTTAACTTTCTCTTCCTTTTCTTTAATATTATGAATATCTTAAGCCTCATCAGAATGATGCTATGAATATAGAAGTGGTGTTAATTACTATTATATTGAATTACAATTTCACAAGATTAAGGACAGTATATATAGCTTGACAAGAATGAACTAAATATGAGAATAGATATTACTTGCCAAAGTAGGGTTTGCTTAATTAGTACTTCTAGTACTGTAAGTACAATCTATAGTAACTTAATAAATTACTTATATCTTAGTTAAGGCAGTAATCTTAGCCAGCTACACAAATGTCAAGTGGTTTAATTAGAAAGCAATTGGCCATATAGAGCTTTACAGACTACAGGACCTAAAACTATTGGATAAAGATGAAGGATTAAGGGAGCTGAAGATACTTAATAGCTAAAAGATATATCAACTAGATATAGTAGGCAACTCGAGTATAGGTAAAGGTTTATAAGTTATGATAACTAGGGTTCTATTATTAGACTTAGTATAAATCATGTTATAAGTCACATTAAGAGTTATACACATTAAGTAATATAAGTCAACTGTTAGCAGATAACTAAGAAATCAATAAAGAGGCAACTATAAATACTGTATTAAGATCTTAGGGAAAGTATCCTTTCTTTCTTCTTCATTGAATATCTCATTAATTTAGTAATTAAGATTTATAACAAGAATCATTGTCTAAAATATTTTTTGATATAATTGCAGTAAAACCATTTTACTATTATAGTATATGGAACTAATCTAATTGTTCTACAGTTACCTTATGAATATCTTACCATGTATCTGAACATCTAAAACAAATTAGAAGATAAGATCTTATTAATATTAAATTATTATATTTAAATACTTTTGCTGCCTTTACTTAAACATTTTTCTGTATATGCTATTTTCATAAAATTTAAAGGCTTTCAGTACCTGTATACTACAAAATGGTTCAAACATACTCCTTTCTTTGTTCAATACAGGTATACTTTAGCTTACACAATATCTAGCTACAAGATGAGCTCTATATGTGTTGTATATTGTTAGTAAATATATGCTGTTCATGAATGACGTATGCATTCCTTAACAATGTATGCCAATGAACTACGTACGCCACTTATAGATGTACCATATCAGTAAACTGTAGATGTAGATAATTGCCAATGAAAATTTAAGCAATTCTCCTTCCTTTACACCTTTGTGATCTCTTGAACAGTGATTGCTCTTTTGCCCCTAAAATCGCGAAAACTATTCATACCCTAGTAAGCCATAGCTTTCTCAACTAACCAACCATTGAAGTTTTTCTCTAGCAATGCTGGAGACACTTTTGCAGTCTATCTTGTCAAGAATTCCTTCAAGTATCGCATTATAGTTACAGAAAAAGAAGATATCATCTTTTGACTTAAAGATGTTTTTTGACGCCCCAACAATCCAAAGTCTAAAGCTCAATTCCATATCAAGCAGACCTTTTGTTTGGATGTAGAAAAATGTACTTCTATATGCCTTAGCCACTGAAAAGTATTTTAAGGAGTGTGAGGTAGTAGTGAAGTCAAAAAATTCTTGAGGTTATTGAATATGAGTATGATATAATAGGTCATGCTGGAAAGAATGCTGCTTGGAAAGCTATTGATAGTCACTACTATAGAATAGTAAGGGAGAAGGTTTGCTAGGCTATCAAGAAGTAATAGATATATATTAGAAAAGCTTTCAATAGATCTAGGGTTTCACTTACTTCTATTCTAGCCAAGTATCTATTTGAGCAAGTGTAGATAGATCTTGTAGACTTCAGGCACATCCCAAATAGTCAGTATAAGTGGGTTTCACATACTAAGAACTATTTCAGTAAGTACTATCAACTATATCCTCTACCAGACAAGTAGAAAATCATAGTAATAAGAGTGATAGTAGAATGAATAGGGACATTTGGAGTGCTAAAGATTATGCAGTCTGACAATGGAAGGAAGTTTAAGGAGGTCATAAGAGAGCTTCTGCTTTACTATAGAATCAAGATAATCAATGGCAGACCTAGAACTCCAAGGACTCAGGAGTTGGTAAAGTAAGCTAATAGAACTGTCAAACGAAAAATTTTAGTTCAGAAGTAACTCAATGAAATAACAGGTTGGGCAGAAGAACTTCCCTTCATGGCTCTACAGATCAACTGAACTATCCAGAAGGCTATAAAGAAGACTCCATATGAGTTGGCCTTTGGGAGAGAAATAAGGCAAGAAAAAAGGGTACTTCTGAATGAGCACTCTTCAGTGGAGATTGAGGAAGAGAAGGTAGAGAAGGAGGACTGGAAGTGCCTTGAAACAATGACTTATCTTGCCAGACCTATAGAGACTGATGGGGATATCCAAAGACTTCTTCAGCAGGAAGCAAAGCTGGAAAAATTAGTCACAAATGTACTTTCTCTCCTTAGTAGTAACAACATCCTTACAGAACTACTTCTAATTAATCCAGAGCTTTTACGACTGAATCAGGAGCAGAGAGAGCACCAGCATGCAGTTATTAGAATCAATTAGGCTGAAGAAAATACTAGAGCAATTTAACAATACAGTAAATAATATACTATTAGAGTCTTCTCTAAGGGTGATAAAGTGAGTATTGCAGTTCCAAGGTTAGACAGAACATCTACAGATGACAAGTATTTAGCAAGGCTCTGGACATGCTTCAGCATGATTGATATGAGATTGAAACTCTATAAGTGGGGTAGTGGCGAAATGATACAAGTTACGAAATGATACATATTTCGCGAGAAAACACCGCGACAACTTATCAAAGTCTGAATATCTCAATATAGTCCGGAAATGCAGCAAAAAAGCTGCAGATGTGGAGGAGAGAATAATGCAAGCGATAGTTGCAGTGCATACCGGCCAAGTCAAGAATCCGGGCCAGGCTGCAAAACTCTACGGAGTCTATCGGGCAACGCTTAATAGACAACTAGCAGGCGGTAGAACGTATGAGACATCGCGCGAGATGCAAAAGATTTTGTCTGGGGCAGAGGAGACTGTATTGCGGCGTTGGTGTTCACAGCTAACAGTCACAGAATACTCTTGCTTGTATTTGGGGTTGAAAGAGATGGCGGAGGTGATTATGGAACAACGAGCTGCTAAAATCAATGACGCGACAATGATACTCATATGATATCCAGCAATCGGATTACAGTGGGCTGAGCGCTTTATATTGCGTTATCCTACTCTTAAGAATACTAGAAGTCGGCAGATTGATTTTACCCAATGGACTGACCCTACTGTGGAGGTATTGAGGTTCTGGTTTAACGCGTTCAAAGATGTGTTACTTTCGCGAAAAGTTAACATGAAGAACATTTACAACATGGATGAGACAGGTTTTGGCATAGGAGTTGAAGAAAGCTCTCGAGTCATTATTGATACAGAATTGAGAACACGTTATAAGTTAGAGCCTGGACGACAAGAATGGGTATCAGTGGTTGAAGCTATTTGTACTGATGGAAGCCGTTTACCACCATTTATCATTTTCAAAGCTGATGGAGTCAATTCTCAATAGGTTTCCAAGGAAACACCTAGTGACTGGTACTTTGGAGCTAGCAGAAAAGGTTGGACTAGCAATATTCATGGTTTAGAGTGGTTACATGCCATGTTTGAGCCTATGACCAGAGAGAAAGCCAATGGAAAACCTTGAATTCTTATATGTGATGGCCATGACAGCTATATATCTAGCAACTTCATTGCACACTGTATGAGCAACAACATCATACTCCTGGTTATGCCTCCGCATTCATCGCATCTAACACAACCATTGGATGTTGCAGTTTTTGGACCACTAAAGCGAGCATTTTCGGCAGAGGCGGACAAGCTTACATGAACTGGTATTAGGCGCATTCAGAAAACCGAATGGGTAGAGCTTTACCGACATGTTAGGACTAAAGCTATGCATCCTTCGAATGTATTAGCAGCTTGGTTGGGTGCGGAATTAAACCCATTCAATTCTTTGAAAGCAATTAGACGAATTCCGGTCACCTCTACACCCTCAATACCACAGCTACAGGCCGCTACTATGGACAGTGTGATGGATATAACACTTCTAGATAGCTCACCACCTGATTGCACTACATTGCGCTTTTCAAATGCAGCTCTATGCATCGCTGTTAATAGTTTGTAGCCATTGACAGAACCTACCCGTCACTATATTTTGCGACTTACAGAAACGTCAGAACGGCTTGAAGCTGAAAACGCGATTCTGCGAAAGGAGAAGGCTTACAAGAATACTGTGCTACAAAGGCGCAAGGCTGTAAAGACTGGAAAGCGCCTCATACTGAAAGGAGTAGTATTAGTTAGTACAAGTGAGATTCGGGATAAAGTGAAAGCTGCTAAGGCAGAAACAGCTGCAAAAGTGAAAAGCAAAGAGATTAAGAAGTCTGTACCCATCGTAGTTGAGTCAGACGATGATGAGGATGACTACTTGGAGGAGTTTGATGAGTTTTTGGAGGAGTCAGACGAAGTGGGGGACTGTATCAAGGTCAAGCAATTGTAGAGAGAAATATGTATCATTTCGTAACTTGTATCATTTCGCCACTACCCTACTTATAGTGTGCTGAATTGCCTATACTCTACCAATCAACTTCTACATCTAGATAAGTTAATTGAGGTTAACATTCCCTCAGGCCATCTTCCCAGTATCACTTTACACTTTGTAGTACTTCAGAAAAGCTTCTCTACATCTACAATAATTCATTGTGGTTACAAGAAGAACTACTCTATAAAGCGATGCAGGTATAGAAAAAAAGTAATTAATTGTTCTATTGCCTGTTATGAGAAAGGTCACGACTTTGGAAACCACTTTACAATGGCTACAAGAACTTAGAACAGGCTGGCAAAGCAAAGGACTAAGTGCAGAAAAGTTAGTCCTGTAGAGGGGGAAGCTTCTAGTAGTACCAAAGTACTTAGGAGTCGAAGGGGAAATACTTAAGACACTGAGAATAATTAAGATTTTTGTATTTAGTCTTTAGTCTACATTATTACTTCTGTTGAACAGTCTATACTCTTTACCATTAATGTGTGACATATACTATCCCTTTTTTCTCATCAGCATATGCTATTTGAGAATAATGTAATCCATGAACAGCGTACAACATATGCAAAGACTGCCTCTATGTATCATAATTTTTTGAGACTTAGTACTACCTTTGACATATTAGGCATTAAACTAAAAGTTTAATATTATCCTATACAAGTAGCTTCAGTTTCAATAAGAGATATTTAAACAAGATATTTTTCATTATTTCAATAGGTCTTGATAGTTGTAAGTATTAGATTTAGTAAGAAAGTCTTAACTATATGCACTATATTCAGCTCTATTAATGTCAAGAAAGTATCTACTATGGTCTGTCTAATTGATATTGTATAAAGCTTAAATTTTTGTTTATATAAGTAAAGCGTCTAGTTTGTTATTTTCAGTAATGACAAAATTAAGTATCTGAAAACTGAACTTAATTATCTACTAGTATTGCATTATATATAGGCTTTAAGATATATACCTAGGATATACCTATTTCAAATATGGGAAGATATATCTGAATCATTTTGCAGTATATAAGTGCCGGAAGCTAATTTGAAAGATACTTAGAAAAGTAAAATATAGTGTAAATATTAAAGCAAGTTTATAATTGATAACAATTGTCACAAACATCTTAAGTCTTGCCAGGATAATGCTATAGATATAAGAGTAACATTAATTACCACTAGCTCAGATCACGATTTTACAGAATTAAGAATAACATATATGACTCAACAAGGATAGACTAAATACAAGTATGGATGGCACTTGCTGAAGACAAGAGGGGCTAAAGCAAGTCTCAAGTAATCAGCACTTTCAGTACTAAGAGTACAGTCTATGATAACTCAATAAATCACTTATACCTTAGTTAAGGTAATAACCTCATCTAGTTATATGAATATTAAAAATATTTAATCAAGAAGTAATTAACCACATGAGAGTTTCACAGACCATAGGGCCCAGAACTGTTAGATGTGAACTAAGAACCAAGAAAGCTAAGAAATATTTAGCAGTTAAAGAACATGTCAATTAGGTATAGTAAATAGCTTGGGGGATAGAAAGAGAGTTATAAGTTACGATAACTCAGGTTTCATTATTGAACTCAATATAAGTTATGTTGTAAGTCACACCAAGAAGTGTATATACTAAGTGGTATACATTGCTCATTGGCAAGTAGCTAAGAAATTAGTGAAAAGGCAGTTATAAATACTGTGTTAGAATTTCAGGAAAAGTGTCTTTTCTTTCCTCTTTACTGAATATCTTATTAGTTTAGCAATTAAGCTTTATACCAAGAACTATTACCTTAAGATATCTTTTGATATAGTTGTAGTAGAACTGTTTTGCTGTCCTAGTATACAGGACCAATATAACTATTCTATGGTTACCTCTTAAACCCCTTACTACATATCCAAATACTTAAAAAAAACTAGAAGATGAGACTATGTTAGAGTTAGATTGTTACAACAATAGATATTGAGTATGAATAGCTTAATTTATTTAAAACAGTCCTAAGTACCTATATTGCCTAAACATAGTTACAATCAATTTTTTTAATATAAGAATAAAAGCAACATTGAAAGTGGTAAATAAGTTTTTAATACTAATAGTATTTAGTAAAGTCATTTTGAAACAATTTGTCTTATATGTACCAGTCCATTAAAAGTACATCAAAATATAATTTCAAATTAGTAAGAAATTGAGAATATGCAAAAAAAGGTTAATAATATTTCAAATGTCATTTGTTTTAATTTAATGGCAATAGTGAAATTGTTCAAGTTTATAGACTAGTAACTATATTTATATATTACTGTACAAATTACTTTATTGAACTAATTTCCAAGTCTTGTAGATATTAAATATGATGAGCTCTAAATCTGAATTTACTTATCTTAAGGCTGACATGATTTACCATGACTTTAGTCTGGCTTTTGATAGTAAAGCAATTTAATTCAAGTACTTTTGTACCTCCATTTTTCAATTACTTAGATATGTACTATAAGAGAAAAAAGGCAGATGATTATGATTAGGCTTTGGCATAGAGAGAACCTATTTACTAAGTTTATTTATCTTTTCAATAGTAGAAAAAGGATATTTAATATATTACGATAATATAAACCTGTGACGATCTGACTCCGATGAGGTCATGTCTCCTAATTTGTCTTGGTGTTCAAGTATACGGTGTGGCGTTCTTTGGGTGACCATGAAACAAGTATGTTAGTCTTGTATACTGGGATAGCGAAACGGTCCTACTGCAACTTATATCAAAAGATATCTTGAGTGATGGTTCTTGGTACGAAGCTTATATTGCTAAACTAACAAGACTTTTAGTGAAGAGGAAAGGAAAGATGCTTTCCCTGAGATTTCAATGCCATATTTATAGCTGCCTCTTCACTGATCTCTTAGCCACCTGTCAACGGGTGACTCATACCATTTGGGGTGCTTTTTCCTTGGCGTGACTCATATCCAACTCACGCCAAGTCCACTAATGAAACCCAAGTCATCATAACTCATACTCTCCATCTATACCTGAGCTGCTCACTATATCTAGCTGACGTGTTCTTCAGCTGCTAAGTGTTTCTCAGCTCTCCTGATCCGTCGCTCACGACCAACGATTCTTCGTCTGTAGGTCGTGATGGTTCCTGTTGATCAGTTACTTCCTGGCTAGACTCCTTGGTGACACTGTGGCTGGCTGAGATCATTGCCTTAACAGGGGTGTGGGTGATTTACTGAGCTGCCACAGATTGCGCTCTCAGTGCTGAGGGTGCTGAGAGCGCACTACTCTCCGTGCATTTTCTGAAAAGGCCATTTCCGGAGGAATACTTTACCACGAAATTCAGCCTCGCCAACCGCAGATCACCGTGGCGGAATTTAGGCGAGACATTCTCGCCCTTGATGGAGCTGAAGGGAGCGAGGAAGTGGAGAATTTCTGTGAAGCTGAACTTTGGCGGGATTAAGTGGTATTGGCGCGCTATGTGAAGTCGGAGCGGTGCCGGATGAGAAGCGCCCAACTCCTGGCAAACCCAAGACTCGCAGCTAGAAGCTCTGCACGCTCCCTGTCTGGGATGGGTGATGCGGCACTAAGGAGGAAGAACGACCGGAACGCGATAGAGGGGAGGCACTTCGGCAACACCTTGGCGTGTATCTAGTCGTAGGTCTACACGAGATGGAGTCTGGGTTCTCAGCTACGATGGGTGTCCGCCCGCTAACGAGCTGCACGTGTGGAGGGGAAACAATCTCACTTTTGGGGTGAGGATTAGGCATAATTAATAGCATATGTCTGATTACACATCTGAATCCGGCACGCCCAGGCGGCCCCTTTTACCTCCCGTCGGCCAACTTTTGGGCTGGCGCGGGCCGACTCCAAAAAGGTAGGGCCGGGCCCGTTGAGAATATTGGCTGCCACCATTTGACTTGCTGAGGGCGCTTGTTCCGTGCTGTGGGTTTCGCAGCTTCCTTGCGTAGAAGAAGTTTCAGATGACTGAGAGTTAGGCCTTACCTGCTAAGTTTTTATTGAATGGTTAATTGAATAACATCTCAGTGCTCTCAGGCGTGTTGTTTTGTGTACAGTGAGGAAAAGAGCTGACGTAGGTTTTGGACGACGGACGGGGTACTTTGGTACTCGGTTGTACACGCCAAGATCTCGGTTTTTCGAGAAGTGCGGGATGTGGTCCGAAACATGACCAATCAAGACGCGAGCAAAAAGATCTGACTTGCATGTTGGTCTGACTTGGCTGCATATTCCTACCATGAACTGAAAGTAAACTTTATTAAGATAAGAATTTTAATTGATGGATAAAGAGACTACTTGATAAACTATTCTAGGCTACTTGATCAAGAAGTATATTTACTTAAAGTCAACAGGAAGTCACGTGCAGAGCTAATATAAAGTACCAAGAGAAAAAGAGCCTTCTTTAGAAATCTGAAGTAAGAGGTGAAAATATAATCAGTAGTTTTAAGCAAACATATCTAATTTATGCCTAAACCAAAAAGTCATGTGTCTTAGCTACCATGCTTATCTTGTTTGGCTAGTTCATTCCTTTTCTGATGGTAACATTGCTTTTAACACTACCTTGATAGACATAGATGTCTTCATGATTAAGAGGCCAACCCTACTAAAACCTGATCTTCCATGGAAGTTAGGTAAAAGTTCAGGGTATATTCTTTTTATTTATAAGCTGCCCACCTTCGTTAGACCTCTTCCAGTTCATCTGACATGGAAAATGTTAGCCTTGAATATTATAATTGAAGGCCCAGGAAATGTTATGCCTTAGTATTCCTGATCACCTATCAGCCTTTACCCATTCATGTGTATAACAATCTGAAACATCCTTACTCTCTTGGGGCTTGTATTAGAGGTCTATCAGAAATACGAAAGTGTTGCCCTCAGGTCTTGTACCCTTATCACTTTTAAAAGAGTATCGGTACAGTCACTGGTATTTTTATTGCAGCTATCAGATCTAAGTAGCCACCGATCACCTCACTATCACTACACCAATGCAATTATTTTGCCATGCATGCATATACACCTTTGGACCGATCCAGTAGCTATAAGTAACCCTACAGCAATTAATTTAGTAAGTATATACAGACGGAAAATCTTTTCTTTCACACTTTGCCTTACACACAACATGAAAGCCAAATCACCTCCACAGTTAACTTATAACTTACCTACTATGATACTATGAAATTCTGACTTCCCAGCAAGTAATACTTTGCTTTAAAATGTCTGCCTCTCTCTTACCTCCAGAAGTCGAAGTCTTTTCTACATATAAGGACTTGATCAGTTATCTCTAGCAGTATGCAAAGAAGTATAACTATGCAGTTGTAGTTGGAAAAAGCTGGCACAATAAGAAAAACATTATTGACAATTGGTTTCTTATATGCTCGAAAGGCAGAAAACTGAGAGACTGTATAGCTGATCACAAAAAGCTATTTGTTAGTCAAAAAATCAACTATCTATTTACTTGCAAAGTAGTCCTTCTTGAGACAGACAAGTAGGAACTTTCTTTTGTTAAAAACTATTTATAATCATCCAGTACAAGACTCAATTTTTCATTATAACAATTGAAAGTCCTTTGAAGATATTTAGAAACAGATTTCATTTATAATACATAGTGACTTTGCTCCAAAAGAGATAGCCTCTGCTATTGTACTTGAAAACCCAGATTAATTTTGGAGAATGTAAGATATTTATAACTTATAGACTAAACTTAAATCAGAGCAATTTGCTGGTCGATTTCCTATTGAAGCCATGCTGAACAATCTTAAAACTATATAATATAAATACAAGTATCAGCTAGATACAGAAGGGCAGATCAAGATCCTTTTTTTTGTATATCCTGATTCTCTCATACTATTATATTAATTTCCTGAAGTTCTTCTTTTAGATTTCACCTATAAAATGAATAAGTTTAAATTACCATTACTGGATATTGTTGGTTCCACTACTATTAATACTACATTCTTTGCTGCATTTATTTTCCTAGCTAGCAAAATAAAAGAAGATTATACTCTAGGGCTAAAGATGTTACAAGATGTTATAGTTCTTAAAGATATCAAGATATCTAGTATTATCGTAACGGATTAAGATACAGCTTTAATGAATTCAGTAGAAGCTGTATTTCCAGAGATGAAAAACCTTCTATGTACTTGACATATCAATACCAATGTCAATACTCATGGTAGAGACTATAAGGTTTATTAAGCGAATTTGGATAAAGAGATGGCATTTATGAAAGAATGGTATTCTGTAGTTTCTTCACCTACCATTAATAACTATAACAGAATCTGAGTATTACTGGAACAGAGATATGTCTAATACCCATAAATGCTTAAATATATTACTTCTACTTAGTTAAATCTACATAAGGAATGATTTATTCAGTGCTAAGCAAATCGGTTCCTTCATTTCGGTCATTGAGAAACCTCTAGAGCAGAAGGAGCACACTTGACTATTAAATTCTATTTTCAAGTTTCAATAGGCGATCTACACTATATACTGCAAAAGCTCAAACTTATATTATTTACAAAATATAATAAATATCAAGCTACATTAGCTTCAGCAAAGAATAAAACTTCACAATGCTTTTGGGTTCCTTTATTTGAAAGTTTAATTGAGCATATTACACCTTATACACTTTATCGAGCATACAATTAAAAGCAAATTCTTGACTGACCTAGTTTCCAATAGCCTTATCATAGATTACATATAGACTCTTTAAGTATATCTTGCTATCACCTTATACAAGAATGTCTGACAAATAACCATACTTTATATTTGCATAACTTTCATTGCGGGTGGTTTTTTAATGCTCCTGCCAAAGACTTTATTCAGGCTGTACCACGGCCTATTTTGAATTCTCCAATTATTAAACCTAAAGGACGACCAGCTGGAGCCAGAAATAAGTAACCAGTATCTTCCACTCAACGGAAACCTTCTCAGTTTGAAGCTGAAGCTAGTAGTCGGAATAAGAAAGCTAAAGATAAAGGAAAGGGAAAAGATACTATATCTTCACGAAAGCATACTCGGACTGGGCGAACTCAAAGTCTAATATTTTTGAAGAGAATACAGCAGGCGATTGAGAAGAAGATAGGATCACCCAACAGGAGTTTGAGAGACTAGTGGCATCACGAGGCAATGTGCCTCCTCTCTGGGCTGAGAAGCCAGAGTTTGCTGGACTCACTCGGGCAACTCGGACTTTCGCTCAACGGTATGCTTTACGTCGCAAAAATGGCGAATCTAGCAAAGGGAATTGATGGAATAACGTCTATGAATATCTCTTAATAGCCTGTTATCTAGCCTACGAATTTACCACTTTATTTCTTAATCGTAAGCGTATATGCATGCATGGCGAGGCAATCGCATTGGTGTGGCGATGGTGGGGTGGCCGGTGGCCGCTCAGATCCGGTGGCCGCAATAAAAACACCGGTGGCCGTACCGACACCCTTTTAAAATGGCAGCCTGCTGCTTTTAGCTCCCTGAGGTTGACATATCTAATGCCTGGTTGCTAAGCTTCTTCTAGGCGCAGGAACTAGTGAGCAACCAACGTAAGTGTACCGCTTACCGTTGTGCTAGCAACTAAAATCGGGTCTAAAAGCGGCACGAGTGCAGGATAGAGGCTACACTTATGTGTCTTAGCTCTTGCAGACTCCTGCTAAACCCTTTAACAATTCTCTACCGAATTTTCAATAATAGAGAGAATCCTTAAAATCCTTTCGTCCGAAAAGTACAAACGCCGGTCTGGGTGCACTGTCGAATGCGGAAGGCTGTCGGCGAGATGGAGTATGCATGTCGCTCCACCAGACACAGCCACAACCTACCTAGGCCAATGGCCGACCCCCAAGTTTGCCGTCTGATTGGCACAACAAACATTGCCCCACCAACAACTTCCATTGGTGCTCGACCCCACCCCTCTTTCTGCAAAGGATCGTTTCGAGTCCTTCTCAGCCTGGTTGGTCCGCTTTGCATGCCTAACGACATATTGTGCGAACCTCGTGCACTGCATCGAAAACATAAAAAGGAAAGAGCGGAAAACCTGTCCCGAGGAGCATCTGCACCCCCAGACCTCCAGGGGGGCCATGGCCGTGAAACGTTGTGATTGGGGCTACGACCGCGTCGGGGGCCAGTTGTTTTCTTGCTCCATGAAATTTATTAGGGGAAAACGCCTTACCATGTGCAGCTGCAGCGTTTAGTGTGCAAACTGTTTTCTACATTACAGGTTCCGACATATTAGGAAGGATCCCACCCCACACCCAGTCCTATCCCAGGCTGAAAACTTGCTCCTTCCCGGCTATCACAACAACCCTTTAGGATACTCTATTCTCACCACTACAGCAGCAACGGTTGCTCTCCGGGGGATCTCTATCTCGCTCATCTTGGGACTGGGGGAGACGAATTATTGAATCGCACTTGCCCGGGATCGTGCTGGTGGTCCTGTCACGACCTTACCCCGACATTTCAGGGGTGTTGCAAGTTCGATCCGTGTAGGAATAATGGATGTCATGGTGGTAATCTTGTCGCTGCAGGGGTGCTTGGGGGAGTATATGAGTCTGTTGTCGGGTCCGCTCCGACGACGGGTTTACTGAGCGACGCTTTGTCTGTGTCGAATTTGCCGAGCCCGTCGAGTTTGGGCGGGGCAGCGACAGCGACTCGCGACATCTCCGCCGCAACCGCTTCAACCGCAATAACAACAACCACCATCCTCGCCGCACCTGTAGCCACCAAACCCACCCCCCACTCCTCCCCCTCAACCCCCGTCATCATCGGCGCTGCAGCCGGCGGCGCAATCATCCTCCTCCTCCTTGCGGTCGCAATCTTCTTCCTCCTCAAATGGCGCTCCTCGAAACGCAACCTTACCCCTGCGGGCATCCAGCCCGCACTCCCCTACGCATCAAAACCCGCACCGCTCTGTCCAGGGGTGAGCTTACAGGGCGGGGCGTACGTGCTCCTTAAGCGATCGGACGGCCAATATACTCCAACAACAGGTGCTAGCACGTCTCTACCGCCTGGGTGTGGGTTCCACACCCCTACTGCCTCTACGATGTCAGAGCTTGCGGGTGTGGGGCAGCGCCCGAGGCCGTTGTATGAGCTGGATTCGCCGGCTCAGTCGCTAGAGCTTTTGGGTCGTGGTCCTGGCGGGGAGGGTCCGACCGGGCGGGAAGTGGGGATTGAGTTTGCTCGGTGGTGATAATGGATTGGGAATAGTGAGGGGGAGTGTGCACAGTTGGCAGGGTCTGGGCCCGAGTGCGGGGAGTTAGAGTCTAGGTTTGAGTTTGAGAGGGATGTAGGATGGAACGAGGAGGCCGGTGCCCAGTGCTTTGGTACTGGGAAACGGGAGGGGTGTGGGGTTGTCTCCTGATGGAGAGAGGCGTTTTGGGATAGCGCTCGGGTGTTTTGGATTGCGTGGTTATGATATCTATTTTTCGTTTTCTTCGTATGATGAAGGGTTGCAATAGGGTTTCGGCGTGTATGTGGGCTATGGTAGTGGCTAGGTCTGATCTATCTGTTGGAATGGGCGTTGTTTATCAAGTCTCTGGACGTTACCATGTGTGAAGTAGCTAAAGTCAGGGTATCTCATTTGGGCGAGATTTCACTTTTAATTGCAACTTTATTAAGGGGCCTGCTATTGCCACTGGCGAATTTGCTAGTTCCACCGAGCCTTCAGTTGAGCGAAGCCTACGTGTTAGCTAAGGTGTCCCACCACCAAAATTAGTCAGTCAGCTGTGCCCATTTAAAGAAAATTAAATACAATAGATCTGGATATGGCGGCAAATGTAATCTAATAATTTTCTTTGAAGTTCCACTAACATGGAGTGTGATTGGTATTGCAGTGTTTTCAGTAGGGCAAGGCGGTACTACCCACTAAATCTAGCCTTCGCCTAGCTGGGACTTTAGGGGGTGACCTACCTAGCCATGCCTAGGTGTATACAAAGTCACAATTAATAATTACTTGCATTGTATTGCTGTTATCAATAGAACTAACAACTGTTAATTACTCTACAATTGTTTTCATTGCAAAAAACTGCTGAAGGGTGGTTGTATTCAGCATCACACGGTTAGGCATATTGCTTAACTGGAGGCCCAGTGGAACTAGTAAATTCGCTAGTAGCAAATAGCAGGCCCTGATTAAGTCCTGTGATACCTATTAGGTTAAAATTAAACTAATTGAAATTCCCGAAATTAAAGCTTCCTGGAGTATGTGTTTACTTGGTGGCATCTTTGGTGGAAAACTTGGGTAGGTAATTTACTTTAAATGGGTTTATGATGTTGACTCGGGGGTCGGCTTGAGGCAACTGAGGTCTCGTTGTGTTTACATTTTTGCAGCGTTGCGATAGCTGGATCTAGAAATGGGGACCGACAGTCTATATACTGAGGTAACGCGGAATGAAGGAGGAGATTTATTGACTCAATCAGCGCCCCGAGCGATATAATCTGAAGGAGGATCAGAAAGTCACGTGCAACGATTTGCGAGGGTTACCTGATGCGCTTTGTGCTAGCTTACATGGTGCATAGAGGCTACTCCTAGACTGTCAAATGGGTCGGGGCGGGGCGAATTTCGATCTTTCAGACCGTACCGCTTAGTAACCCGCGGGGTCGGCCAGGTTCTTAGTTAAGACACCAACCCGATACGGGTATCGGGTATTAAAGTAAGCTTCTGCCAAGCACCCGTGCTGGACCGTATACAGTAATAACTGAGGCTCAAGTTGCCACAACGAAGGAGGGTCTATTTCCAAGGAATAACTACTCTGACGTCGGCTATCGTCCATGCGTGGCGGACCTCTGCCTTCTCCCCATCAGCGAAAAAAAAACCTGCGCTACCGAAAATTTATGCGTGCGCCAATCTTCCGATCTCCTGACAAGCTGGGCGTCGTGTATCGGTACTCTGTGTCCCAGCCAACTCGTCGACGTCCATGACAGAGCGAAGCCCAATTGCTACAAATACGGCAGCTACAACCTCGGACTCCCTATCGATGGGTGGGTATCTGCTGCAAAGTCTCCTTGGCCGTCAGCAGGTGGGGGAGTATTTACGACGTCCCCACCGCAGCCAACTCCAGCCATGAACCCGGGTACGTTGAGCAACTACCCGCCATGCGTCGCCTGCTATTTTGCCCTAGTGGGCCCGTACTACTATGTCGGATACATTCCTGCTTTCGACCCCTGTAATCCGAATAGCTATATCTGCCAAACTACTAGCTTTCTAGAGTTGTTCGCGGCATGTATTGAGAAACTGTGTCCTGATGACGTGGGGAAAAGCTTATTCGACTACTTCTGCGAACTGTCTAGATAGTGGGGGAAATAACATTGCGATGACGTTTGAGGAGTGGTTGGTTGCGATCAAGGAAGATCTGCTTTCGATTCACGAGGATGATGTTAGGACTGGGATGTTTTTGCTGGGTACGGCAGGTATGAATCTCTCCTTTGTCACTAGTCATATCAATTCCAGCAACGAGTCTGATATGGCCAGTTTCTTCGGCCTCGATCACATCCGTTCATCAGCGAAACCCCTCTGCCGAAGTTTCAACTACACGAACCTCATCCTTCTTCATAACGAGCTCGCCCTCGTCTTCACCTTCCGGCTTTCCTACGACGTCCGACTCCTCCACCACTAACACCAACGGAAGTCCTGGCCAAAGCGACAAAATCGCCCTAGGAGTAGGGTTGGACGCCTGTATCCCAACTGTTATACTGGCACTAATCCAAGTCTGGCTTGTGTGGAAGAAGTAAGTCAGATCTCGCCGGATGCATTGGTAGGCGAGCTGTATGTATATGTGGTTTCATTAAGTTTCAACACCAGGCCGCTTTTACACTAAAAGTGCTAGTTTTCAAGTCATTGCAGCATCACAACTTAGGTATTAAATAACCTTTTAAATTATCTGAAAATACTATGCCACAGACTACAGGACCTTAAACTATTGATTATAGATGAAGGACTAAGGGAGCAGAAAGACACTTAGCAGCTAAAGAACATGTTAATTAAGTATAGTAGGTAGTTTAAGCATAAACAGGGAGATATGAGTCATAATAACTTAGGTTCCATTATTAGACTTGGTATGAGTTATATTGTGAGTTATGTTAAGAGGTATACATACCAAGTAGTATAGGCTACCTGTTGGCAGGTAATTAAGAAATCAGTGAAGAAGTTACTATAAATACTACATTAAGATCTCAGGGAAAGCATTTTTCCTTCTCTCTTTATTAAGTGTCTTATTAATTTAACAATTAAGCTTCATACTAAGAACTATTACTCAAAATATCATTTAATATAGTTGTAGCAGAACTGTTTTGCTATTTTAATATACAGGACCTATATAACTGTTTTACAGTTATTGTAGAATCATAAGATATACTATACCCACAGAATATAATTGATATTTAAATACTCAATATTGTGATCTCTTCAAAAATTACTATTAGCTATGACAAGTCAACTAAACATTATGGACTATGGAAAGAACTTTGTAGCAACTATCGAGTACCTTGAAATAGGCAGATTCACAAAAGTTCATAAGGTTGTATATATGTATGTGGTAGATTCTCATACCTTGATGTGACGATGAAATCGAGTAACTACTTACCAAAATGCATATGCTAGTCAATAGGTATTAAACCCTAGTGTCATGGACATCCTGAGCCTCATCAGGAACGCCACAGATACAGAAGTGGCACTGGAACCATTGGACTGGATCGCTAGCCTACGGGACACAGATGGCTCGAACGGCTCGGCAAGGATGAACCAAATATGAGGATGAGCAGCACTTGCCAAAGGAATGTAGGGGCCAGAACAGAGGTTCGCGTAATCAGCGCCTTTAGCGCTGAGAGTGCAACTTGTAGCAACTCAATAAATCACCCATACCCCTGTCAAGCCAACGACCTCAGCCAGCTACACGACTGCTAAGGAATCTAGCCCAGAAGCGACTGGCTAACAAGAACTACCATGACCTATGGACAAGGAACCGTTAATTGTAGGTAAAGGACCAGAAGAGCTGAGAAACACTTGGCAGCTGAAGAATACATTAGCTGGGTGTAGTGGGCAGCTCCGGTATGGATGAAGAGTTATTAGTCATGATGACTCAGGTTTCATTATTGAACTCGGCGTGAGTTAAGTGTGAGTCACGTCGAGGAAAGAATACTTCAAGTGGTATGAGTCATCTGTTGGCAGGTGGCCAAGAGGTCAGTAAAGAGGCAGCTATAAATATAGCGTTGAAGTCTCAGGGAAAGTATCTTTCCTTCCCTCTTTACTGAAAGTCTTGTTAGTTTAACAATATAAGCTTCGTACCAAGAATCATTGCCTAAGATATCTTTTGATATAATCGCAGTAAGACCGTTTCGCTATCCCAGTATATAAGACTAATATACTTGTCTCATAGTCACCTAAAGAATGCCACGCCGTGTACCTGAACTCTAAAATAAACTAGAAGACAAGACTTCATTGGAGTCAGATTGTCACATCTGGCAAGGAGAATAACTTAGTTACCTATATTTAGTACTGTGAGCAGCAGGGATTTTCTATTAAGTATTTTATGCTTAAAGCCATAGCTGAATATCTTATCCAAAAATGCAGTAGTAACTTAAGACAGTAGACATTATCTGTTCAAGTTTTGGGCTGCCACTGGTCTACTAACTTTGTCAAACATCATTCTTTCTTGTGGAGCTATATAGGAAAGTCAATAGAGTAATCAAGAGTTAAGACTTGTATTAGCAAAAACCTTATGAAATAGTTTAAAGTTTTTAAGAATGTAGTAAATACTTATAAACTAGATTTTAGCAATATCTACAATGTAAATGAGACAGGATTTCAAATCGAAATTATATCTAAATCCTATATTATTATAAATAAGTAGCAGAATTTATCTAAAACGACAGAATCTAGTTCTAAAAGTAAAAATGTTATAGCTATTGAAATAGGCTATGCTGACAAAACTATTTTACTATCCTTTATCATTATTTTCAAAGGCCAGAATTTTCAAAGTACTTGGTATTCAACTGATGTACTAGAAAATTAGGTAACTATAATAAGTCCAAATGGTTAAACTAGTAATCTTTTGACCATAGTATGGTTAAAGTAGATTTTTGAGCCTTATACTTAGTACAAGGCCAATGGCAAGTATTGGCTTATTATTGTCAATAAATACTATTGTCATCTCATACTAGATTTTAGGAAATATTGTACTGATAATTATATTATTTTACTCTATTTTCTGGCTTATAAAACTTATATAACTTAGTTAATGGATGTTGCAGTATTTTCGCCAATTAAGTACTAGTTTCGCTTGAAAGTTAAATCTTGTGATATGGGGAATTACAGGTTCTAAAGGCCAAGTTTATGCATATTTATACTAAATCAAGACCTAAAGCAATAACTATCAAGAATATCAAGTTTGGATTTCATAGTATAGAGTTAATTCTATATAACCTAGGTGCTGTGCTTCACAAACTCCCATTTCAGTCAATAACTTTACTTCTACTATATATTTCTATTAAATTCCTAATCTTAAAGAATATATATGACCTTCAAATATTAATACAAATGTAAGGTGAACTGGCTGCAACCAGTAAACCTGAAGATCTTAAAGTATTTTGTAAAATTTAGGGCAAATTGATAAAAGCTCAACTATAGCCTTTGTAGACCATGTTGTGCTACAGCAAAGAGAGCAACAATTATTAGTACACTAAAAGAGAAAGTAAGCTACAGCCTTCAAGAAGTGAATAAGAATAGATCTTCTTTAAGAGATGACTGTTGATAAGGTTAATTCGGCTCTGAGTAGGGTTGAAGCACCCTTTTAACCTTAATGCAAGCTCTAGCCACATGGGCCACATAATTGCGCAGTTATGTATTAATGCCAGAACTTTCTGATGATAGTTCAGACTCAACAGTAGGGGATGGAGATAGCGACATAAACTTTTGTATTATACTTACTAACACAGTCTAATGTAACTACAAATTTTGAGTCATATTTTATAGGTATAGTATAACCCATAATTCTATAGTATTCTACAAACCCCTTACTACATACTTGAATACTTAAGATAAACTAGAAAATAAGACCTTATTAGAGTTAAATCATTATACTTGTATACTGAAATTATGGAAAGTATTATGATAAATAATAATATAGTGATTACAATAAAAGTGAGAAACTTTGAAGAACTTTTTACAATTAACAATAAATTTATATATAGCATTTCTTGTAGTACAAAGAGAAGCAAACTGAATAGTAAGTCTAATAAAAATTACTTGAATAAATGACATTATGGTAACTAAGAGACAATGAAAAGAAAGAGAAAAAGAAAAAAGTAGGACTTAAAGCATAAATATGTGCAAAAGAGTGATGTAGAAATGCTTGGGTCGGATGTATTCCGATGAACTTGTCAAGTAGAGTTTTTGATTCACAAGCTAGCTTATTCGTTAAGTAAATATCATGTTGGCCAATAAGTCAACTTGACAATTGGGATGGCTAAACTATAATGTAGCTTATACATAAATAGTAAAGATGGTCTGCCTTGCATTTGTGACTGCATATAAACCTGCATATACAACTCTAAGATACAGCTAAGCTAATCACAAATGTAAATGCCTTTTCTGAATGTGAATATCTGCT
Source organism: Nothomitra cinnamomea (assembly GCA_022345685.2). Lineage (NCBI taxonomy): Eukaryota > Fungi > Ascomycota > Geoglossomycetes > Nothomitra > Nothomitra cinnamomea. The sequence continues at coordinate 29,495 of JAJDMX020000011.1, read as the reverse complement.
TTAGCTAAGGCTGTAAAATGAATTCTGATAGAGATGTCCAATAATACTAAAGTCTAGACTTCCAATAATAGCATTTTGATAAACTTTGAGCTACTGTCGATCAAGTTTGACAGAGCTGACTGAAGACTATAAAGATTATGATCTCAACTACTCTTTTGTAAACTTTAACATTATACTTACATCTTTTCTACTTGATGAACTTATCTGACAACATCTTGGATTATCATCATGGCCAAAATTACTACCTGTCTAGCTTTCAGCAAAGTTAACTGCAAGGAGTTCTTCAATTAGGCTAACTCCCCTATGTTCAAGAATCAAAGCATGCTGAACAATAGTAAACATACTCACTTGTGTCATTGGCTAATGTATTCTAATTATAAGTTCCTGGGAACTAATGAAGAGAAGGCTAAGCAGTACAATGATTGACATTTTGCCTTGACCTTTTTTGTTCTTTATGGTGGTCAGGTTTACCAGAAAGCAGAGACAGTTACCTCACAGGGTGGACAGAAGGTAAGCATGTGAGGTGTTTATTCTATACTGCTCATCTTTACTAATACGTTTCAATTAGGTTAATTACTCAGATCGCATTGCCGCTTGCATGTAGAACACATTTAATACCATTTCTGAGACTCATGTCAACAATTACCATTGAGGCATCAAGCATACACATCAACTCATTGTCCCACAAGTCTATGGCATTACACAAGACAATTGCAAGCAGGTCATTGACCGCTGTGCTACCTGTACTCTCAACTAAGTGAATAAGTTCCATAGTCTGTTGAAACTAATTGTATCCAATGGATGTATAGACTGTGTTCAAATAGATTTGATAGACTTTTCAGCAACCTCAGACAGGAAGTACAAATGGATCCTCTATATCAAAGACTATTTTAGTCAATTTTCTTAGCTATATCTCTTTCAAGACAAGTTTGCTGTATGTGTAGCAAAGAAAATTCAGGGGTGAATTGAGCATAAAGAGTATGTTTCCTTGAACAGCTTCTTATTTACTAGTTAATATAATACAACATTCCGAACATACTTTAATGTGATAACAGTGGCAAATTTAAAGGAGTCCTTCTTATTCTCATAAAGCAATACAGTGTTGTAGTCATCAACAGCTATCCACACTATCCACAGAGTCAGGGCATGGTTAAGTAATCCAACTTGGTAGTGAAAAGTAAACTACAGGCTTAGAAATTAGAGCACAGGCAAAAGAACTGGGTAGTGGCTTTACTATCCATTAATCTTGCTAGGAGTACCAAAATACAAGAAGGCTTATCTCTAAAGTGAATACCCTTTGACATTTGGACTAGTCGAGTTCCTTGATGGAAGCCATTATTGAGTTTAGTAGCATGAAAGAATATTTGTTTGGAGGTTATTAAAGATGAGATCCTACAGAATCCTAACTACATCAGAGACCCACTTAAGGACCATTTACTCCCAGAAGATGTTATGGAGCCTGCCATCGCAAGTGGCTTATTCTTTGAGCCTAATAGCTCGTCTCTGGATACCAGCAATATTGACCTAGCTTTACTTGCTCTTCCCCCTGCAGCTGGCTAAAACAAACTTACTTCTTTAGAAGAACTCATTAAAGAGAACAATGCCTATGTTATACAATATATGGTCCACAAATCTGAGAGAAATTGTCTCTCCATTGCCTTTAAGGAAGGTGATATTGTTATACTACAAATCTTAAAGGTCAACAGAAAGTCCACAGATCCTCTACAACTCCCTTGCCACATACTTAAAGTTTGAGGTGATAGTTATAAGCTGCAAACAGAATGGAGCCAGCTAAAGAACAACTACCCAGTATCACAGCTTCTACTGCCTGAAAAGTCTACTGGTAGAGATCTGGGACAGCTTATTTCGAATGAAGAGCTGAAAGACCTAATTACCATCAATGCAGCAGTTCAGAAAATGGCCGGTCGAATACGTACAACACAATCTTCAACCAAGGCTAAGACCACCACCAAAAATCCACCAGCGCCCAAGTCAACTCGTAAACGTGCTGCTAGTTCTACTAATGCCCCTCCTGCTCATCGTGCTCGTTCCGGTACCAAGTCTGCTCCTGATATTGGGTCTACTATTGTGTTGCGTCCCCGTAGCTAGTTTTCTCTATGTTTGCATCTGTAACGTATTTATGAATGAGATGAATTTATTCTACATTACAGTTCAGCCGTCTCAATCGTCAAGTCGACTTATTGGTCAATGCGACGTTTACTTGACGAATAAGCCGGCTTGTTGGTCAAGAACTCTACGTGACAAGTTCGTCGGAACAGATGTGTGGTAATTGGGTAAGAGATGTATAGTATCCGAGTAAAAAAAACGAAAAATCGTAGTATTTTAGGTTATTCTATGCTAAAACGATTTTCAAACTTTTCTCTACTGTCGGCTACGAATACCGTGAGTCTGGTAACCCTAGTTGGCTAGAAATCCCTGATTGCAAGCTTGTGAGCCATTAGTTCGGCCTCTCTAGTTACGCAGCAGCCCATTGATACTGTTTCAAAATATCATCCGGTAGAGCTGCTCCCATTCTATCAGGTTCGTAAATCCTCATAAAGACGGAATTTTTCTCGACATATGCAACACACTTCTGACCCTTCACAGAAGATACAAGATGCTTTAGTTGCTTGAGGAGACCAACGAGCTTTTTCAGGTGATCTTGGTGTTGTTCCTCCCAGCGCTCAAACTCTAACTTCATGGAGAGCTTCTCCACTTCCTGGAACTGGCCATTCGTGTGATAACCCACAAAGAGATTCTGGGTTTGCGAGAACCACAACTGCGGGATTGTATCCTCGAGGTGCAATCTTCGATGCGCTGATCGTGTCTTGATTTCAACAATAGTTGATGGCTCCACTACCCGACCCTTGTTCAATACCAGCACAGATCCAGTTGCATCAGCCTGAGGCGAAGTAATTGATAGTGACTGCAGTGGACCTAGCAGGTCGTCTGTATTATCACCTTTGCTAGCCGTTGTTTCCCTGCTAGTGTCCTCGGTGTCGCTGGAATACCCATCCGCCTCAAATCGCATCAAGCAACGAACCCCTCCAAGGCTGTACCGCGCGACACGATGATGCCCGCTGCTATCCCTGAGGCTCCCTTCAAAAGTTGTAGTGGCCTTCTCGAAGTTATGGCCATACCCAAAGCTCTGGGAACCATGGATTTTCTGTTCAAGTTCTGCTTCCCAGCGGCAAAGGAACATGACGCCACCGTGAATTTTTACATCGATGCGAAAAGACCGATCCACATCTTCGGAGACAAAGCGAAGTAACTTGCGAAGGCAGTTACGGTCCGTGACGAGGTCGACGTCCCGCATACTAAAGTTAGGTTGCATGACTGCGAGGGATCGGAATAGCGGCTCGGTGGGGTATGCAGTGGAACGAGCGGTGTTCTGGTCAATGAAATATGTACCTTGGTCCTTTGCAACTCTGAACGGAAGTTTCTTGGACCTCCAGACCGGAGGGGCTCCTAGAGGCTTGTCAGTCTGTCATCTATGAGCTGTAGAGTTGGCAATCTAAGAAAGCGCTTACCAGGGACATAAATGACTGGTGTGTCTCTGTTAACCCAATTATATGATGATAGAAATTCGTAATCAGCCAGAGAGATATTTGTATCACTGTCGGTGACTTCGGCAGCTCCGGCAAGACTGTAGGGTTCGATCGTTTTCAAGAGCACACCTGTGCCTCCCAAGATCTGCTTTCTGAATGTAGCCAAGTGGCTGCTCCCATGGGGGTCTAAGAACATATCCAGTATTATCAGCGACAGGCAAGCAGAACGAATATCTTGTACAAATATAAGAAGGCCATACATTTCGGCTGCATCGTTGCCACACCTGTCCCATGAATGAACTTGCAGGAACCTCCCCTATTGCATCTCCCTTGGAGCCAGAACGTACAAATCTTTCCAGCTGGCATCGTGCAAGACACAAGACGTGGCTTGGCAGAAGAAAACGATGCTCTTCTGCTGAGAATGATACTGAAAGTGCGCACAGCAGGCTCTTTTACCTCACTCCGCTTGAGATACTGGTGTAACCGCACCTCCAGCGGGAAGCCTTTGAACGCTTTTGGGCCTATGAGTCATATTATTTAAGCCTTGGCATGTGTGCTTGTTGTCGTGCCGCCAACCTGCACCCAACTGTGACGAGCAACGTGACACATTTACCACCAATCATGTTTGCATAACTTAGGCTCACCAAGGGGGCTACGATGCACTTCATCTCGTTCGGCACACACTTTCGCTCTGCGCGTTCATGATGACGGAAGCCTACAGGTTGTGAATGATAGCTCAATTGATTCATCGCTAGTTAGAGTGACTGAATGTTGGTCCGTTGACGCAACGCACGCAAACACGTATAGTTTGAGATTAAAATGGGCCAATCCCACGGGTGAAGGCATAGTGTATCGGGAGGTCGGTGGTAACCCTCAAGTGTAATTTGGAGCAAGGCGCTAATAAGGTGTGATCCCTAGCCACGTCAACATTACCGTCATGTCGACTCTCGATCAGGGTTGTCTGCGCTCTTCCATAGTGTCTCCAGTCTCGGCCGAGAGTGCGGGTTAACGGGTCGGGGGATTCCCGCTTAGGCGCCTAGCCTTACCTCACAGCAGGCCGGGTATCTATAGCTACGTGGCGTTATCAACGCTTCCGCTGGGTATCTTCCGCACGGCTGTATTTTTCCCAACAACATCGCAACAACACCATACATTCACTTCTTCATCCCATCACCCCGTCGCTCGCTCAACCGTCCTCCAACCTCACCCAACCACCACAATGCGGACTCTCAACCTCAACATCGCTAACCTCTCGCTTCTCCCCACAGCCCTAGCGCAATTCATGACAGCCTCCTTCCCCATCCTCACAACCATCACAGACTCTCCAACAATAACTCCTCTCCCTCGATACACCGACGCCTCCGCGACCCTCATAACTGGCCGCAGCGGATGCGACACCCCGATCCTAGTCTCGACACTCAACAGCTTGTTCTGGCAAGTTGGATGTGCGAGGGAGAATCTGGCATGTTGTCCCTCGCCCACGGGGCGAGCGAACGTATGTACATCCCCTTTATTTCTTACGTATCTTCCTTAATTGTTGAGTGGAGGGACGCTTACATGGAGGGAGGTGCAGAGGCAGTACTTCGACAAATGCCCCGCTGACTTCGACGTCGCCTTCATCGACAGCGTCGGCACCCTCGGCTGCCCCCCGCGGCTTCCTCGCCGTAGGCATAGCCCTCAACCGCGACGGGCTTACCGACCCACTCTGCCAATCCCCTCTCCCCAGCCCGATAACAGGGAATAACACTGCCCCGGCATCTATGGGCTTCTTCTCCGCTGTGACTGCAGACCCGAATTATCTCTATGCGATGGAGTATTATATCCACACGGACATAGGGAATAAACTCGTTGTACCTACGCTTGCGAATACTACCGATACGGATCCTGTACCTACTGCTAGCCCTGTGCAGGGAGGAGGAGTAGTGCTACAGACGCCCACTGCATCGCCCACTGCGTGTGAGGTGCTTACGCCGCTTAAACCGTGTGACCGTATGCCGGGTGGCGAGCTAGCTAGTGCGTTAGTCGGAACAGCCGCTGGGGCGTTAGCGCTGGGGGCAGCGTTAGCTTGGATGCTGATGCGCGCGGGTGCGAAGGAGAGCCAGAAGGTGGAGATGGATAAGCGGTTGGAGGAGCCGGGGATGCAGCCTGTGGAGTTGCAGGCTGGAAAGGTTACGGAGGCGCCGGTGGTGGAGTACTATGGGGCTGTTTCTGTTGGGCCGAAGCCGGCGGCGTCGTTTAGGTGAGTGGGGAGGCGGAGTGTTGGTCTATTTGACTTGTGGGATTTACGGGATAGGGTTTGGTGGAAGGCTGGCTTGTGGTTTGATCGGGGGAATCTTTGTTCGGCCCAATTTGTGTTGTAGTTGGTGCCTGCGCATTGCTCGTAAGCAGTGTTGCCGTCGGTATCAGCAGTATCCGGGCATAGTCATGCCGGAATTTTACATCCGGACACCCTCAACGGTGCTTCCGAGGGCCTGAGCAACACCGGCATCAATATAAAAGGCCGGGTAGAATTCCATGTAGAATTAATTAGTAGTCGCTCGTTATATGGTCGTTCTCTACAGTTAAATCAAGCCTTCGATTTTACCTAGCTCCAACAATTTGTATATTTCTCGTGATATAGACTACTTATGTTTACAGCGACCGACAATGTGACTAGTTAGTTACCGCTGCTAAAAGCCATGTACATGAGGTGGAATCAAATATTCGACTCACTAGTGGGAGTGCCTGTTTGTGCCTTGCCCTAGCTATCTTGTTCGGGCTCCCACCAAACTGAACGAATATTACCTGAGTATTCAACTGGATGCAACAGAGATACCCGAGAGTAGATATCAATTCTGGATAAAACTGGGAAAGGCATTACATGCTTGACTGGTGTTTCTCTTCTCTAAGTTCGAAAACCCCACGGAAAAGGCTCTAGATAGGATAATAGTGACAGCAAAACAACGAAATTGGTGACCCAGACTCTCGCGTACACGGAGAAAACTGATCTCCATTCTGTTCAGGTTTTTTTCACTGATACAGGATCGTGCTGAGGCTATTGTTTGCGCGTACCATGACATTTGCGCAGCACCTTCGCAGCTTCTTCTCACCCCCTGTTTAGTCATGCGAGGGCTGTAGGTGAGGATGAAGGACGAGGCGCGGGAAAATAAATCCCGCGGCAGCTAAATACCCACAGCATCCGGCTAGTCACGGTGTCTCACTTCTTTCACTATAAGAGGCGCCGCTTGGCACCCCATCTACGTGTTGCATACGATTGGAGAATAACGGAATTCACGAGTTGGACAGGCATTCACGAAATTTTCTCTGAATTCATGATGCGTATACCAATGAAAAATATCTACTAACTAAAAGCAACAAATAGGAAACTAAATAAATCAATCAACAACGGGTTCTGCGAGTTTGCCTCTCTTTTTCCACAGGCATCTCTGTGGCTGTAGCAGCCTGCTTTCTGCTTTGAAAACTTTCTACCTCTTGTGTAGCTTCATTCTGGCATAAAGCGCTGCATTTACCCTTCCCATGACGCCTGTCTGTACAAGCTATTCCTGCCCGTTTGCAAGCACAGCGCTTAGACATACAGTTCCCCTGACATTTGCACTTTGGCTCAAGTTCAATCTGCATGGAATTCTTGCGGGCAACTGAAGCAAGGCTAATTTTCGCCATAACATTAGCTGAAAAATCCACACGAGTAGTTTCCAGAACTGGAAGAAGTAGGTTTGTTGGGTATTTTCCCTCCAGGATATCTTCTGGAACCTGAATCTTATAATAGTGAAATGGTAAAACTTTGTATATACGGCCAAAAATGCGCTTGTTGTCCAGTGGGCCATGATTTTTTTGTGAAACAGCTACACTAACTAGTTGACCTTCCTTAAACGTCTGAATGACATGTGTCTGAGCATAACCTTTAGTCATTCGGTGTCTAGATTTTTGGAGACTGTCCCGCACCTCTGCATGTATGACCATACGACTTGAATCCGTAACAGGAAGGTTAATTATGAGGTGATCATTATCTGTCTGCTGGTCTAGATCCAATGACGCTTCGCTATTTGATGATGTTTTGTCTTCAGATGAAGTGGAACTACTAATTTCTAGTGCTGTAATTGATGTAAGCAAAATATATCTTACTAGCTGGAGATTAATAACGTACCTGTATTACAGACTTGAATAGTAGAACCAATTGTATTTTCTTAAGCTTGAGCTGACTTCAAAACACGTGGAGACTGTACAGATACCCCAGACTGAACCAATTGATAAGCAGCACGTTGATTAAATTCATCTGTGCGGGCAATAAAGTCATCGTCATTAAGTCCTTCTAAGTCCACTTCTTCCTTCGACATGCTACGCTGATCGTCAATGTCTGAGAGCATAACCTCTGGCAAATGAGCAAGCATTTGCTCTCGCACTTCCTGGCCAGTGACATTGTCTGGCGATATTGGTGGAAACCCAAACACAACTTCCTATGGTATTCGATTGATTGCTGTACTGTAAGCTTTATTAATTTGTTCAGCTATTGACGGCAATGCGCTTGCCCATTTATTTGATCCATGCTGTCTCCTCCACGCAAATAACTTGTTCTTGACCACATTATTTCCCTTTTCCACTAATCCCTGATGTCGTAGTGTATAAGCTTGTCCGTGAATTGACTGAATACTATGATTCAGTAATAGTTGCTTAAATGCGCCTTTGAATTCGGCACCATTATCACATTGTAGTATCTTTGGCTTTCTGAAAATTCCAATCCACTGGTGAAAGTTCCAGGCTATACCAGCAACTTCCTTCGTTTCCAGAGGCCAGAGCATCGAAAATTTACTATAATGATCTTTAGCATGCATAATCCATTTATACCTTCCATCCGCATGATTTCCCATGTCAATAAGGTCCAGTTGCACACGCTCCCAATTTTAAGAGGAGACTATTGGCTGTAGAGGTCCACGAGAACGATTTGGCAGTCGCTTTTGACAGTTTTGACAGTGTTCAATTAGGGCTTCAACATCGTCGCAAGTAATATCTCAATAATTGTGCTTTATTGCTTCCCAAGTAGCTACAATGCCTAATTAATTAGCTATATATACAGTTTGAATAAATAGTTGAGACTTGCCGCTATGCCCAATTGATAGATGTCGCCGTGTCAATTCCTCAAAAACTTTGTTTTCAAGCAGTACCATCCTCTCTCTCTGGTGCCGTGTACCTTCAGCCTTTCTATACAACTTCTCCTCAATGGGATCCCATCGGTAAGACTTGGATTCAAATTTTCACTTTGACTGCTTTTTGTTAGCAGGCTTTCGGTTTGGATTGGTAAGCTAGCTTATCAAGTCAAGTTTCTTGTCCAGTGGCATTGAAATTAGAAATTGATTTGGCCTTTGATTTAAGTAGTTATTGAATGCAGTTTGAGCAAGCTGATTGAAGCTCACAATAATACTAGGGTTGAGAGGCTGGGATGGTCCCGCAGTAGTTGTCAAAGTTGACACAGGTGTCGTGGATGCAGCCATGTTGACTTGGAAGTTGAAAGCGACAGGAAAAAGTTGGGGGATGAGCGACCTTTTCCTATAAATTCATAGTTTGGACTGGGTTTCATGAATTGGAGCAGACTAAGTCAGGATTGGTATACGTTTCCTGATTCCATGGAAATATTCCTGGAATTTAGAGCGATCCCCGAGTTGGATATCCGCGTCGGGAATTTTGATTAAAGTTTCGCGAAGTGGCCCCACCCATTCCTGAACAACTCCAATCTGCGAATCGAATGCAACATACGGAGTATATGGAAAACCAAGATACCAAGGCACTCCCAAGACCTCTGAACGTTCGTCATCACCAAAAGTCCACACTTGGCGGAGGGTTAACTTCGAACGTAAGCATGCGGAATGGGGACCCCAGCTAAGTCTGCCTAGCCCCTCCTCTCCGGTTTTCTCACCTTAACAATGTATTCTCCGCCACCACAAGGTTTCTTCCCTTCACGAACGAGGAAGATGGCGGGAGCGAAATTGCAACGGGATCTGGATATCGAGCATTGTGGATTATGCGCATGATGGAGAAATATAAATAGAGCTGTTTCCACCGGTCATGGTGCTGGGTTTTTATCCATCATCACCGCTCTAGACGACAATCTAGACAACGACGGAAAAGAAGGACATCGAAATCTCCTTCGCAGCACAGATCACCAATTGAACGGCGCCATCTCTCCGCCATCGTGATGAGTCCCCGCAAGTTCAAGAGCGATCAGTTCGCGGTCCCAGCGCCGCTAGAAGTATGCAAACTGCAGCCAGCGGAAGCCGTGCAGTCATCTTTGCTGGGCGAGCTGTTGGTAAATTGGTAAGTTATATCCCAGTCCAGAAGAGCCCCAGATGACCCTATACGCTAACAAGATCTCGTAGCCAGGCCGTTGGCTCAGCATCTATGCTCGTCCCCCTCTATATCGCCGAGATCGCCCCCCCAACCATCCGCGGCCGCCTCGTCGGAATCTATGAAGTCAGCGTGCAAGCCGGAATTACAATCGGACTCTGGGGTCAACCGAAACATGAAGCCCGTCTCCTCACAATGGATAACCCCCTTCGCGGTCCAACTCATCCCTGGCGCACTCCTAGCCATCGGGGTGTTCTTCATGTCCGAATCCCCCAGGTGGATCGCACGTTTTAAAGGCCGCAAAGCCGCCGCTGCCGAAGACCACCCCTTCATTCAAGAAGAAATCTACAGAATCATGGACCAAATCGACCAAGAGCGTCTTTCCGCGTCGGAGAAAGGCCTGATCTCCCAACTCAAAGAACCCACACACAAGGGAAATCGCAACCGCATCACCATCGGTGTCCTAATCTACGTATTCATGCATATGGCCGGCTCAAACGCAATAAATTATTACTCCCCTCGCAACTTCCGCAGCATCGGACTCAAAGGCACAAACACCTCCCTCTTCGCCACCGGAATCTACGGCATCGTGCGCTTCTGCTCTGTCCTCCTCAGTATGCTCTACGTCTTCGACCGGCTCGGACGGACTAAGATGCTGATTGGGGGGTCCGCAGTTATGGCATTCTGCATGTGGTTTATAGGCGCATACATTAAGATCGCGAACCCGGAGCATGCAAGCCACATCACTGCCGGGTGCTACACAGCCGTGACTATGATCTACGCCCACGCCGTGGGTTTCTGCTTCTCGTGGGTGGGCGTGCCTTGGATCTACTGCGCGGAGATCTTCCCCCTCCGCATCCGCTCCCTCTGCGTCAGGATCTGCGTCGCGACGCATTGGCTGCTTAACTTCGTCGTTGTGAGGTCTGTGCCGTATATGATCATGGGCATCGGCTTCGGGACGTACTTTGTTTTTGCGGGTGCGATGGCGTTGGCGATTCCGTTTGTGTGGTTTTTCGTGCCGGAGACGAAAGGGTTGAGTTTGGAGGATATGGATGAGTTCTTTGGGGTTCCGAGTGTGGGGAGGCATTTGCCGACGCATGAGGATGTGGAGAGGGCTTTGAGTATGAACGAAGTGGAGCGGAGGTCGAACTGAAATCTGCTGGGTTAACTAGAGTTGTGGGGTTTAGATTGGCGCCGGGATTTCGATGTTCATGGTACAATTTCTTGGTGCGTTTTCTTAACTGATGTGTTATGGTTAGGCACGAGACAAACTAGCAGAGCCAATGACTTCAATATCGTGGCGAGATACAGTTCTGGTGATACTCTCTGGCCGGTCTATGGGTTGGAGGGTAGCGAGCCGTAAGCTTGACTCCTAGTACAGACAGTAATACAGATGTGGATGATGCATACCCAAAAGGGACATCAAGCTGACACCTGATTAGAGCACTTTGTTTGGTACTAACTTTCATTTCAAATGCCGTGTCTAAACCTTACAATAACCGAGGAACGTACGCTCCCACGGATAGGAGTTGAGTTGGACGAAATCAAAGTAAGGTCGTAAAAGCAAATCAAGAAAACCAGAATAAGGAAATAATAGACAATAGTAGTTAGCCCAAAATCCTAATCCGAGGCCTTATTGTTCGACCGGCTGCTACCTATGAAGAGCTGGTTCGGTTGATTGCAGATGCTTGAAGGGTTCAATCCAATATCCTAACAGCCTCACGCATATTGATACAAAATAGTGAAGTGACATCCAAAAGGGGTAAAGCCATTTTAACACGCTTAGTAGAGTACTGTATCTTGGGCAATACGACACTGAGTGTTGTGGCCTAGGCTTCTCAAGTGCAATATAGTGCTAAACACAGAGTTGAAATACTTTCTATTCGATTTACTATGCTAATTTATGGTAGGGACTGTGAAGCAATATTCTAGATAGTGGCTAGTGTGTAGCAGAATAGTAGCTGCGTCATACACTAACTAGACCCTAGTGCAAAACAGCGTCGAGTGTGGATTTCGAACTAGCCTACCGAACTTGTAACTACACCAGGCAGGGGGCCAGTGCGTGGTGCCATACAGCCCAGCGACACGCACCTACACAGTGACGATACGCTCAAAAGTAGTTACAATTACCCCACGCAGCCAGCCATTCACCAAATAAAATTCCCCCTGCGCCCCGGAATCCCCAAAAGATACCTCCACACAGCACCAACACAGCAAATAAATTTCCAATCAACTCCGCCGACCATGTCTACAAATACAACCTTCTCACCGTCGTTATGCCTGGAGCCGACCTCTCCTCCACACTAAACCACAGATCCACAGGGGGGCCAGCTCGACCAAATACCCGATGAAAACTCTCCTCTTGCAAGCACAATGGCAGGCACCTTCACACAAGAAATGATCGACTATATCAAAACGGCGATCAACCATTTTCAACTCCATTCGCATAATACCACTATTTGTCTCAATAAGAAGTTCGGGACGCAATTCGCGGTTAAGGAGGTGGAGGATGTTGTGGAAGAGAACTTTATCTGATGTGGAGTACAGTGAAGCTAGGGGTTAGAGGCGCGGCCGCTCTGGGCAAGGTAAGGAGGAACGGAATCCGCAAATGACACTATTCCAAAGCTTTGGTTCAGTACACCTATTTCGGGAAGCTAGAGAATCCTCCGGTATTCCGCCCACAATATCCAGTCTTGAGAAGTCAAATTACCATACATCCTCTAACTAATTAATTCACTTTCTTCACCCTACAACGTGACTCCGTAAAAACCACTCTAATAACAAACCCAGGCAAATGCCCCACCAAGGAGACCCCCCAAGGGAAAGGCGCCTAACTATCCCCCGCACGTTCTACTAGCAACTTAAACACCCCCAATAAGCGGTACCAGCACCAAACTAACCAAGTCCACCAGCACTGTAACTTGTACCCACAATCTAGCCTCAACACTAAAAAGCCCAACACATCTGTCGCTCCCTGCCCAATAGCATTCGTCACCGTAATTTGCCTCACATAGCCGATAGAGAAGGCCTCGCTGCCCGCGACACTGAATGTGTGTATCAATATCGGATTCTCGAATTGCCGCCCTGTATACCCCCTCAATGTACAGACAGCATTCGGGTTCTGAAGGACAGAGTCGGAGAGGGAGAGAAGCTTTGCCCACACGGTAAGGGTGTATGAAGACCCGCCGATGAGTGGCGGGTTCAAAGACTGGTAGATCCCGGCTACGTAAGGCAGGCAATCCGCCTCCACGCCTCCCCCTAGATGGGACGCGCAGTTCGAGGGAGGTTCCGAGTCTCCAAAGGGCTGCCAGCAGTTCGGCGATGCCCGGCAAACTCCTGTTACCATGGTGGAAGTGGCGAGGAGGTTCCGGAACGGCACCTAGGGGGAGAACGTCGGTGCCTTATTTCAGTCTGTTGCATCGAAGAAACCATTTCTGAGAACGTCGCCGGGGGCGGGGACGCAGACCGGGGAACACCTCGAGATCCGTAATGGTGGTGGCGGGGGGAGCGGAGAGAGCGGGGAGCGGGAAGGCGAGGTTGAGGACTGAGAGAGTTAAGGGGATTGGGGCCGCGGGGCTGGAACCGGAGCCGCCGCAGTGGGCCACGATCATTCCGGGGGTGTTGTGGTCGACATTGCACTGTGTTACGGTAAGAGCGGAGGAGATGAGCGTGAGGAGTTTCTTGGTCACCGTGGCGAGCGCCCAAGCTACGGCAGCGATGACTGCGGCGCTGACTTCGAGGAGGGTGAGGGCGAGGAGGACGATCGCGAGGACGATGGTTAAGGCGGATTGGGTGACTAGGAGGTCACTGCCAGGTGTGCCAGTGAACCAGGTTAGTTTGGAGTCAAAGTCTTTTTGGCATTGCAGATTTACAAGGGGGAAGAGGCAGTTCGCCGTATAGCTCCCCTTTCCGTCGCCGGTGGGGGGGTCGAAAGTACAGGGTGTGGTACCGAGGGTAAGGGAGGGCGTTAGTCCCGCGCGTCCGTTTGCGCATTCATTGACGGGGAGATCGCTACTGAGAAGGTGGTGTCTCCCGTTGGTTGGGTTTGGCGTTTCGATTTCCCGGGATATCGTTTGGCGGGAGGTGTGGCTGGAGGATTGCCGGCGTTTGCAGCGGCGACCTTTCCGGTCAAGTCGCCGAGGAAGACTTCAATCTCGCTGCTGCAGTCGGGAGCGAATAGCTTGACTATCCCCCATTCCATGACAAAGGAGCCTCCGGGCGCAGTGAAGGCCAGACGAGCAGGACTCGAAACGCTGCAGAGGACCCCGACGCCGTTAATGACCAGTCCGATTTCAGGAGCTGTGATGTTGTTGTCATCGAAGTGCCGGTGCTAGTGGAAATCGCCGTATCTGAAGCCCCCGCTGCATCTGTCGTAGTAGTTGTGGAAGCGACATCAGTACTTGCTGCCGTTTGAGGAGCAGCGGTGTCTGCAGGCATTGTGGTTGTTGTAGAAGTCGTCGAGGCCGAGGTAGCTGTCGTGCCCGCTGGAGTATGATTCACATAGCATCTGCAAGTGCTTGACACGCGCGACGGAGAAAATTCTGAAATGTAGAAAGGAATAGCAGTCACTGTGGCCGTGACAGGTGCCAAAGCCAAATAATCATTACAAAACGCAACAGCCTGAGCAGGACGGCAACAGAGCGCACGCAGGCAATTATCCGCGTTGCAGTGGACTCCTCCTAGCACTAAACTCACGAAGGAAAGAATTTGAACAGTGAGAACGAAATTCCGATCTCCAATCATCTTGCTCAAGATATTTCTACCTGCACAGAAAGATGAGGAAGTTGTGATTGTCGAAAAAAGGAGCCGCGCACAGCATTTATGGACAATCTCTCCCAAAGTGAGGCTCTCCTGTGCTCTGAAGCTTAGCCAACCGCTCTCGGAAACCTGACCCATTTCCAGCGATGCTTAGACATTCGCCAAGATGTCGAGATAGAAAGTCAATATGCGTTAGGAAATTATAAGAGATAACACCAATGAGGATCTGCGTAAGAATGAAAAATAAATTGTAAAGCAGACCTTAAATGGGGGGCTCAAAGTCAAACGAGTGGTGGCTTCATCAAGCAAAGCCCAGAGCCCGAAAGTCATGCGAAGGTCGCAGGCTTTGTTGAAGTGCAGTGCAGCCGCAATGTTGGCTGACAGGGGGCGGTGGCCTACTGTGGATAACCTTGGCGACAAGGCAGCCTTTGGCATGCTAAGACAACGAAAACCGCACCTCGAAAGCGAGCACTACGGCACAAAATCCGAGACAAATACGGGAACTTAGGGTTTGAGTCTCAATCGATATCGGGATACCCAAAGTGTTATGATTCGCGGGATTCAGAATCGGCTGGTGGAGGCTTCCCGAAAGATCCGCGCCAAGAATGGCACACCCATTCAATTCAAGAGTTCGGGTAATAGATGCCTAAGGCACATTCATCATTTTGCTGCCGGAAATTTGCACAGGGGGAGTGGCGGCGAAAGCCAATAACTTCGAAGTCTACTCACCGCAGTCACCTGAGATGCACTCGGCTGCCTTTTCGATATTCTGTATTCCGCTGGCCGTGCTCTACACAGTCTGCGATGTTGGTATCTTGGAGTGGTCTACTGCCACACGTTCTTAAACTTTATATACCTCGTACATACGGAGGCTGACCCCAAAAGTTTTAAGACTCTTCATTAGGCATTCGCTTAGGTCTCATATCGCTAAATTTTAGTAAAGTTCCCTTCTTCCGCCGCCCCTTATGATAGTGATTTCCACTTTCTAATTCAATAACCCCATCGATGTGTTCCTTAATGCACTCGATCCACTTCTGAATTCTTGTCTGTTCAGTGTGCTCCATGATCCTAGCTACTAGAATACCCTCTTCTAGAAGCGCAAGGGCTTGCACACAAGGTAATAGAAGATAAGCAATCAGGCATTTTAGAACGGTGAAGGAAAGATTTGGTGAGGCTTCACTTAACTAGAATCTAGCTAAGAGTCTTTAAACTTTTGGGGTCGGACTCTGTACTGGCAACTTAAAGATTAAAAGTCTAGAATAGGAAAGTGTTGATTCAATTTTTTAAAACTATTTGTATCTGCATTGCATTAGAAGCAAGTTACATACTAGTTACTCTTGCGTAGCTTTTGGAAAGTTCATAAAAATTATGTCTGCAGTTCACATTTGATATTTTCTAACAATTTCCACAATAGCCCCATAATAAATCATATGATCTTCAGGTATTTGCATTTGGGAACTTATTAATTTGTAAAACTTTCAGCCTGCACTGCTGTAATAGTGAAGACTTCAGGTATTATAAGATAAGAAATACTAGTATATATTACTTGAGACTTGGAGGTATTCGAAGTATCTTGATTTATAAATATGATTTTCTCAATACAAGAAACCAGAATCACTTCTCATCTAGAATTCAATAAAACAATATACTATTATATCTTTTAATATCTTGAGTAATAAAACTTAAATAGTTAAGTAATAAAAATTTAGTAAAATATTTAATGAAGAAGAAAAGAAAGTATTTTCTATTATTCTTCAAATACTCTTTATAGTAGCTCTTTATTAAGTAACTGACTACTATGTGATTATATACCCTATAATAGTCATACTAAGGTATAACTTGTAATCTGAATTCTAAATAAAAAAACTTAATTTACTTTATAACTTATACTTTACTTAACTTTGTATAATTACTGTATAACTTACTACTCCTGACTAATATATCTTTAAACCAGTATATTTCTAACAGATCTAGCTATTTAGTATTAAGTATTGCCAGAACTAGTATAGTCCTTAGTATAATTAGTCCAAACTAACTAAAATTAAATTATCTAGTAGAGAGAAAAAGAGGCAAATATCTAGCAATTAACTTGAGCTTACTAAACTGAATTTTCCCTCTCATAGCTTATATACACTACTTAAAAGGGAAATTATTTGCCAAAAGTTTGGGGGAGTTAATAGAATTATAAGTAGTTAATATGTAATAAAATTTTTTAGACTTATCGTTTAGTTGCCTAAATAGCCTAGACTACTACTAACTCTATCAAGGCTAATTTAAGTTATGAGAAGAGTAAAATGAGTAAGCCTAGTAAGTTTAGCCCAATTAGCCAAATAGGCTACCAAGTCTATTAAGAATACTATTTTTAACTATTTAAGTTAGTTAGGGATTTATTACCTCTTCTTTATAATTATTTCTAACTATCCCTTAACTAAGGTTTTTATAGTTTATAAGTTACTACTAATATTGCTCCCTTAGTATTATAGTAACTAGTTAAGTCCATTTTAAGTGAAAGTTGTCTAACCAAAGTATTGTTTCATGTTTTTTAGTTACTACACACAGTATATAATATATAAGCTCGACAGTCTATACTTTATTACTCTGAGTAACATTCTCTTGATAAGTTTTATTATTACTTATATTAAGTAACTAACTCTCCTAACCTTATACCATATCTAATGAAATTTTATTTATAATTCAATCTAATAGTTTCTATACCACTCTTATATACATAATATCTTGTAACTTAAGGCATAAGATGTTTATGATAACTGTAGAACTCTTAAAATAAATTGCCTAAATTCAAAAATTTAGAAATAAATTTCTATACAAATCTTAAAACCTTTGCAACAACTAGCCCTACTTCTTGCAGCCTTTATATAAAATCTATAATCTTAACTAAATTTACTTCATGCTGTTTCCCTATAGCCCAATCAATTGATAATCTTTTTTAAGATTATTTATTTCAGTTCTTCTAATTTAATTAGCATTATCATTTAATTAGTAATTTCTTTAATCTTTTCTTTAGGAGTAAAATATACTTAATTCAATATCTTTACTTAATTTAATAAGTTTTTAGAACTTTTCACTATAATGTATTAAAATTAACTAGTAACTTACTATCAGGCTCAAATTACTACAAGCTACTAAAGCTATTATTACAATTATTATTAAAGTTTTTCAGGTAGACTAACATAACTATATCTGTAAAGCTATTAAAGATTAAAGTATAGTTCTTACTTCTTTATTTTATTTTCTTCTACCAATTAAGTTTTAAGAACCAAAAATATTATATTAACTTCACTTTACATTAAGAAAGTTAATAAAGTTAATATAGTAACTTTAATATCTAAAGAAACAGGATTACAATTAATAAAGAATGAAAATAAAAGAGACTATAATTAATCTATGGCTAGCAAGTAGATTTTATAGCAAGAACTTGAGTTATAAAGGAACTTTCAAGTAAAAATTACTTGAGAAAAGTTTAAAAAGTATAAGCAAACTTTAGGAAACTAGTTACTTACTATGAGTAGAACTGCTAAGTAAATTGAAACTATTGAGAAAATAGGTTAAATGAAGTAAAACACTACTTTTAATTAATACACAAAAAATAATATATGAAAATAAGATAAAAAATATGAGAAAATGCCTTAAGTAATAAATTTAAAAAGATGAAGAATGATTTTAACTTGATTATTATCTATTTACTACACTTATAAGATATAAAGTGAAAATTGTTAAAATTAAGTATTGGTATTGAATTGAATATTTTTTACTCTTAAGTAAGTAAAAAACTTAATTAAGACACTCTTTTAATAATTGTACAGATTAACAAGATCCTTAGTTTTGACTTTAAATATCTTAATAGTAAAGATATTTCTTTCTACCTAAATAAGAAATGAGACTAATTCTAAATGATATTAGTTAGAAATAGTATTATTTACTTGACAGTAAGGACTACAATTTAAGAATACTATTATAACTGATAATATTCTTAAGTAATAGGCTGAGTAATTCTGGAGTAAACTATTAGATTACAAAGAGAAATTAATACTAGTATTTTTAAATGATTGGCTTGAAAGATTCAAAACTTATTATAAGATTAATTCTTATATATTATATAGTGAAGCTAGTTCAATTAATACATTTATGATAAAGTTATAGTTGGATAAGATCCATGAAGTTCTAGCTAATTATTCTCTATATAATATTTACAATATGAATAAGATTACTTTATAATGAAAGATAGTTCCAGACTATATATTAGCTACTAAGTAACTCTCTGTCTGAGAGAAAGATAAGGCTCAGATAACTGTTATAATCACTGCAAATAGTGATAGAACTGATAAGGCACCATTATAGATTATCAGTACAGCGAAAAACCTAAGATACTTTAAAGAAATTCAGAGGTATGCACTTGGTACCGAAGCAATAAGACAGCATAAATAATTGGTAACATTATGAAAGAATATTTGGAATAGTTCAATGGTAGAATGTAGGAACAGAAAGTGATTTTTCTAATGGATAACTTCTCTACCCATAAGTTAGCAGTTTTGAGACTAGCTGATCAGCTTTACAATGTCTAGACTATTTAGCTTTTTCTAAATATGACCTCAGTTTGCTAGTTACTTGATCAAGGAATTATTCATTTATGGAAAGTACATAATTATCAAGTTTTTACTTCTTAAAGTTTTGATTAGTAGAAGAATGATATTGATTTAGTTAAAGCAATGAATATTCTTAAAGCTATTTATTAAGCTATTTAGGTTGGGAAACTTCTATGATACTTTCTACAATTTAGAACTACTTCTTCAAAAATAAGTTTAAAGTATTTAAGTCTACAATACTTCTTACTGAAGAAGAGTTGCAAGATATAGAGAATGAGATGAGAGGTCTTGAGACTAAGATTAAGAAAACGATGGACAATATCATACAAATTGATTGAATTAAAGAGAAAATAGATATTTAGTCATTTCTGAATCTAGTAGAGAAAATAGTGTTAGACAACTATAAAGATCTTGAGAATTATATTGTGCAGGAATTTGTATAGGGAGTAGATACAGAATTAAGTGAAGAAGATGAACAGAAAATATTATACTCCATATATGAAGCAATTATATGTGTAAAGAGGTTAATTTATCATGAAGAGAATCATCCAAATGGTAAGAGGGAAGCAATTATCTCTTTAGGAAAGTATTTGTAGTCTCTAAAAGCATAAGAACTCAGAAATACCTTAAATCAGGCTCAAACTACCTTTAACTGATTTTTTACCCCTAATTAGTCATGTACTTACTTATAAGAATAACTGCTCTATAAGAATATCTGGTCACAGCTCAACAATATTCTTATAACCAGGTTTGACTGTAGTAGACTATTTAGGTCTGGAATAAGCAGAGCAATTATGGCTACTATGGACAAAATCAAAATTCCAGAGTAGGACATGATAAAAAAAAATATACAGCAAGTTTTGCAGTAAGCCACAGAGGCTAAAAAGCACTGACTATGATTTAGTAGGGGGGTATTGGCTGTGGGTGGAGTAAAGTCAAGGATAGAATGGCTGGAAAGAGTACCAGATTGACTCGGGCCTACCCCTCCTACATCAAACACAAGAAGCCGCAAGTGTCCAGAAGCCTCAGATATTTGAGAATACTCATCGAAGAATAAGGCAAGCAAGGGGTAGAGCGAAAAGTACTTTTATTAAGTATAAGCTGCTATAGTGTTATGCCTCGCCAAAACCGTCTCACCTGCCGTGAGTGTCCTACCTGACATGTTTTACTCCTTGCGCGGGTGCGGGGTTGACGAGTCCGATTCTCGACACTGACATTGATGCTGCAAAATTCGTCTTCGACACGAATTTCTTCGGGCCATTGCTCGTGACGCAGCATTTTGATCCGCTGACTATCGAGGCGAAGGGCGTGGCCGTGAATGTAGGTCCGATTTTAGGGATGCCCGCCATTTGCCCGCCATGGCAGGTTGCTTACAACGCCTCGGAAGCGGTCTTACATTCCCTAAGCGATAGGTTAGGGCTGGAGCTCTCACCTTTCGGTGTTGGTGTAATAACTGTTCTGGCGGGAGGGATAGCTACGAAGTTTGAGGAGGACAGGCTGCCTGTGGTGGTGGAGGAGGGGAGTTTGTATAAGCCGGTAGAAGGTGATATTAGGAAGCCAACTTTGGAGCAGCAGGGGGTTGTGGGGAGTGACCCGGATGTAGTGGCGAGGAAGGTGGTGAGGAGTGTTATGGACTTGTGGGGAGGGTTCGGACTGGGGTGTTGAATACGAGGATTTAGGCGGCGGGGTGGTTGCAGCATGGGATGACAGGTCGGAGTTTGGTTGGGAGTTCTGGTTGGGGAAGTTGAGGAAGATCGTGCAGGCGGGAGAGAAAGAGAGGAGAAAGGAGAACTGAGGGAGTGGTGAGAGGAGAGAGGGAGCTGGAATAATTGAGCATAAAACTGGGGGTTTTCTCGTTTGAGAGTGTTCTTTAGATGGTTTTGGGTCACCCTCTTTTAGAGGGGCTTCTTACCCGGAGAAGGGGATATCTGCTAGGTTAGGCTGATAGCTAATATAGGTAGCTTACAAACCACTATCCTCCTCGCAGTCAGCCTCCGAGATTTCACCTAGCGGCTCTCCCTCCCTTTCGCTCAGCGGTCTTTGCCTCCAGCATCTCAAACATACTCTGATCTGTCTTCCCTCTCGCATTTCCCACCACCGATCCGCTGAACCTATCCACCGCCTCTGGATTTGCCCCTCTCTTCAACAACTCCCTCACGACAACGCCATTCCCCTCCACAATAGCCCAATGCAATACTCTCTCGCCATAATAACACTTTGCTTTAATATCTGCCCCACTATCCAACAAAACCTTAACAGCATAGAGGCCCATTGGCCGCGGCTTGCTGTAGTGCCGTTCCTCTGGACCACTGCGTCCTCAATTCATCTCTGGCCTCCACATCCGCCCCCAATTAACAAGCTCCCTAACCATTTCCGCCCTTCCCTGCATAGCCGCCTTCAGCAACGCCTTTTCCCCGCCCATAGTTTTCGCATCAACATTTGCCCCTCGCCCCAGCAGTAACCTAACTACCTCCCTCCTCCACCTTACCGCAGCACGATACAACGCTGTTCCGCCATAGGACCCTGGTATATCCGTGCCAGCCCCGCCGTCCAGCAACGCACGCACAATATTTGTATAACCGTTCGCCACCGCCAAATGAAGCGTCGTTCCGCCTTTATCAGTCTTCATCTCGACATCAACTCCTCTCGCAAGTAGAAGCCTCATGGCCTCCGAGCGCCACAAACCGCGGAATGCAGCACACCCACCCCTCACTTGCCCCTCGCCGCGAACTCCGCCCCGTGGTCAAGGAGGGGCTTCACTACAGCTGCATTTCCTGCTCGCGCTGCAGTATGGAGTGCGGTATCGCTGTTTGCGGAGTCGTTGGGACCTACGCCAGCGGAGAGGAGGGTATTAACTCCATCCACTAGGCCCTGAGCAGCACGTTGTTAGAGGGATAGCAGGACTTCTCCTATCGGCCTCTCTTCTTTTTCTTCCATCAGGAGAGGTTTGAAATGTTTGACAGCGTGACTGAGATGCTTGCAAATTTGCGCCGGAACTAGGAGCCCGGGCTCGTTGGTAGGGCGAGGTTTGGAGATCTCTAGCTCGGTTTGGTTGTCTTCAGCTGCGGCTGATTCTCGGGCTCTCCCGGGGCAAGCCAGAAATAAAGGGTAAGAGCTCGCTAGGGGGCTAGGTTTAGGCTTAGCTTATTTGGAGATTCTTCAATTGGT
Organism: Nothomitra cinnamomea; assembly: GCA_022345685.2. Taxonomy (NCBI): domain Eukaryota; kingdom Fungi; phylum Ascomycota; class Geoglossomycetes; genus Nothomitra; species Nothomitra cinnamomea. The sequence continues at coordinate 7,081 of JAJDMX020000011.1, read as the reverse complement.
TCCAATAAACATTTATCGCAAGATAATGTGTGGTATACCTATTATATCACGTGATATCTGGGTAATGAACTAGTTATGGGATGCATTTGAGCACTCACGGCGAGACAAACTGGCACCCTCGGATAAAATGAGCTAGAAGGTATCCCAGCTTTAGGAAATCGGTATTCTAGGTTCTTCGCCTCGCTGATATTATCTAAGCAATAGGCAAAGCTACCTGACTTGTCGCTGCTTGAAAGGCATCTATGAAAGCACTTCTCCCATTTTCGAGCCTCAGAAATGAACCGAATCGTAAAACAGTCTCTGCCCGTCGCAGATTATGTTGTGAAGTCGCTTGTTAGTTCCTTTTGCCACAAATAACCCTTATGGAACATTAGAGGAGTACGACCTGCCGCAACCCACGTCCTTGCCTAGAATGTACTGTTCCTTTTGGTTCTCTTGATAGAACCACTTGCTCGCCTGTTGTCACGGCCTGATCTAGATATTGCCGGCTAAGTATCTGCAACCGGGAGCGGGTGATAAAGGCTCACTAGTCAATAGTAATCTTATTCTCAGAGGCTATTATATATCAGTAGAATTCATTTGGGTAAGGATTTTGGCTGGTCCTGGAAAATATTTTGGTAATATTCGTTCATTACGTGATAGGTAGGGGTCTGGCTAACTAGTATGGGAGTTCACCCGGATATGGCAAGCTCAGTCTCGGATGGCATAAGCCTACTGGGCTATCTACCAACGCAGGAATCGCGCTGGGGCCTCACTGCTAGCAGCTGGGCTGTGAGTGCTGTTTCTATTCTGGCCGGTCTAGCCTATAAGGGAAAATATACCCCCGCCACAACTGCTTGCTAATCACCAAACAGTGTGGGGCTGGGGGCCGGGTGACAGCGGAACATGTAAGTCACGTTTCCCGACTTGGCAACTGCTCTAATAGGCAGGTAACTAACATTGCTTCCGCTAACACTTGCCATAATACAGGGTATTGCTTCTCACCTAGAGCATGAGAAATTCAGCCTTGTCCAAGTCCACGCACTGTATCGAGCGAGGCTGCGTATACTTCGTGCCTCTAAGATCCGGTTCGGTAGTCAGCCCTGGTTTAGGCGAACGGCTTTAGATGCTGGAGTTAGGCTAAACCCGAGTTGAAGCCATAGAGAATCTGGAACCGATTTGCATCTCGAGCTGGGTTAGTTGTGTTAGGGTTTTGTAAGGAGCCTTGAGGCGTTTAGAAGAGCATTTTATAGGACAGGTTCTCGTCAGATTTACGATGACTCGTGGATATATAACTGTTACCTGCACATCTCCTCAGCCGGGACTGGCCTTCCGGTGCCGCCTGCGAATGCCTGGTGTCAAACGAGATGCGAGGCACAGCGCGGCCAGCGAGAGTGCGACGTGCCTGTGAGTTCCAGCCGGTCCTACTCCACCCATCAGCCTTGTCGTTCTCCCGCTCCCAATGTCAGCCTCCCAACTTGAGGCTTACTCACCTTCAGAAGTTCAAGGTACCCCTCCCCGGCCTCCCCAACTATACGAGACTCATTTCCCTCTACCTTACCCACACGCAAGCAGCATGGTCGCCCTGATTTTGGCGTTGTACTTTACTCAAACTACAGCGAAGGGGAGTCTGGTTGCAAGGCGTGACTATGCCAACTATCGTCCATGCCCGCGCGACCTCTGTCTTGTCCCATACGCCACAAATAACACTTGTTTCAACAAAGGCAATTCCTGCGTGTGTCAATCATCTGGTTTTCTCTCCGATTGGGCGTCGTGTGTTGGGACCCTATGCCCTGATGATATCGCCGACGTCCTCTCCACGGCAGGGTCAAAGTGCAAAAACAACGGTGACTATGAACTCCCAATCACCCCCGAGGAGTGGGAATCCGCTGCAAAGCTCCCTTGGAAGTCGGCAGTCGGGGGAGTGTTCACGACAGCTCCGCCATCGCCAACTGCAGCAATTGACCCAATTCAATTTCTCAGCTATGGTTACCCGTCGTGCGTAGTCAACAACTGCGTTCCGATGGCTGTGTATTACTTCCCCATCTGCAATTTCACTTCCGATATTAGTCGATTAAACCAGTGTACATGTCAGTCTCCAGATAGTCTGGCGTTGGCTGCAGCATGTGTTGGAAAACTATGTCCTAGCGATTTCATAGATACGTATTCGGCTTTAATCAAGGACTGCTATAACCACGGGGGCTGGAGAGTGGCGTTTACGTTGGAACAGTGGGGATTCGCAAGCCTCAAGGACCCGCTTGCTGTTTACGAGAGGATCAAGAGCAGACCAGTCATATTAGCTACCACCAGTACGACCTCTACTTTGCCTCGCTCATTGGCAGGATCTCCTTCGGCAACCGTTGTGGCGTCGCCTTCTACCTACTCGACGACCTCCATACCTCCTCCGATTGTGACACCGCTACCACCAGTAGCACCGAAGTCTTCTATCTCAGCCGTCGGTGGAACCGGCCTCACACTTGGCGACAAAATTGCACTAGGGGTGGGCTTAGGCATCGGTCTCCCCACTGTTATCCTAGCTCTAATTCAACTCTGCATCTGGATCCAGATACTGCCACGCACCGATGCAGCCTTGCCGCACCGTGAAAACGGTAACAGAGTCGGCCAGCAGGGTCTAGAGGAACCGCGAGGTCGATGATTAGCTCAGCGAAAGTGCTGCAAGCAGGATATGAATTTTTGTCTTTAAGGCATTTTATTCATTCGCATGGTGTTTTATGTACGACTTACGGACAAAAGTCGCGGGATTTTTTAGCGAGATACGTCAACATCGCAGAACGACGACGGAGGACTTACTGCGATTACATGGCGACCACGGTGAATGGCAGACTCCAATAAAAGCTAGAGTTCAACCGATGTACCATGGTGCGCATATGACCCAAAAATTGATCCACGATGAGACTGGTGTTCCTACAAGCACCATCAACCGCTGGGTACACGAAACGACCTCGCGTCGCATGGCAAGCATCGCCACGGTCGGCCTCGCAGGCCTAGCAAACATAATGTTTGACACTTGATTTACCGTCTACATAAAGGCCATGAGGGTCGGAAGTTATCTTGGGTAAAATTAGCCTTGGAATCTGGGTTGAGTGTATCTGGAAAGACAATATGATGCGCCCTTAACCGAGTGGGATATTATCGATGTAAAGCATGTTGAAAGCCTTTTATCTCACAAGCCGCACAACAAAAACGCTTGAAGTTTATACAAGAGCATATTAAGTGGTTTGTGGAAGACTGGGCACATGTGGTATGGTCTGATGAGTGTTCTTTTGAGCTACGAAAAGGGGGCACAGAATGAGTTACATGTACCAAAGGAGAAAGATACTGTTTAGATTACATACAACTCAAATTTCGAAGTAGTTGATTAAGCATGATGATTTGGGAAGCTATAGGATATGATTGGAAATCAGACCTGATTTTTTTAAAAAAACATGGACTTTGTGGAGGAATGACAATGGAGGACTAGAAGAAACAGGTTTTAGAACAAGTTGTGGAGCCGACTATTTGTGGATTAAAAGATTGGGGTAAAAATTCTTTATTTATGGAGAATAGGACTAGTGTGCATGGTAATAGGGGTAGAGAAAAGCTTCAACGCTATATTTATAGCTGTCTCTTCACTAACCTCTTGGCCACCTGCCAATGGGCAACTCGTACCATCTAGAGTGTTCTTTCCTCAGCGTGACTCACACTTGACTCACGCTGAGTCCAATAATGAAACCTGAGTCGTCATGACTCATAGCTCTCCATCTATACCTAAGCTGCCTACTATACTCAACTGACTTGTTCTTCAGCTGCTAAGTGTTTCTCAGCTCTCTTGGTCCTTCACCCACGACCAGCGGTTCTTCATTCATAGGTTGTGGTAGTTCCTGTTGGTTGATCGCTTCCTGACTAGACTTCTTGGTAGTACTGTGGCTGGCTGAAGTCATTGCCTTGACAGAGGTATAGATGATTTATTGAGTTATTGCAGGTCGCATTCTCAGTGCTGAGAGTGCTAATTGCGCGATCCCCTGTTCCGGCCCCCACGTTCCCACGGCAAGTACCGCTCGTCCTTGTATTCAGTTTATCCTTGCCGAGTTGTTCGAGTTGTCCATATCCCATAGGTCAGCGATCTGGTCCAATAGTTCCAGCACCACTCCCATGTCCGTGGCATTTCTGATAAGGCTCGGGATGTCCGTGATATAAGGTCTTATCCTCTAGTTTGTCTAGGTGTTCAGGTACATAGTGAGGCATTCTTAAGATGACTGTGAGACAGTTATATTGGTCCTATATACTGAGATAGCAAAACGATTCTGCTATAACTATATTAAAAGATATTCTTAAGTAAAGATTCTTGGTACGAAGCTTTATTGCTAAACAAATAAGATATTTAGTAAAGAGGGAAGAAAAGACACTTTCCCTGAAATCTCAACACTATATTTATAGTTATCTCTTTACTGACCTCTTGGCTACTTCCTAGCAGGTAACTCATATCAATCAATATGTTCTTTTCTCAACGTAACTCACATTTGACTTATGCCAAGTCCAATAATGAAACCTGAGTCATCGTAACTCATAACTCTTTATTCATACTTAAGCTTCTCACTACACTTAACTGAAATGTCTTTTACCTGCTAAGTGTTCTTCAGCTCTCTTAGTTCTGTTTCCACGATCAACAATTCTGCATCCATGAGTTATGATGATTTCTGTTAGTTGGTTGCTTCTTGGCTAGGTTACTTGACATTCATATAGCTGGCTGAGGTTGTTATCTTAACCAGGGTATGAGTAATTTATTGAGTTGCTACAGATTATACTCTCAATACTATAGGTACTGATTGTACGAACTCTTGCTTTGGCACTTACTTACCTACGACAAATACTGTTCATCTTCGTATTTGGTTTATCCTTGCCAAGGTACATGTGCTGTTCTTAACCCTATGGGTTCGTGATCCAGTCTAATAGTATTAGCGCCACTTCTGTATCTGTAGTGTTCCTAATGAGACTTGAGATGTTTGTAACAAAAATACTTGTAAAGCTAAAACAATTCTGAAAAGTATAGTATATATAAACTTCTACTTTATGTGACTACCTTTTGTCTTTCTGTAGGCCTTAATCCTGTCAAATATACTAGAAATCATATTATCGAAGTGCTCAATGCCAATCTAGACCTATTCCTCTTTAATAACTATAATGAGTTTCTCTTGTGTTTAAGAAATATAGTCCCTACTGTTTATAGCCCTTTTAAGCCCTGACTATAAATTTTTAATAGAATTTATATCAGGGGAACAAGCTGATTAGTTCATGATCTTATTCCCTTTACCTTTTATAAAGTATTCAATTACTTTAGCATGATGATAAGATATTCTATCATATATATATATATATTTAATCTCCAATATTATATTCAATTTCTATTACTATAAATAATATAATTTCCTTTAATACCTTATCCCAATATTGAACTTCAGTTATTTAACTATTAATTAATACTACTAAAATTTTTATATCTTTGAAAATAATAGACTAAATATCAATAAATATTCTTCTACTTTTGAATATTGATTTTAAATATGTATTATCAAGTTTTTTTTCGTTATTGTATTAAATCTAGTATACTTAGCCATTTAATCTAATTTCTATATTGCATTCATTAGTAAATAAAACTCTTTTTTAATCTTTGAATAACTAGTTTTTGTGTAGCTCTGTTAATGCATGTCGCTTCTTTTTATGTTCTTAATTAAGGTAAAGCTTGTATCTAGCAATGTATTTATAATATTCATACTTTTTTAATATAGCTTTTTAATAAGTTATTCTCACAAACATCTTGAGCCCTAAGCTGCAGGACATCACAAACACAAAAGTGACATAGAAACCATTGAATCAGATCTTAATTAAAGCCTTATTAAGTATGGCATTATGACAATCTGACTTCAATAAGGTTTCATCTTCTAGTTTATCTTGGTATTCAAGTACATGGCAAGGTAATTATAAGACAGATATATTGGTCCTGTATACTGAAATAGTGAAACAGTCTTACTACAACAATATCAAAAGATATCTTAGGCCATAATTCCCGGTACAAAGCTTATATTGCTAACCTAATAAGATATTCAGTAAAGAGAGAAGGAAAGATACTTTCCTTAAGATCTTAATACTATATTTATAACTGCCTCTTTACTAATTTCTTAACTACTTGCTAATAGGCAGCTCATACCACTTAATATATTCTTTCCTTGGTGTAACTTACATCTAACTTATGCCGAGTCCAATAATGAAACTTGGGTCATCGTGACTCACAACTCTCCCTCTATACTTGAGTTACCTACTATAACTAGCTGATATGTCTTTCAGCTGCCAAGTGTCTTTCAGCTCTCCTGGTCTTTTTCTCACGACCAACAGTATAGTGTCTATAGGTCGTAGTAGTTCCTATTTGCTGGTTGCTTTCTGGCTAAACTACTTGGCAGTAGTGTAACTATCTGAGATTGTTGCCTTGACTGAGGTGTAGGTAATTTATTAAGTTGCTGCAGATTATGCTGATTGCATGAACCCTTGCTCTGGCCCCCAATTAACTATGGCAATTGCCATTTGTTCTCGTATTTGAATCATTCTTGCTGAGCCATATGTACTATTCTTAACACTATAAGTCTGTGATCCAGTCCAATGGTAACAGCGCTATTTCTGTATCCATAGCATTTCTGATGAGACTTAGGATGTTTGTAACAAGCATATAGCTAAAAGTGCCAACTACTGAATATAAACAGCAATGTAACTTATTAAGGTATAGGGACCTATAGTGACAGTGTATAGACTACCAAGCCTGTACACTGTATACTATGTATAGCAACTGAAAAATATGAGAGAATACCCTAGCTAGGCAGTCTTTGCTTAGTATATTCCACTAACTACCATAATGCTAAAAGAGCTATATGAGAAGTAACTGATAAACTATGAAAGTTCTTAGTTAAGAATTGACTAGAAGTAACTTGAGGAAGGAGCTGATGAATCCCTGACCAGCTGAGAGAACTAAAGAATATGGGTGCCGGTACAGCCACACCACCTTTTGGTGCGGCCACACCCCCCAGAATGGTACGGCCACACCATGGCGCATTGG